>CM043315.1:18519948-18927448 GCA_023736055.1 Quercus glauca | reverse complement strand
GAATGCAGAAGAAGAGGAAGGGAGCTGAGAGAATAGAAGTAAACCCCGCTCGCCACTCCTAACAAGGTCCTCGTCCAAAGAAGAGACAAACAGAAGAAAAAATAGACCGAGATAATAAGAAGGCAGGCCCTTCAGCATGAAATCAACAATATACTCCTTTAAATGTGCCACTTGAGCAGGTTCTTATGCAAATTAAGGATGATCCTTCCTTGAAATGGCCGGAGAAAATGAAGGGAGATCCTAACAAGCGCAATAAGAATAAATATTGTTGCTTTCATAGAGACCATGGACACGACACTGACGAATGTTATGATTTAAAGCAGCAGATTGAGAATCTTATAAGGCAAGGGAAGTTAAGAAATTTCCTTGGACGAGAAATTGAAAGGGAAGGTAGAAGAATCATCGTGACCACCGCTTGGAGAAATAAGAGTTATTATTGGGGGAAATTTAACAGGCCAATCGTCCAAGGCAAAGAAAGCATACCTGAAGGTGGTACAGAACGTCCAACTTTCTAGACGATCACTAAGGGCAAGGACCACGGACGAGCAAGCGATCACTTTCACGGATGAGAATGCCGAGAGAATTCACCACCCTTATGATGATGCTATTGTCATCACCTTGCTTATTGCTGACTACACGACCAGGAGAACACTAGTGGACAATGGAAGCTCGGTGGATATTTTATATTATCCAGCTTTTTAGCATATAAGGTTAGGACAAAATCGGCTCTGCCCAGTGAACTCCCTCCTGGTGGGTTTTGGTGGGATGAAGGTACAGCATGTGGGCACCATTTTATTACTAGTGGTAGTGGGGGCATACCCGCAACAAATCACCAAAGATGTGAACTTCCTTGTGGTAGATTGTTCATCCTCCTACAATGCCATAATTGGAAGACCAACTTTAAATAGTTGGAAGGCTATTACATCTACCTACCACCTATCGGTCAAGTTTCTAACAGAGTATGGAGTAGGACAAGTACAAGGAGACCAACTAGCAACAAGAGAATGTTACTTGGCTATGCTGGCCATGGACGAGCAAGTTCAGGCCATGAATATTGAAGAAAAAAGAGTTGTGGCAGAGCCCACTGAAGCATTATAAGATATTTCCTTAGATGAAAATAACCCTGAGAGGTGTACCAGGGTTGGAGCAGATCTAAAAGTGAAGATTAAGAAGGACCTTGTCTGTTTTTTGAGGAAAAATATTGATGTATTTGCTTGGAGTAATGAGGACATGCCAGGTATAGATCCTAATGTCATTACCCACTATCTGAATGTATGTCCTTCCTCCAAGCTAGTGCGACAAAAGAAGAGGGTGTTTGCCCCTGAGAGAGATAATGCTATTAAAGACGAAGTTCAAAAGTTAATCATGACAAAGTTTATTTGAGAAGTTTATTATCCAGACTGGTTGGCCAATGTGGTAATGGACAAGAAGGCGAACAGTAAGTGGAGAATATGTGTAGATTTCACCGATCTAAACAAGACTTGCTCCAAAGACAGCTACCCGTTTCCATGCATTGACCAGTTGGTAGATTCCACTGCGGATCACAAGTTACTTAGTTTTATGAATGCTTTCTCTATATACAATCAGATAAGGATGGACGAGGTAGACCAAGAGAAGACATACTTTGTCACCAGCCAATGCTTGTTCTGTTATAAAGTGATGCCCTTCAGTTTGAAGAACGCAGGGGCAACATATCAGAGGTTGGTTAACCACATGTTTCGTCCACAGATTGGGCAGAATGTAGAAGTCTACGTGGATGACATGCTGGTAAAGAGTCAAGATGAGGGAAAGCATCTAGATGACTTGTAGGAAACTTTTGACACACTCAGACGGTACAATATGAAGTTGAACCCCAGCAAAAGTGCTTTCAGAGTATCATCAGGGAAATTCCTTGGATTTATGGTCTCCTATAGGGGGATTGAAGCGAATCCTGATAAAATTCAAGCAATACTGGACATGAAGCCTCCGCGAAATATTAAAGAAGTCCAGCCCCTCACTGGGCGAGTCGCTGCCCATAACAGGTGTGTCTCTAAAGTTACTGACAAATGTTTGTCATTTTTTAAGGTTCTTAAAAAAGCATTTGAATGGACCGACAAGTGTCAGAAAGCTTTCGAAGATCTAAAGGCATATCTCACTATAGCTCCTTACTAAGCCCGTCCGTACTAGGAGAGGAATTGTACTTGTACTTGGCAGTTATCCTGCATGCCATAAGTTCAGCACTGGTGAGGGAAGAAGACAAAGTGCAAAAACCTGTGTACTATACAAGTAAAGCACTGAAGGGAGTGGAAAGACGATATCCATTAATAGAGAAGTTGACCTTTGCATTGATAACAGTTTCCAGGAAGTTAAGGCATTACTTTCAAGCTCATGTCATTAATGTCATAACGGATCATTCCCTCAAGAAAGCAATGAACAAGTTGGAAGCTGCGGGACGATTGATCCAATGGGCTGTCGAACTCAGTGAGTTTGACATTAGATACCAACTAAGACATGTCATAAAAGCTCAAGCTTTTGCAGACTTCATTGTGAAGTTTACCCTAAATTATGATGATTTAGATGAAGTGGAAAATAGTAAAAAGTAGGTTGTCCATGTGGATGGTTTGTCTACACAGCATGCAGGAGGAATAGGTGTGGTTCTACGATCCCAAGAAGGAGATAAACTGAAACACAAGGTTCGTTTGCAATACCAAATGACTAATAATGAAGTCGAGTATGAGGCCCTTCTCAAAGGGCTGAAATTAGCTAAGTCTGTGGAAGCAAAGTCAATACTCGTCTTAGAAGATTTTCAGTTGATCATGGGCCAGATAAATGGGATATATGAGGCTAAGGAAGAACGAATAAGAAAGTATCTTAATAGGGTGATACGCCTTATGAAGAAATTTAAGGAAGTTGACTTTGTTCAAATCCTAAGGGAGTAGAACACGGAAGCTGATGCCTTAGCGAAAGAAGCCTCAGCAAATGAAGCCACGAACGAGTTTGATGAGATCCAGTACATACCAAGTATAGACATCCCCGAAGTGCAACAGGTCGAGAGCGGAGGAAATTGGATGACCCCCATTATATCATACCTGAAGGACGGACGACTCCTAGAAGAAAGAGACGAGGCTAGAAAGCTCAGAGTAAGATTGGCCAGGTACGTTCTTATGGACGAGGTGTTATACAAAAGAGGCTTTCTTAGCCTTATCTTAGATGTTTAGCCCCAGACGAGGCAAACTACATACTAAGAGAGATTCATGAAGGAGCATGTGGCAATCACTCGGGAACTAGGTCGCTCGTCCACAAGGTCATCCGTGCAGGATACTATTGGCCAAATATGCAGGCTGATGCTAAAGCATATGTCAAAGTCTGCGATCAATACCAACGGTTTAGTAATGTCCCCAAGCAACCATCAGAATACCTTACCCCGATGACGGTCCCATGGCCTTTTGCACAATGGGGACTAGACATCTTGGGTCCTTTTCTACTAGGCACAAGGCAAATGAAGTTTCTAGTGGTTGGCATTGATTATTTCACCAAGTAGGTGGAAGCAGAACCCTTAGCTAATATCACGCAACAAAATGTAAAGAATTTCGTATGGAAGAACATTGTGTGCAGGTTTGGGGTGCCCAGAGTATTGATATCCGACAACGGACGATAATTTGATAATGCACTTTTTAAAGACTTCTGCGAACACTTTGAAATTCAAAATCATTACTCCTCACCCGCCCACCCACAAGCAAATGGTTAGGCTGAAGTTGCAAACCGATCCTTGTTGAAAATCATCAAGACTCGGCTTGAGGGGGTAAAGGGAGTATAACCTGACGAGTTACTAGGTGTTCTGTGGGCATACCGAACGACGGTGAGAACCCCTACAGGGGAAACTCTTTTCAAGCTAGCCTACGGAAGTGAAGCAGTCATACCTGCAGAAGTACATATGGCCAACCACAGGGTGATGACGTACCAAGATAAGGATAATGAGGAGCAACTCTATTTGAGCCTTGATTTAATAGACGAGGTAAGGACGGATGCAGAGCAAAGGACAGCTAAGTACAAAAACCTCATGGCTAGGTGACATGATGCAATGGTAAAACTAAGGCTGTTCAGCATAGGAGATCTCATTCTAAAGAGGGTTTCCTTTGCAACCAAGAACCCGGCTCATGGGAAACTGGGACCTAATTAAGAAGGCCCCTACAGAGTTGTCAACTGTAAAAGACAAGGATCCTACTACTTTGAGGCCTTAGACGGGAGGAAATTGGAGCATCCTTGGAGTGTTGAGCACCTGAGGAGGTACTATCAGTAAAATGCTAGGCTGGATGAGCATAACTTTGGACGAGACGGGAGATCGTTTATCTTCTTGTCTATCTACATAAGGAGCTTGTTTATCTACATATTTTTAGTATTGCTTTGTTATTATTATGTTAAAGTTATGGACAAAGTTATGGTTTGGCTTGCATTTATTTTCCTTACAAGGCATTAGCTTCTAAAACACATGCCTTGTTTATGAACAGTATCTATGCTATATACATAATGTTATGCTTGAATTCTTGGTTTCTACTGTTTTCATTGAAATTAACCCTTAAGAGGGCTAAGAGCCCAAGACAAATAAATTCTCTGGATGTAGGGATGTACTGTCTAAATTCTCATAAGGGTGAAGCGAAGGCATACTCGTCCAAACCATGGACGAGTTGAAGAGCATACTCGTCCTAACCATGGACGAGCTGGAGCCCTAAAAGAGTGAAACTATAAACCGTCCGAGCAATGGACGAGTTAAAATCTCTATTGCATTAATTCAACCCATGAACGAGAAAATGCATAAGCAAATGTTTATTCTATTGATTAAGACACCAACCAAACAATCCAACCTATGGACGAGTAAAAGGTTGGGCCTTATCTTTATAAAACGTAAAAATCAGCTAAGTCTAAGAGCGAGTAAGGCTAATAATTACCATTTCACGTAGGCGAATCATACTTCGAAATTCAAGGAATGGAAAAGGATATGTTCATGTTAAAAAGGGAGAAATTCCTTCTATGGACGAGCGAATGTTCAAAACCTATCATAAAAACAGAAATTCTCATCCATAATATAATAGAAAACAATAACATTCATTCAGTTGATTAAGGGCGGACGACTAACGTCCAAACACCCTTATGGAGTAAAACTTAATTGTTTTAACAACTCGTTCTAAAACCACGGACAAGCTTAATGTACTCGAATTACATAAAAAAAAGTCTTAAACAGTGGACTAGGTAAAAAAAAGGAAAGAAGAGTTTTTAGAATTGAAACAAAAAGTAAACAATGTAAGGAATGTTTGGAATTTAAAACTTACTTCTTCTTACTGTAATTTCATGTGCAAGTGCTTCTTCGGACGGGTTAGGGCCTAATCCCCACTTGGCAAGTCGTCTAAGCGTGACCAAGGAATAGAAGTCCCTATCCGCTTGTAAATGAGCCCTGTGGACACGGTCACGATGAAATTTGCTCAACGAAGGTCGTCCAGCGGCTGAAAAGAAACAAGTAGAGGTTAGACGTGAATAAAAAAGAAAACAGAAAGGAAAAGAAAAAGGGTAGGGACTTACCCTCAAGACGAAGGTTCCCTAGGTCCCCAATGTAACGACCAAATGTGTCCCGGCCAACGTCCACGGGATTCCTAGCCCAGAAGCCAGAGACGAAGAAAAACTATGTCTTCCATTTTCTGTCAGACGAGGCCAGGGACCTTATCAATTTACAGTCTCTACCCCTAGCTGTGAATTGGTAAAAGCCAAGGGATTGATATATTTCTAAAGGTTTGTAACAATAAAGGAACTCGTTCACAGTAAGAGGACGGTCCCCTCCAAATACTTCCCTCCATAAAATTTGCATAGAGATGATCAATCTCCACGCATTAGGGTTGAATTGACATACTCCTAAACCTAACCTAACATAACCAATAACTCTCTAGTAAAGGCATTTAAAGGAAATCTCAGACCCCCCAAAAGATAAGCCTCATAGACGCCTATCCCAAAATGAGGGTTACAACACCATTCTTCACGGATGGGCAACCTAGGGTTAGTCTCATTTGGGATCTGGTACCACACCCTAAGATTGTTAAGTCTTTGCTCGTTTATTTTGGAAGGAATATCTACTGCACAACTATAAATAGTTATCTCTTCCTCTTCCAAAGGACCAGACGAAGGGATGTTGGACGAGGTGCCTACCTGGGACCCCGAGGCCTTCCTAAGTTGTTCTTGTACGACTTCCACAGGAAACCCAGGGATGCCAGAAACATACTCCTCGTCCGTGGTATTCCCTCCACTACTATTACTAGTACCACTAGAACTACTGTAACTACTTTCGTCGTTATACTCGTCAATGGCTTTCTTTGTACTATTATTAGACGAGGAAATAACTGTCTCCGACATTTTTTTTTTTGAAAAGAAAAATTAAAGAGAAACCTAAAAGACGAGAAAGGAGGAAATACCTGGCTCTAAGATGGACGAAGGCTATGGATGCGAAGAAACTCCTAGACGAGGTTCTAGACAACGAATGTCAAAGGCGGAAAATCTTAGAAATGTGAAGGGTAGTGGAGGTATTCCACTATTTATAGGCAGCTGACCTGGGCACATAAAGCGACACAACCAATCAGGAGATGACACGTGGCGTTCACCTCAAGAAAATGAATCTACGGGACTAGCCACCAATAAAATGATGACACGTGGCACATCAACTATGACACCAAGTACATACGTTCAAAGAATATGACACCCGGTTACTCCTCCCCCTGTGGACAAGGGGGCAACTGATGGTGTATTAAAAATGCACCAAGTCCTATTTCGTCCATATAGGTCGTTCGTGAGAAAAGAATGGAGAGATGGGACGCGTGAAGCGTGCTCGCCCCCAATAACCTCATCCATCCTTAATAAAGGATGGACGTAACCTCGTCCATCCTTAATAAAGGATGGACGAGACCACTGGGCCCTGAGCATATTGAATTTTTAATGAGCATGATTTTCACCAAGGCGTTAGGGACGAAGTATACCATAACAAACCTAGGCCTCCACTAACCATTATGGAACATCGGTCCAAATAAGGTAACTTCCATGGCAGTTATGGAAGTTATCTCTGAATCTTCTGAACTCCTCGACAATAGGAACGGTTATTAAAACAAGTAACCGTTTCATGTACACTATATAAGCATTCCCTTACGAAGAGGTAATTCATTGAGATACTTCCACAAAAAAGTGAAATCCCAAAAATACTTCTTTTTTACTTGGAATTACAAATCCACTGACTTTACCATCGGAGGATTCTTGGCCGGCCTCTACCGGTCTCCTCTGATTCTGTATTTGCTTTACAGGATCTAGCCTTAAGATCGTTAACGCCCGAGACTTTCAACTTACTGATTCCAAGGATTTACCAATATTAAAAATAAAAAAATAATAATAATTATAAAAAAAAAAAAAAAAAAAAAAAAAAAAAAAAAACCTTGTTTTAAGATGGCACAGATTTGGACCAAAGATAAGAGTAACAGATGAGCATGCTGAAACTGCAAAGAAAGGTGTAAGACATGCTTCCCCGGGCTCTATTGATGACTTTGATTCGATTCCTTCAACCCTTTATTATGACGCTTTGATGGTGTCCCTAAATGAGCAAACTATGTCATCTGGAGTTGATGAAAATTTTTCTCGAGCACCTTCTCCGGAGGCAAAAAAAGAAAAGTGTCAGAAGCTAAAGAAAATGATGATGCAAATGCAATTGCTCGTGGACTTGATAGTATAGCTAAGGCAATTAATAGGGCAACTGATGTTCTTGCAAAGTGTTTGGGATCGAAAAGATCAGGGGAAAATACCTTTGCAGCTTTGGAGGAAATGAACTTGAATCAAATCTCTTGATCGAGGCTTGCATATGTTTGATGAGTAATCCACTGAATCTGGAAACTTTCTTTGGTTGTCCAACTACTAAGCGCAAAGAGATCTTACTGAAGTTGATGTCTAGATTTAACAATTAAGAAGTCAGATTTGTTGCAATGTTTGGACATGCACTATTTTGCTACAATGGTTGGTTCGGCCAATAACTCGTTGGAGGTGTTTTGGTTACAATGCACGGACTTCTAGCAAATGGTTTATCATTTGGTTGACAATGAATATGTACATGAATGTTTATGTTGGCTGTTGTTAGAAATGTGTTTATTATCATTCATGATGTGGATGGTGTAATAACCATGAATCATTGTGTTTATAAGGGTGCACAGTTTACTTGAAGAGCTGTTCGTTAAAGATGGTCTTTTTTTTTTTTTTTGGCTCATGGCTTTCTTCAGACATATTTCTCTCTCTCTCTCTCTCTCTCTCTCTCTCTCTCGTCCTGCAGACTGAGAATATGTTGTAGATTAGATTTCATATAGGTAAAGGATAGAATTAATGAGCAAACAGATGAGACTAGATCACTAGACTACTTGTTGGGTGCAAGTTGTATATAAAGAGGGATCTGCAACTTGTGAATTATTTCTAATGAAGCTTATAACTTCTAGTGTTTCACAGAATAACTTAGTAGACATTATTTATAGATTTTGGTTTGCTCTCTCTTTAGTGTACAAAAGAGAAGAATAGCAAATAGAGTATCTATGGGTGCCATGTAAATGCAGCATATGCATCTAGACTGATTTATCACTAAACATAAAACTATTTGTCATAATTAATAATTAATGATACGCCACAAACAAGAAGAGTTTTCTCTGGCTGGTACCAACTTACTATTTCCTAGCTGCCTTAACTGGGCATTGCAAATACAAACAAGATAGGTAGATCTCCAGAAAATATAAGGAACAGTGATGAACTAATCTACAAACACATAAAACCACAGAAATTTACATCGAAGCTACCATGTTCTTCTGGCCCATCCACTGTGTAATGGCTGATTTTATTCTTGCTGCTAATGCCAGCGCTCTTGTCTCATAGCAATCTGGATGGTTAGCCTTCGCTTTCCCTGATACAGTATTCAGAGATACTTTGCTACAGGCCGTGGACACAGCAGTACCTTTATAAGCCTTGCAGATATAGCTTAGAAAGTTTTCATAATCCTGCAGTGAGAAATTATATCATTTCTTAGAGAGAGCAATAATAATGGTTACCCATTACCCATCAATATTTTAAATGACCAGAAATTAATCTAGTGGTTACAAACAACCATCACTTGTTTAATTTTTTTTTTTTTTTTGAGAAAGATCACTTGTTTAATTAGTTCAAAATGAGGTTACACAAATATAATCCAATCATGTATGCATATGGCCTTGGTGAATAATATTGGAAAACAGAAGAACTTTACATAGTCAAAAGAACAAACCTCATAGAGTGGTTCTCCATCCACAACAACCCAAGGCACATACTCATGAGGAGGCTGAAGGCTGTTTGTTTCAGCTGCATATTGCAATTCAAGCTGTATAAAGAAAAAATAAATCCAATTATAGATAGCTAGAGAATTTCTGACAGTAATAAACCATAGTATAAGTGACAAGAGGTAAAAAGAAAGGAAAACGTTGTGCCTAGTATGATTCCAGTCAGCAGAATAATAGCACATATCCCCCCTCTCCCCACAGAAACAAAAATAAAAAGGCCCCTAGAGTGGTCCCATATTAAAGAACGGAATGATTTTACAAACAATCAAATGTCAGAGAAGTCAGTTTTTAGTGTGTCACTTCAAAATACTTGCACTAAATTACCACTCTATGTAAGAAGCTCTTGATTCAGGGTTGTATTCTTCAGTATTCTAGTCACAAGTTTAAATATAAAAGTATTTGGTGGTCATGGAAGCTCCAACCATTTCCTGGCCATGTTATTAATTAACACCATCCAAGTATTTGGCAGCTCATTTTTTATAAATGCCGATTTCACCCAATCCTTCGGGCGGTGGCAAGCGCCATCCACCAAAAGCAACAGGTCATAGGTATGAGTCTGGGAATCATCTTCTCCAAAAAAAAATTTGGAGGCTTGCAAAAGTGGGGGCTTTGTGCATTTGGTACAATTTTTTTTTTTTTTTTACCAATTTCACCCAAGCCCAGTTAAGATTAGTCCTTCACTACGGGATCCACAATTACACACCGTTACAATACTACAAATGAAAAGCCAAATAGTTTAAGGACTGATGATTCATTCAACATAAATTCAAACTCTCTTTCCTATGTTCCTAAGAAGGGTCAACTGCAAGTACTTGCATACCCAAATCTTACAGCTTCTTGGAGGAATCAAGAAAACAAAAACATATACCATCTGTCAATAAGCTATATTTAGCAAGATAGAATCCATGTAGGAAAAAAAGCATAATGACAGTTGTGGGTGAGAAGGCCCAGTGCCATATGTTGGGCCTGAGGCCCGGTTCAGACACGACTCTCTGTCCGAAGACGATAAAAGTATCAATGCTTTACCACCCCGGTGGAGATGCAATCCAGAAGAGACAGACGCACCATCCGAAGACAATCTAGTTGGGCCGAAGGGACTAACCCGCCGGAGCTGTCCAGTACTTAATCGAATAGATATGCCGAAGACCCCCATGCCAGAGTTGAGCTTCGGGCACGTCCAAAAGCATAGCTATCATGAAATATCTCACCAATAAAGCTGCCACCGCCACATTTAATGCACTGCAGCAATTTTCCTGGCCGCATTTATGTGGAGAAGACACCTGAACAGTGTATCTTCACCCACCACCACTCACTGGAGATTAAAGCAAACGGCTGATGTGACTAGTACTCGAGTGGACGCCCAGATGGAGGACAAGTGTGCGGTGAAGATGGGGAAAAGGGGTGTATATATAGAGGGAGCAAGTCTCGCGCCAAAGGGGGAAGAAAAATTGTATTTACTAAGTCTTTACATACTGTTCCTCTTCGGACCAAAGGGTTTTTCCTATTATAAAAGCTAGACTCAATCCTTTTTTCTTTCAGATGGTTTTTGCTTGTATGACCCGTTGCTAAATCCGCTATTAGCCCAGTTGTTTGACCCATTCTATACAAATTTATTGTTGGGAATTTGTTGGGCTCACAATACAGGGAGCTGGTGTCAGGCCCAACAAATTTAGACCATACAATTGGCGCCGTCTGTGGGGAACAGCTTGAGCGAAGGTGGAAGCAACACCTCAAAAGATGGCTGAACCAAGGCAACGACCGGCTGAGTCCAGGTCATCTAAGCACACCGATCTCTTTCTTCATTTGGAACGGAGGCAGGATCGTGAGGGGAGTGTACACACCGCACATGACGATCAAAACCAGTCACATGGAGAGAGCCACATGTCTCATGCAGAGAAGAACAAAGACATGCAGAAGGAGATAGACAGGCTCAAAAGGGAGTTACGCCATGCAAAGAGGAAACGCAGTCCCTCATATTCTGACGAAGATTTTGAGGATGAACAGGATGTGGGCTATAAACAGAAGCGTCGAACGCCAGTCAGCGAATCCTTTACATATGAGGAAATGCGGCATGACAAGAGGAACCCTCAGAATCCCTTACCAGGGGGCGCAGGGAATGATGCTATGAGCAAAGCTCTGGATCAGATCTCCAGGTCTCCTTTTACACGTAATATCGAGGGTGCCAGACTTCCCAGGCGTTTCCACCAACCTACATTCACCATCTACAATGGCCGAACCGATCCAGTGGAACACGTGAGTCATTTTAACCAGCGGATGGCAGTCCACTCTAGGGACGAAGCCCTGATGTGCAAAGTTTTTCCCTCCAGTTTGGGACCAATAGCCATGAGATGGTTCGATGGTCTGAAAGCGAACACTATTAGCTCTTTCCAAGAACTAACCCAGGCCTTTGGGTCACGTTTCGTCACTTGCCGAAGGGTTCCTCAGTCCGTGGCCTCGCTGTTGTCCGTTAGCATGAAAGGGAACGAGACTCTGAAGTCGTACTCAGATAGGTTTTGGGAAACATACAATGAGGTAGAGGAAGACTGTGAGTCGATGGCTGTTAGCTCTTTCAAATTGGGCCTCCCCACTGAACATCCCCTGAGAACATCCTTGACGCGCAACCCTGCCACCAGTATACGCCAGTTGATGGACAGGATCGATAAGTACAAAAGAGTGGAAGAAGATCAGCAGCAGAGTAAGGGGAAGGAGAAGGTTATCTCTCAGGAGGGGAGGGATTTCAGGTCGGACAGGCAAAACCACAACAGGCCGAGGAAGGACTGGACCGGGCAGAGCACAGCAAACTTCCAGGCGGTCAATGCGGTTTTTCGCGAACCGGTACACCAAGTCCTGGACAAGATAAAAAACGAACCTTTCTTCAAGAGGCCGAACAAGATGGTAGGAAACCCTGAAAGGCGCAATCACAATCTTTATTGCCAGTACCACCTGGATCATGGACATACTACCGAGGATTGTAGGAGCATTTGGGATCATTTGGATCAGTTAGTCAGTGAAGGCAAATTAAAGCACCTCCTGCACCATTCATACGGACAGGGCAATCAGACAAGCACGGGGCCCAGGAGAGGCAACTCGGTGAAACCTCCCTTGGGGACAATCAATGTCATTTTTGCTGCACCTGGGAGGACAGGGTCCCACCCATCCAGGGTGCTGTCAGTAGCCCGAGCACCTATGGAAAGTGTTAACAGAGAGCCGAAGAGACACAGGGTGGATATTCCAATTCTGGGATTTTCGGAGGAGGACAAAGTAGGGACTATCCAGCCGCATGACGATGCCCTAGTAGTTACTCTAAGAATAGGCGGATACGATGTCAGGAGGGTAATGGTAGATCAGGGTAGCGCAGCAGAGATTATGTACCCAGACCTGTACAAGGGGCTGAACTTGTCCCCCGAGGACTTGACCCCGTACAGTTCTCCTTTGGTCAGTTTCGACGGCAAAGTGATCATTCCGAAGGGGCAGATTAGATTGCCTGTGCAAACCGGTCCTGAAACGGTGGAAGTGGATTTCATAGTAGTGGACGCCTATTCACCCTACACCGCTATAGTAGGCAGACCTTGGCTTCATACCCTTGGGGCGGTGTCCTCCACACTACACCAGAAAATTAAGTATCCGTCCGAAAGAGCAGTCGAAGAAATCCGCGGAGACCAGTCTACGTCTAGACAATGTCTCGTAGCGGCTATCCAGCACCATCCTCAGGCTGAGACCTCGGGCTGTAACGAAGGGAATTTGTAGCAATTAAAGTCGTCGGTGCTGGACACCGAAGCTTCGACCAAAGAGGCAGAATGCGAAGGCCTAGTAAGGGTGGTTATCGGTAACGACCCAGAGAAGTTCTTTCAAGTTGGATCCATGCTTCCCCCTCAGGAGAAGGAGGGGTTGATAGAGTTCCTCAGAGCCAACGTTGATGTGTTCGCATGGGACCCTGCGGAAGCCCCAGGAGTAAGTCCAGAATTCATCTGCCACCACCTAAACGTTAATCCTTCCATTATTCCTAAAAAACAACCACTCCGACGACCGTCAAGGGAACACGCTGACGCAGTCAGGGATGAAGTGATGAAGCTCAAGCAGGCAGGGGCCATCAAGGAGATATTCTACCCCGAATGGCTGGCTAACACGGTGGTGGTAAAAAAGAAAAGTGGGAAGTGGCGGGTGTGTGTGGACTTCACGGATCTTAATAGAGCTTGTCCGAAGGATCCGTTTCCGATGCCGAAGATAGACCAATTAGTTGATGCTACTGTCGGACATTCTCGGATGAGTTTCTTAGATGCCTTTCAAGGTTATCATCAGATACCATTGGCTCTCGTCGACCAAGAGAAGACATCCTTCGTGACCCCGGTAGGAAATTATCACTACAAGGTGATGCCGTTCGGCTTAAAAAACGCAGGGGCTACCTACCAGAGGATGATGACGAGGATGTTTGAGCCACAGCTGGGCAAAAGCATGGAGGTGTATATTGACGACATGGTGGTTAAAAGCAAAATTATTGCCGAACACATTGGGGACCTCAGGGATATCTTCGAAATTCTGAGGGAACACAGATTGCGCTTGAATGCCTCCAAGTGTTCGTTCGGTGTTGGATCAGGCAAATTCCTTGGGTATATGGTCACACACAGGGGAATCGAAGTTAACCCCGATCAAATAAGGGCCATCAAAAATTTGCGAGCTCCTCGGAATCCCAAGGAAATTCAGAAGCTGACTGGGATGACCGCTGCCCTTAACCGGTTCATTTCCAGATCAGCAGACAGGTGCAGGCCTTTCTTCTCGTTAATCAATAAGTGGAAGGATTTTGAATGGACAGAGGAATGTGCTATTGCCTTCCAACAACTAAAGGACTACCTGGCTAAACCCCCCATCATGTCCAGTCCCCAGCCAGACGAAGTCTTGTTGGCTTACATTGCCGTGGCCCCCAACGCTGTAAGTTTGGTGCTGGTCCGAACAGACTGCGGAGTGCAAAAGCCAGTCTACTACGTAAGCAAGTCGCTACAAGAAGCTGAAACCCGCTATTTGCCACTAGAGAAAGCTATTCTGGCCGTTGTGCTGGGTACAAAGAAGTTGCCCCATTATTTTCAAGCTCACACCGTTATAGTCCTTACTCAACTCCCACTCAGGACTGTACTCCGAAGCGCCGACTACACTGGAAGAATTGCCAAATGGGGAACGATGCTAGGGGCTTTTGATATCAAGTACATGCCGCGCACATCAGTGAAGGGCCAGGTCCTTGCGGACCTGGTCGCCGAGTTCACAGAGCCCCATTTAGAGGAAGCATCACAAACTCTCGGCGCGGGAGGAAGGCAAGTCAGCACGATCGCGTCACAAAACGCCTTGCCCTGGAAAGTGTATGTAGACGGAGCATCGAATCAGAGGGGCTCAGGCGTAGGTTTAGTGTTGATATCCCCCGAGAAGATCATCATTGAAAAAGCCTTAAGGCTAAACTTCTCAGCAACGAATAACGAGGCAGAATATGAGGCTTTATTGATGGGGATGGAGATGGTGCGAAGGATGGGAAGAAAGGCCGTTGAGATATCCTCAGACTCAAAGTTGATCGTCGGCCAAGTGCTTGGAGAATTTGAGGCGAAAGACGAGAGGATGCAGGGATATCTGAATCTAGTCAAGTCCCTACAGTCGGAGTTTGAATGCTTTACCCTTCGGCACGTCCCTAGAAGTGGCAACACGCATGCCGATTCTCTAGCAACACTCGCCACCTCTGCGGCACAGGAATTACCAAGGGTCATCCTGATTGAGGACGTACAGAGGCCTACGGAGTTAAGAAAAAAGGTACTCCAAGTTCACTACGTCGGAACCAACCCATGCTGGATGGATCCCATCGTCAAATTCTTGAGGGACGAGGTGTTGCCGGAAGAAAGGGTGGAAGCAGACAAAATACGGAGAAAAGCTACAAGGTTCTGGCTATCCGAAGACCATAAACTGTACAAACGATCCTACTCGGGCCCGTATCTGTTGTGCATGGCCCCCGAAGCGGCTGAATTAATGTTAGAAGAACTGCATGAAGGAATCTGTGGGAGCCACACTGGAGGGAGATCTTTAGCTCATCGAGCTATTACTCAGGGTTATTGGTGGCCAAACATGCAGAGGGAGACTCATGAATACGTGAAAAAGTGCGACCAGTGCCAGCGGTTTGCGCCGAGCATACATCAACCTGGTGGAACCCTTAATCCGCTATCCAGTCCATGGCCTTTTGCCCAATGGGGCCTGGACATCGTAGGCCCTTTCCCTAAGGCAGCAGGAAACAGGAAATTCTTGCTGGTCGGAACGGACTACTTTACCAAATGGGTAGAAGCTGAGCCTCTAGCAAATATCAGAGACGTGGACGTGAAGAGGTTCATTTGGAAAAACATCGTCACCAGATTTGGAGTCCCACATACTCTCATCTCAGACAACGGGCTTCAGTTCGACAGCAAAGCTTTCAGAAGCTATTGCAGTGAGCTAGGAATCACAAATAGATATTCTACCCCCCCTATCCCCAAGGAAATGGTCAAGCCGAAGCCACCAATAAAGTCATAGTTAACGGGCTAAAGAAAAGGCTGGATGATGCGAAGGGTAGATGGGTAGAGGAACTACCCCACGTATTGTGGGCATATAGAACCACGCCTCGTAGGTCCACGGGGGAGACCCCTTTCTCAATGACCTACGGGGCTGAAGCTGTTATACCTCTCGAGACTGGGTTCCCAACCTACAGGACTAGCTCTTTTGACCCAACCAACAACGACAGGCAGCTGGAAAAGAGTCTCGACCTGATTGAAGAACGAAGGGAAAACGTGATGGTCCGATTGGTGCACTACCAGCAGAAACTCAGACAGGGCTATGATAACAATGTGAGGTTGAGACCCCTAGAGCCTGGTGATCTTGTCCTAAGGAAGGTGGTAGGGAATGCAAAGAATCCGGCATGGGGAAAGCTGGGACCGAACTGGGAGGGTCCATATCGCATTACTTCAAGGGCTGGCGTTGGAGCATACTTCTTGGAAGACCTGGACAATCATGTAGTGCCTCGACCGTGGAATGTAAATAACCTCAAAAGGTACTACTATTAAAAGGATTCTTCTTTCAGTCATGATGTCATTTTGTTATGCTAAGTTTCCCATAAGTGTTTAAACTTAAATCCAATCATGCCTGTAGTCCTCGGACCAGATGATTTGGGTTAGTTAACACTCCTTATCGTTTCCCATAAGTGTTTAAACTTAAATCCAATCATGCCTGTAGTCCTCGGACCAGATGATTTGGGTTAGTTAACACTCCTTATCGTTTCCCATAAGTGTTTAAACTTAAATCCAATCATGCCTGTAGTTCTCGGACCAGATGATTTGGGTTAGTTAACACTCCTTATCGTTTCCCATAAGTGATTAAACTTAAATCCAATCATGCCTGTAGTCCTCGGACCAGATGATTTGGGTTAGTTAACACTCCTTATCGTTTCCCATAAGTGTTTAAACTTAAATCCAATCATGCCTGTAGTCCTCGGACCAGATGATTTGGGTTAGTTAACACTCCTTATCGTTTCCCATAAGTGTTTAAACTTAAATCCAATCATGCCTGTAGTCCTCGGACCAGATGATTTGGGTTAGTTAACACTCCTTATCGTTTCCCATAAGTGATTAAACTTAAATCCAATCATGCCTGTAGTCCTCGGACCAGATGATTTGGGTTAGTTAACACTCCTTATCATTTCCCATAAGTGTTTAAACTTAAATCCAATCATGCCTGTAGTCCTCGGACCAGATGATTTGGGTTAGTTAACACTCCTTATCGTTTCCCATAAGTGTTAAGCTTAAACCCAATCATGCCTGTAGTCCTCGGACCAGATGATTTGGGTTAATTAACACCTTTACGTTGTTAGACTTAGAATTCATGTTTAAACTTAGAATCCAACCATGCTCACGATCCTCGGACCAGGGAATCTCACTAGATACACATTCACGTTATTAATCCAATCTAATGCTTGTCGGAATACGCGGATTCAAGCTAAATTACGTCAACCTTGGTTACCATAAGGCTATATTTAAATACGAGTAAAAGAATACCATGTTTTTTTTTATTTGCCCCTGATTATCAAACTATCATTGTTAGCCGTAAGTGCAACTTAGCAAACACCAGAAAAGCGACAAAGAGTGAGAAGGAAAATATTTCATTCATTAAAAAGATCGTCTCGTCAGAAAATGGATAATACAGAGTCCTAACTATTACATAACCCTAACATCCTAAGCCTTGTCTTGAGGCATCAGGTCCGTTTTTGGTGGGCTACCCGCTTCTCCAGTCTGAAGGGGTGCTGGGTTTGCCTCAGTTTGGACTGGGTGTTCTTGACCGGCCGAGGGAGCTTCCGGGGCATCTGGCAGGTCACTTATATCAGGATGAATATAGATGCTCTCGGGTCGCCTCAGGGCAGACTCTGCAGGGACTCCAGCCGCATCAAGGCATTTGCCCCATGTCATAGTGCAGTAGTCTCTGCACACTGAGGCGAACTCCTCGGTCAGCCTAGCTTGGGTCTCCTGCACCCCCAACATGTAGGCAGCCTGTTTCTCGGCCTCAACTGCTTCCTTGGCCAATTGAGCGTCCTCCTTAGCCACTTTAGCAGCATTCCTGGTTTTGTTTAGCTCGGCCCGCAACTCTTTCACCAACACCCTCTCTGTTTCCAGATTGGTCTGGGTAACGAATAGTTGCTGTCGCTGATCCTCGGCCTGCTTCTCGGCGTTCTTCAGGCCTGCCTCTACATTTCTCCTCGCCTTCCCCTCCTCCTTCAGTTCCTCGGAGACGCGAGCGTAGTCGTCTTTCGCCCTGCCCAATGCCTTCTCCACCTCCTCCCTGGAACGAGCCTCAGCTTGCACTTTAATGTCCTTATCCTTGTTCCATTCTTCGGCTACAAAAATTTGCTGGGCGATCTGCATGGCAAACAAAAACTTTTTGCGTTAAGTCACGAAAACACACGAAGGTTACAAGATAATTACTTATCTCACCATGCCTAAATCCCTTTTTAGGGACAGAAAGAGCTCCTGCTCGGTGAAGCGCCAATAGGACTCCATGTCCTTCGGGAGGAGGAGAGGCTTCTCCAACGCTTCTGCTATGCGCCCTGCTTTCCCCCCCCCCCCCGGTAGTTTCGCAGGGACGCATCGTGAGGGATGGCAGCGCCATCCAAGGTGAGCTTCGGAGACCAATCCCGAGTCTTTCGCCGCACGTCTGCGGCCAAATTCTCTTCTCGGCTCTCCGTAGAAGACGCCCGTTTGCTCCTATTGTCATGGGTCGTTTTCTGCTGCTTGGGGCCCTTCGGAGGGACCACCTCCCCTTCCTCAACATCGGTTAAGTCCGTCACCACCCTTTTCTTCTTCAGGTCAGGTAGTGCCTTTGGCCCAAGATCTTTTGGGACTGGAGGAGGAGGAGGCGGTGGTGGAAGATTGGCCTTGGGCTGGGAGGTGCTGGTGCCTTTGGCCGCATCCGTTGTCTTCCGGTTTTTCAATAAACTCGATAGACTCTGCATGTCGTCGTCCTCAGAATCGTCTGGCTGAGCTAGATTTAAGAACGGAGCAGCCGAATGCCTATCAAACACCTCTTCGGCAGCCAAAACCTCGACTTCCCCCGAGGTATCCTCGTCGAATTTAAACTGGTCGATTTGCTGATCAAGCGACGGGGTAGAAGAAACTCCTTCCTCCTCTGCTACCGGATCAAGGGGAACTTGTTGAACGGGCTGAACGAGCTCTGGTATGCCTTGTGGATTAGGATGGGGTACTGGTGCGAGGTCAAAGGGGGCCAAAAAGGTCTTCCTAGCGACGTCAATACGATTTAGGCGGCGATCCCCAAGTGTTATGGCGTTACCTCTCGGCTGGAGCTCAGTCTTCGAGGTATAGCCGAGGATGAGTGGGACAAATCTAAGCTGTCCGTCTTCACTCACAAAAATCTCCGACCGAAAGAGGTAGTTCAAAGCCGCAGTATTCGTGAGACTCAGCCGAGGAGTTACGTGCCTCTTATCTGCAAAGATGGTGATAAAACAGTCAGCGGAGTGCAACATGGTGAAAAGGAATTCCGAATAGCGAGAAGCAAGAAAGAAAGCTCAAGGGGGAATGTCCCACCTGGTGCTCCTGGCGTGGTTGGGCAATGAATCCCATCATGCCAGGCACCCGAGACGATCAGGTAATCGTCCTTCATCCCTTTGTTGGATTTGGGAAGACCGGAGAAGAGTCTGACGATATCGGATCGGGACCTTAAATAGTATCCCGCCCCTTTTTTGGTAGGACATTCGTACATATGTACCACGTCGTGCCAAGTTAACCCCAAGCCTAAATGGCGGTTTAGGTCATCAACTGCCCCTAAGACTCTAAAGGTGTTGGGTGCGCACTGGTCAGGGCTAAGCCTATGGGCGGTAAGGTAACTTCTGGTGACTGGACCCATGGGAATGGTCATTCCCCCCTCCAGGAAGGCGATGATGGGGATTATCACCTCACCCTCCTCTCGGTCCAGCAATAACCCCTCCGCGGAGCAATACCTCAAGCCCACCTCCTGAGGAATGCGATGTGTCGCCCTAAATTTCTCTATCTGGGAGGGACTGTCCACTAGGTACTCAAATCTACCCATTGCTAACAAGGTTAGAGGAAGGGAAATGCGAAACGGCGACTGGGACAATCTACCACGAGCCGAAGAGGCAACCTGAATGTAACGCGAAAATCTCGGTGAAAGAACTTACGCAGAATCAAATCGGAGGATGAACTCTGGTGTCGCGGTGAGGTCGTAGCGGATTCTGGAATGGTTTGAAGCAGATGACAGGAAGGGCTTTGAGAGTCTGAGCGCTTGAGTTCGTCTGAAGTTCTGAAGTTTGTAAAATGAGAAGACAATCCTATCTGGGGGTTTTATATAGTGGCAGGTAAAGTGGTGGAACTTACCCCGCCCAAAAATCTTATGGAGAATCTCACCCGTTGATTTGAAATGGACCGCTAGATTTCAGGGACAAGAAGCCGCCTGGAGCAATTAATGACGCCTCGGAAACGACGCGACATCAGCGGTTATAAAGAAGGCGCCCAAATTCATGCACGCACACGTGTGGCATCAAAATTCAATGCCATCATGTGTCAAAGGTCAAAACCCCACTTTTTCTCTTCGGATGCGAGGTAAAAAGTGAAATTTTGAGGGGCTATTGTGGGTGAAAAGGCCCAGTGCCATATGTTGGGCCTGAGGCCCGGTTCAGACACGACTCTCTGTCCGAAGACGATAAAAGTATCAATGCTTTACCACCCCGGTGGAGATGCAATCCAGAAGGGACAGACGCACCATCCGAAGACAATCTAGTTGGGCCGAAGGGACTAACCCGCCGGAGCTGTCCAGTACTTAATCGAATAGATATGCCGAAGACCCCCATGCCAGAGTTGAGCTTCGGGCATGTCCAAAAGCATAGCTATCATGAAATATCTCACCAATAAAGCTGCCACCGCCACATTTAATGCACTGCAGCAATTTTCCTGGCCGCATTTATGTGAAGAAGACACCTGAACAATGTATCTTCACCCACCACCACTCACTGGAGATTAAAGCAAACGGCTGATGTGACTAGTACTCGAGTGGACGCCCAGATGGAGGACAAGTGTGCGGTGAAGATGGGGAAAAGGGGTGTATATATAGAGGGAGCAAGTCTCGCGCCAAAGGGGGAAGAAAAATTGTATTTACTAAGTCTTTACATACTGTTCCTCTTCGGAGCAAAGGGTTTTTCCTATTATAAAAGCTAGACTCAATCCTTTTTTCTTTCAGATGGTTTTTGCTTGTATGACCCGTTGCTAAATCCGCTATTAGCCCAGTTGTTTGACCCATTCTCTACAAATTTATTGTTGGGAATTTGTTGGGCTCACAATACAGGGAGCTGGTGTCAGGCCCAACAAATTTAGACCATACAACAGTTATTCAACCAGAGGTATCTCCTTAGGTAAGCTAGGGATTCTTTGGTTAGTAGCCTAACAATTATAAAAAAATTAATGGCAAAGCACTTCCAACCCTTCAATAATAATTATTATGTACCAACTACCAAGTGATCACACAACAAATATTCCACCTTGACGATGTAGCCCATATAAGGCTACACGATTTCAATAATGTATCTTGGTTCACATTAAGTAAAGAATATTTCATTTATTCACCATAGGATAATCTGTGCTGTTTGTATATTTTAGTTTATTAGACAAAGCTGGTATAAATAGTACAATTAACTGTAATTTTGCTACAATTTGATTCTTAATAGGATAACATTAATATTAAACGTGGGAATGCACACTGCAAACATCCAGGGGGAACTATACACATCAGAACGATTAGTTCTAAGAGCCCTAAACACCCATGATAACAAAAAAAAAAAAAGGTGTGCATCCTGATATTTTCGCCAAGACAACTTACACCACTTGAATGGAAAATTTAATGTTAAATTCAATTGGAGAAAACCAACCTCTTTACCATGTCCACTACTATAGCAATCTGAAATAGGTTTTGGATCCAAGCCCAGCTTCTCAAAACATGATTCCCATTGGGGGTACTTGTGTTCGTAGACCAAAGTCTCAACGCAATTAATAAAAGGAAAATGCTCACTCTGCAACAACATGAAAGTGCATGAGCACATAGCATTGCCACTCGCATGTTATTAAAAGTAAAAACCCTTGAATAACTGACCAAACAACTCCACTAACTTAAGATTTTTCATTTTCCAAGAAGAAAAAACCACCCTAGTATTTGTTAGGGAGATAAAACCTTGGGGAGACTCCAATTGAGGCCTTAATATAACATATAGGAACACCACTTAACCCAACAACTTAAGCCTATAGGTTTGAGCCTAATTGTATTATATTAATTCCTCATCTTCTTTACCTTTTCTTCATCTGAGACTTCCAGTCACACATGTATATCCTTCAGTATGCATATGATTAAAACATTTTCACAACTATCCACAAGACTTTCAGAAATACTGAAATGATGTCCCTGTGCACACCACAACTAAATATAAGCTTAGCACAGAAAATGCTAGTAGCACTTTTATAGTCTTATGTACCAATGGGTTCTTATCATTTTTCATTTCTACTGTCTTATGGTCAGTAACAAGTCTTACCAATTTGCCAAGAGTCTCGTAGCTTAATTGGCACCTCTTGGTATTTTCAATGGAAACACCCAGGATTCAAATCCTCACTCCCCCATTGTAACTATCAAAATATTAAAAAAAATAAAGTCTTACCAAATCAGGCCAGATATCAATTGCACAGGCTTCCACAGTGTTTAGTAAGCATTCAAATGGGCCATGCTGCAATCATCATAAAAAAATTTAGTACTTCATCCTATGTTAATACATACCCACCAAAACAAAAGAATAATGAAAAGTACAATTTTGACGTTCTCAATACAAGTAAATAAGTCCAACCCATATGGGAAAATTGTCAAATAGTATAAGTATACAGTTCCAAGCAATTGAATTGTGATTAATCAAACAAAAAAACAAATAGAAAGACAAGCAGACAATTCATAAAATTGTGGAATTAAGAAAAACCATGACCTGGCAATCGAAGGTGTTGTTGCCTCTGAGTTTGGCGTTACCCCAAGGAACGAGTTTGAGATCGACAATAGAGATGAGATCAGTTTCAAAGAGCTTGTCCAGGTAATTGATTATGAAATTGGCGCTGTAGGGGCATAGGGATTCGTAGTATAAGCCCACAGAGACTTTCTGAGAATCTGATGGTAAAATAATTCTAGAAGCTGACGAAGAAGAAGAGGTGAACAAGAAGAGGTAAGAGATGAGAGAGAGCGTAATTACAAGATGAGAAGCCATTGGAGAAAAAGGCCGAGGGATTTTCAGAACAATGGAGCCGAGAGTCAAAGAGGGAGTGAAATCTAAGAAAACTATATCTATATGCAGAGAAATATAAAACCCAGGACTGGAAAATTACAGGTGTTTGTTGCCGAAGCCCGCCACTAGTCAGAAAACGGTTCATATATATATATATATATATATATTTCATTATTTTTAAATTTTGGGGTTTTTTTTATAAAAAAAATTTTAACAAGAAACACACACAGGATAAATTCACTCTATCCACGTATTAATATTTATGGACAAAACTTTTATAAAATTGTTTATATATATATATATATATATTTATATATATAGAATTTTTTGTTCAAAAGTTATATCTTAAATTCTTTAATTAAATTTAAATATATGGATATGTTGAATTTAACGGTCTTTAAAAAAGATAAAGTTGAAAGGTCGTAACATTTGGCCTGAGGGCCAAGGATGAAGTTGAAAGGTCACAACATTGACGTGGTAATGCTGCAAGCCACAAGCCCAAAGGGGAAAGCCGCCCGAGGAGGAGACGAAATGAGTCATGGTATTCTGTGGTATTCTAAGCGGGAGTTAGGATCTGAAGAGAGTGAAAGTCAGTGGGTAGTAGGGAAGCTTCTAGCCTGGTGTAGTCTATTGCATCCGCATTAAATGATAGACAACAGCTGTGAAAGCGACCTAAACAATGTGAGCCATAGCCAAGCAGATTCCCTCCACCATCTTCTTCAGATGTGAAACGTAACAAGTGTCAAAAAAGGCGATAGGTTAGGTAGAAATGGATGGTAAAGATGTGATAGAGGTAGAGGTATATAAGGAAAAGAGAGAGCATTGGAAAAGGGGGGGGAGGGGGCTCTACAAAAAGAAGAACATTGGAGAAGAAAGTAAACAGTAACACTTTTTATACAAATTCAATCTACTCAGGAGCCCTTGTGTAGAGCCTAATACTTATTTGTTTTTTAATACAAACATGATTCTTCCTTGTAGCTATCCTCGAGCAGAGCCCATTGTTGTTGTTCTTTCCCTCCTCTTACAAATTTTATTGATTTGGGCCAAGTTTGAAGGACACAACCTATTACTCTAAGTGGGCTCGGGCTACAAACTTTTTGGTCCTTACAATAACAATTTGTATGTTGTATTGATGAATGAAATCACTTAATTTTTTACCCTCTTTTTTTCTCATTTTACCACTTCACTTTTTAACAATAAATTTTTTTTTATTAATCTTTTTTTACTGGATACTTGAGATTGAAAGTTGTTTTTCTCAATTCTCATTCTCAAGAGCAATTGAACTTAGTGCAATACCCTACCCGATCTCAATTCCTTAAAAATTATATCTAAATATTGTCCTAAATTTATTATAAAATAAGAATAAGTCTAATAAAAAAAAGTTTTTTAACGAGTCCATGGTGTTAAATGTTAATGATAGACTTATATTAAAATGGTTGTGTACCATTCTTAATTTACTACCTCAAATTATGAATAAATAAATAAAATTTGTGTCAAATCTCAATAGCAAGAATAATAAAATAAAGATATTTGTGGGGCCAAAGAGTTTGGCAACCCCGGCCCATCTTACACCAAGCCCAAGGCCTGCGCCGAGGAGGAAGAAATGTCCGAAGACGAACGAAGGGAGTCCAAAGTGCCAAGAAACATCGCCAAGAACAATCCTGTCCTTGGCTAGCCGAGATCATAGAAAGGAAGAGTAGCGCGCCACCAAAGGCAGCCCCCCAAAGCATCCCAAGAAAAAGACAAGTACAATGGGTCAACCATGGAAGCATGGTGGAAGAGCAATTCAAGGAGAAACTGTCACCTCCACATTAAGTTCCCACAACTAACATTCTGACCGCATTGATGAGGAAATGACCCCTGAACAGTGCTACCTCAGTTATCGCAACTCACAAAACACCAGAGAGAGTGTCTGATAGGACAGACACTTAAATGTAGGTTTGGATGATCAATAAATGGAAGGCCAAGATCGTTTAAAGAGGACTATATAATAGGAGAAACCCACCACAAAGGGGGGAGGGGATGGGACTGTAACAATCTCAAGAACTCCTATAATCAAAATCATTCAATAGAACAAAACTCTTCGGATTGTGCCAAGAACAACTTTTCGTAGATAAACTCAGTTCATCTCTGTTCGATTGTCATGAACACCATGTTAACTGTTACCCATGCGCTAAAGCCTAACTCTTTGACCCACTCTTTAAAAATTTATTGTATTGAGCTAGTTGGGTTTGATTCCACTCATCCAAGAAGAGAATGGCTCAGACCTAATCCCTACAATTGGCGCCGCCTATGGGAAGAACTTGTGCGATAGCGAGTGCAACGGTTAGTTAAGATGGGATCAAGCCCCCATCAGCAAGAGTCCCTGGGGAAAACCATTATGGTGGCCAGTTTACTATGTGAGTAAGACACTACATGGGTCACAATTTTAGGGTCTTCTGACATCAGGTACATACCTAGTACCTCTGTTAAAAGTCGGGGTCCTCACGAATCTGCTAGCCGAGTTTGCTGGACCTCCGTTGGAGGAAGTAGCAACAACACAGAGCGATTCAAGGGGGCTCCGCGGCGGGGCTAGTTCTGGAAGGTGCATATGGATACCTCCTAATCTATTGAAGTGGTTAAACGGAACCTTAGTTATGGCGGGTTCTCGGACCTCCTGCTTTGAGGGAATTAACACACTAGCAATTATCTAAAGTATTACACAGAACTAAGGTCTTGCATGGCTCCTCGGACCACAAACCTATGGGGAAACTAATAAATTTTGACAATTATCTAAAGTATTAGATAGAATCAAGGTCTTACATGGCTCCTCAGACCACAAACCTATGGGGAAACTAATAACTTTCAACAATTATCTAAAGTATTAGACAGAACTAAGGTCTTGCATGGCTCCTTGGACCACAAACCTATGGGGAAAAACTTCTGACAATTATCTAAGTGTCAGACCAAACCGAGGTTTTGCATGGC
Organism: Quercus glauca; assembly: GCA_023736055.1. NCBI lineage: Eukaryota > Viridiplantae > Streptophyta > Magnoliopsida > Fagales > Fagaceae > Quercus > Quercus glauca. The sequence goes on along the minus strand of CM043315.1, from coordinate 18,901,318 downwards.
TCCTCAGACCACAAACCTATGGGGAAGCTAATGACTTTCGACAACTACCTAAGGGTTGAACAGAATCAGGGTGTTGTATGGATACTTCGACCACAGCCTTTGAAGGGATTAGCTACTTCAAGCATCTACCTGAGTGATGAACAAAATCTAAAAGGAGACTGGCTCCTCAGATCACCTACCCTTTCCCCACTCAACAAAGACATAAACAAATGCAAGTCTATGAGCATTACTTAAGGTGTTCCAAGTACATTCAAAAAAAAAAAAAAAAAATGGAGTGGCGAACGACATAAATGAGGTTACTCCCTTATCAAGTAAAGCATGAGTTAAAGTTTGCATTGTGGGTTTAACATTTTTTGTTACCCATTCAATTAGAAGAACCTTTGATGTGTTGGGTTCTTCAGACCTCCTGCTAAGTGCTTAAACAGAGCCTAAGGCAGGCCTGGGTCCTCAGACCAGATCTCTCGGACCTCCTGCTAAGTGCTTAAATAGAGCCTAAAGTAAGCCTGGGTCCTCGGACCAGACCCCTCAGACCTCCTGCTAAGTGCTTAAGTAGAGCCTAAGGCAGGCCTGGGTCCTCGGACCAGACGCTTGGGGGAAACCAACTCTATTACATCATTATACATGTCGAACAGAGCCTTAATACACGATGGTCCCCTCGGATCACTTACTTTAAATTCAACATCCTTTGATGGTTGCACAGTTTGTGGTACAGAGCACCTGGTTATTTTCCTGATTATTCCTATATAGTTAACTTATTTAAAGTTAGCGGCCGAGCGCTATCGTCGGTTTTGTTAAAGTCAGGGTAACAACTTCTTGTTACCTTCGACAACATCAATTCTAAGTCCCATTGGAGGGAAAAGTAGCAACACACCCATTAATGAAATAATTACTGCAGAGAAAGGAAAGATTCATAAAGAAAAGAGTGCAGCCCTTTTTATTAAATAAAGGAAAGGTACATCATATATAAAGCGTCTTAAGCAGGCTTGTTTTAAAGCTAACTAAACAAATCTTATTCTAGTAGCAATCGAGCCAACATGGGTGGTACCGGTGATGAGAAAGAAGAAGAGGCGGAAACGCTGGATGGACCCTTTTCTCCTAACTGCAAGATGTTCTGCTTCCTTTGCCTCAACTGCGTCATCTAGGATCTGTAAATGAGAAAGAACGATTTCCCCAAGGTGCCTTATATAGAAGGCGAGATCTAGTGGAAATTAATTCGCACACGATTTAAAGAACGAGTTACGAGCGAAATAAATCCCGCTCAATTTCCAAAGAAATCTTCAACCGTTGGATCTGCGTTACTTCATAAGATATTAATGAGGGCACGCCTCATATACCAAAGCGCCAGAAACGTGCCTTGGACAAGTGAAGAGACTCTAGTACTAACGAAGGACAATACTTGACAAGCCATGACAAAGGCCCGAGAACATCAAAATCCTCCTCTCCATCTGAGGATCTGAACAGCAGGATTTTTAGGGGCTATTGTGGAGCCGAAGAGTTTGGCAACCCCGGCCCATCTTACATCAAGTCCAAGGCCCACGCCGAGGAGGAAGAAATGTCCAAGGACAAACGAAGGGAGTCCGAAGTGCCAAGAAATATCGCCTAGGACGATCTTGTCCTCGGCTAGCCGAGATCATAGAAGGGAAGAGCAGCGTGCCACCAAAGGCAACCCCCCAAAGCATCCCAAGAAAAAGACAAGTACAATGTGTCAGCCATGGAAGCATGGTGGAGGAGCAATTCAAGGAGAAACTGTCATCTCCACATTAAGTGCCCACAACTAACATTCTGGCCGCATTGATGAGGAAATGACCCCTAAACAGTGCTACCTCGGTTATCGCAACTCACAAAACGTTAGAGAGAGTGTCTGAGGGGACAGACACTCAAATGTAGGCTTGGATGATCAATAAGTGGAAGGCCAAGATCATTTAAAAAGGACTATATAATAGGAGAAACCCACCACAAAGGGGGGAGGGAATGGAACTGTAACAATCCCAAGAACTCCTGTAATCAGACTCATTCAATAGAACAAAGCTCCTCAGATTGTGCCGAAAATAACTTTTCTTAGATAAACTCAGTTCATCTCTGTTCGATTGTCATGAACATCATGTTAACTGTTGCCCATGCGCTAAAGCCTAGCTCTTTGACCCACTCTCTACAAATTTATTGTATTGGGCTAGTTGAGCTTGAGTCCACTCATTCAAGAGGAGAAGCGCTCAAACCCAGTCCCTACAATATTAATTTCTCACTTTGAACATTACTTTTATTGGCTACCAAATCTAATTATTTACTAAAAACCCAAAAAAAAAAAAAAATCTAAAAACATAGGTTAAACTCCTTAATTAAATTTAACTATCTTTTCCTAATAATAATTATATTCAACCATGTAGTTTATTGGCTAATATAGCCATATGGTTGAGTTTAATTAACCTTCCTAAAATATAACATATATGTTAAGACTCTGTATAGATGTTGTACTTGGGTTAGTAACAAGCTATTGGATTGATTGTAACTGATTAGGATCTGTTGTATAGATAAGCTGGTATAGTTAGGATGTGGTTGAGGGAAGTTAGTTAGGTTGGTTAGTTATAATAACTAACTAAAAGTAATTGCCAAAAGCTATAGAATTAGCTATTAAAGGACTTGTATCTTGTACATTAGATCATAACAGAAATAACAAAAGTTTCATTGTTCTTGATTCTTTAATTCTTCTCTCTATCTCTTCTCTATCTTAAGGAGGACTAGTTCCCTCGAAGCAACCACTCATAATTCCCTATTCAACCATTAATTCCCACCTAAAAGCTTAACAATATAAGTAATTGTATCTATATTTTGTCCTTTTTTTTTTATGATTCAATAGTTAGGGGAGGGAGCATTTGAACTCTAGAAATCTTCATTTGAAACACCAGGAAGTGTAATTTGAATTACAAGATTCTTGGCAAATTTTGTTAATTATCCTAATTTACTTATAGTGCATCACAACTCACAAGATGTAAGGGGAAAAAAACACTATAAAAATGAAAAATGTGTCCACTTGGTGCAACATGTAGAACATAAGCTTTATTATAGGGTAAATTCAGCAAACCTCTATTGAGGTTTGGGAAAATGACATTACGTCCCAAATCTTATGAGAAATGACACTTTATCTATTAAGGTTTGAGAAAATAAACACATTAGTCATTTTGTTAATAATAATAACAAAAAATGTCAAATTTTGAAAAGATTCTCTCAACCAAACCATAATCAGGGTAATGAATTTTTTTTTTGGGGTTAAATATCGTTCTTTATCACCAAATTGTGGTTAGGGTTTGGTCAATGCAATATTTTCAAAACTTGGAATATTCTATTGTTGTTATTAATGGAGGGACTAATATGTTGATTTCTCAATCTCAAGGAAGATAAATGTCATTTCCCCAAACTTAAGAGAGATTTGTAAAATTTCCTCATTTTCTTTTCCAGGGTAAATATATTGAAATAATTGTCTGAAATTTAAAAAATTAAGCTGGTCTCTTTCAAGGTTTTTGTATTTTTTGCTATAATAAGCAGGGGGAAATGCACCTCTCCGCATCCACTCGAATTAAGAAGAGGTTCGATTGATTTATTTTATTTTATTCTTTCAAGTAATTTGACCTGTAGAACTATAAAACCCAGAATTTCTTTATATGCTGATACTAACCATACAATTGCCCAGGGCGAGTCAGGGTTTAATGAGCAATTTGACAAATTGCATATTGGGGTGAAGCCAAGCACCATGTGGTCCACCTGCCAAAGCTAAAAGCTGAAAGGTGAAAGGCACACCCAACAAGAGTAGCTGTGAATTTTGACAAGTTTTGAGGCCAAATGCATTCTTTTCTCAGGATTAAGACAAGGAGTTTGACTGGTGGTTAGTAGTAAGCTCAGAGTCTCAATCAATCTCCCATGGATTCTCATTCTAGATTGTTTCCTCTTTGTTTGTTAGTGTTTGCCATGTCTTTTGTTACCTCCTACTTAATTCGGTTTCTTTCCCGGCTTCATTAGTAGAGTTTAGGACTGTAATTGCTTCTCCGTTGACTTATGACCTGTTTGGAGTAGAGTAGAGGGAGGGAGAGTTATTCAATTACCTTATTTGGAAGTTTTTTAAGGAATGAGGGGGAGGGGTTTCAACTACCTCTAACCCCTCATTTTTAATTCTCCCAAATTGGAGAGACTTTGAGGGAGAGTAGAGTAGATAAATTATTGACCAAATGAATTCTCCAATTTACCCTTTCTAAATTAACAAAATTACAAACCGATTATATAAAATAAATTCACGTTATTATTCACGTTATTTCTCTCTTCAGTCTCAAATTTCTCTCAACTCTCTCAGCCTTGAAGACTCTTTTGCCTCTCTCTCACACGATTTATTTCACACTTCACGCTATCTCTCTCTCACACAACTTCTTCACAATCAATCATCTCTCACACCTGGGTTTTTCTTTCAGAGGTAAACTCTGTTTTTCTTTTTGTTTCATGGGTTTCTTTTGAGTTGGATCAAATAACTATGTTCTTAAAATTATGATTTTATTGGGTAATTTCTTATTAATTGTGATTTTATGGGGTAATAACATGTTATTGGTGGGTGGGTTTTGGATCTGATTACTTTTTTTACTTAAATTTTAAAGTTTCAAAGTATTACTCATAACGTGTTTGATAAAGTGCTTGAGTGAGTTTAGATTGTGAACTTGCATAAATTTGTATATTGTAGCTATATATAGATATGTGTTTCTTGTTTATTTTTTTTGGGTAATTTCTTGTTTTTTGTGAATGGGTTTCTGATTTGGATTTTTTTTTTAACTAGAATTTTAAAGTTTCAAAGAGTTACTCACAATGTGCTTGGTAAATTTTGGTTCTACTCTTTTACAATCATTTCAACTGCTTGATCATTTGTACAATAATAGTGACCTGATTGCTAAACTTCGGGATCAGGGCCAATGCAAAACTAGTTTATGCTTGTGAATGGAATCCCAATGCCATTGAGGCACTCCAACACAATCTACAAGCCAATTTAGTGAGTGATCATTGTATCGTACTTGAAGGAGATAACCGAATTACAGCACCTACGTCCATACACTAATTTATTTTGTTAGTTAATAAATTCTAAATAGTCAAGCTGTAGCACTAACATATCATGATTAAATTCCTATTAGGTTATTTTAAGTTAATGAAAATTTCTTGTCTAGTGATGTAGAGGGGAAATTTTAACTGACAATGTATATTTGAAGGTCATGACTGGTTAATAGATGTTGTCGTGTCAACTTTTCTGTGTAATGTTTGATGAACATTTTTTTTTGTTTTTTTTTATAGGTTGATGAACATTTTTAAATGCTTGATTTGAACCTAATTTGGAACACGAATTATTATACTTAGATGCTTCTTCTTTTATTTCTTTTTTCTTTTTATTAAGTCAAAAACTGAATTTAAGATGTAGGCAACCACAACCCACCTAATATTTACCTAAGCCAAAGTCCGAGGAGATTTTCTGAGGTGTCAGTTGAATGTGTTATCTTTTGACACTTCAAATTAAATTTAGAAGCACACGGCCAATGGTTGAAACCTTTTATGGCTGGTTCGCAAGAGATTGTGAAACCATCCTTTGTTGATATAGAATACTAATGCAATGAGATTTGAGTGGAAAGAAGAATAGAGGATTTTATCATCCTGATCATGATTTCAACCTTTTAGGACATGTGAGTTTGAATCAGAAGATTTTCTTTCTTCGGATTGTTAAACCAATTATTTTCTTATATCTTTTTACCTTCTATATGTTACTGTTTTCATTAATTCGGAATTTTTTTAGGCATGGAAATTATGGAACGAAAACAGGGCCATGGAACTGATGGATGCTTTGATGGAAAAGCCGATACCTGCATCAGAAGTCTTATGATGTATACAAGTCAGTCTATTGTGTGTGCAACAACACCCTGAAGACAGGCCCCCAATCGCTTCTGTTCTTTTGATGTTGGATGGTGAGAATTCTTCACTACCTCAACCAAAACTGCCTAGATTTTACACAGAAAGGTCTATTACAGAGACTGACTCATCATCATCATGGAAAACTCCATATACTGCAACTGAATTAACCATTACAATGTTACAGGGTAGGTAGCATGGTAATTAGAACTCTGTATATGTTCTTCACAAAGCATATGTAGCTTTGTATATTCAATTTATTTTCCTCCAAAATCTGAAATGTACAAGGGTTAGGAAGATATGTATTCTTTGGTTATTTCTATGTAATTGTCAAATCTTTATTTGTTGAAAATGAAGCAATTTGGAATTGATCACAATATACCTGTGATGGTGTGAACCACTACCAAGCCAGTCAAAGCCTCCAAATACTCATTCTGTGATTAGTAGAACTAGCACATCACTGACATAATGAACAAAATCACAGGCAAATTAAAGCGACCTAACATTTTTTATCTTTTCATATGTATTGGATTTTGTCCTCTGATATTGCACCTTCAGTACAGTGGTTTAAGAAAAAAGGACTGAAGATTTTGAAGCCTTTTCAACCTATTATTTTTCTGTGCAGCTTGCAATATTCATTCTCACTGATCACAAAATAAGAATACCAAACTGGAAATCTTTAATTTCTTATAAGTCATATATTTTGAATAATTGTCAATCTTGTCACCTTATAGTTTATTGTCAACAAGGTTGAATACTTGGAAAGAAATTATAAGGATCATGTGTTAAAAGTCAAAATTCAAAATTCAATATTTTGTTGATTTTTTCAGTAAACAAACAAACCAAACATTTTTTTTTTCTTATTTTAATTATTATCAATTGAGGATGTTTTTTTTTTAATTATAATAAAAAAGTAGAAAAAATATTTAATCATAGACCAATGTTGATTAATTAATTCACATCAGAAAAAAAAAATTATTAAAAAAAATATTGCATGCTATAGTCATAATTATTTAATCTAACAAATTAATCATAGACCAATGTTACAAGTCCATTTTCAAATAAGGATAAATTTGTCTATTTAAATCATTTCCTCTCCTTTCCATCCTAATTTTTAAAACATCCAAACAAGAGAAAGTGCTAATTACTCTCTTCCCCCTTACTAATTTTAAAAACATTCAAAGAAAGTGAAGAATAATCATTCCCCTTTACTCTCCTCCCCACTACTCTCCTCCTCTCTAAACTTCCAAACAAGCCATTAGGCTTCAAGGACATGATCCAAAAAATAAAAGTGTCATCAATATCTTCCTTCATCTTTTTTTCTTTTTTTAAAATAGTCTTTAATAACTTGAACCAAAATACTAATTATTAACTAGCAACTACAAATTTTAACTTCTAAATTCTAAGATATGTTATTCTCAATAATATATTAGGGACAAGATTACAAGGAGATCCAAGCTACATTGAGAAACCATAATTCATTGGCTAGAATTGTTCATAATAAGTACCCGTTTAGATACAGTTTTTCCCACGTCTACATCTGCATTTTTTTTTTTTAAGAGCGCGTTTTTGACTTTCTGTGACTGTGGTGGTTTTCTAGTGAGTCCTGTGCACTGTTCACGAGACTCACAAACCTCTTTTTTCAACACAACTTTTATTAAAAATAGGTCTCACAACACTATTTACACGTTTAAAAATTATTTTGCTACAGTATTTTCAGTTTTCAATTTTCAACAAGATAAACGGTATCCAAACAGACCCTAATACTATAAATCCTCACTGATAAATCAGTTCACAAGATAATTAGATCCCTAAAGTGTTCATGAACACCTGTAGCTGCCATTCAAGATATAAATCCTTTGCTCTTCAAACTTTCAACAGATTCCTTGATAATTTGCTCCATAGGAATGAATTGTAAGCCCAAGTCCATCAGCTTCTTAGCTCCATCCTTCGCCCTCAGCAACCCAGGTTGAGTATCCTTTGGCAACCTGCACACAAGGGGACACTATAGATTCAGCAATTTGTACAACCACTTCTATTGCATTTAAATACTAAAATTGGCATCAAGCAGATATGATAACGTTCCAAAGGATGAAAAACCAAAATCAAAGACTTGGAAACGAACCAGATTCATTCAACAATAAGCTTACCTAACTGGAAATTCTAAAATCATTAAGGTATGGCAGCACAAAGAGGACTTAAATAAGCTAGCAAAAGATGAAATATTATTAGAAGGCAAGAATAAAAGTTGAATGACTGGGTCTCTATAGATCAGACGGCACTCAGTCCAAGGAATGGAGTTAAGTTGGGTGGGGCTAAACCCAAACAAAAATTGAAGTTTAAAGTTGATTTATGACCTATTAAAAATAATCGAAAACAAAATAAAATAAAATATATACACTTCTATGGTACTTCCTGTGGCAGACAGTGCAGTATCAATGTTAAACCCAACAAACCTCATTTGACAATTGTTAGTTATATATCTTCATCTATTAAGCATTATCATATCTGGATCATAATTTCCCTTGGAATGCAATTCAATTCCACCATGTCATTGACTTCTGTTCTAATGCAGCTTTTATGGTTATCAGATACTCAAGAGATGTACATCAGTCCTGTTTCAAATCCATTTCAGAGTCACAGAAAGTCGAATGTATTACCTTGGAACTTTATATTCAGGGTAAAGTTCAGCAACCTTTGCTACAAAATCACCATAATGTGATATAGCTTCAACACACAAGTGCCTTCCAGTTGCTGATTTGTTCTCATAAACCAATATATGTGCCAGGGCCACATCTTTAAAATGCACAGATCCCATAAAAAAATTTTCATATGTTTCAGTGCATCCTGCAGCAAGAATAAAATCGCATGGTTAAGGCTTTTACTAAGTGTAAATATCAGAAACTTACAGTTAAAAAGGAATTATCATTTTGTTTTTAGAAGTAGAGGAAATTACAAATCCACAATAATCAACTATAGTAAAAAGTAAGAGAGCTGGTGGTGCATCCTCCCAGAGTTGAAGACTACATCCAGTTAAAGGGTGTGACAGGGGTTTGCAACATAGAATTGTCCATATAAAGGCAGAATGACATCACGGGTCGAAAGCTTTCATCTATTGTGATTGCATGCTGCTTATCACTTAGCGTGCATCTTTCACTTTTAGCATAGCTACTTCCTAACCCAAAGAAGATTGAAGGGTGGCATGGTTTTGACAACCCAAGAAGTACCTAAAGCCAAACCCTTATGAACATAAACTTCCACAATAGAGTCATAGACCTATACTAGAAGATGAAGAAAGTGGCATATCACTGCACTCCTGCATACAGTGAACACTGTCCCTTCCTCCAAGTTTGGGACTAGCCACATATATGACAATTAAGTATGAGATAAAAAGTATTGAATGAAGACTTTTTTTCTGAAGAATATTTATAAACTGAACTTTTACAGTGCACAAATCTGAAGCCTTTACTCAAGGTCAGCCTCAGCCACTTGATTTTAATTCCTCATTCCACTCAAGGTTACATATATACATATATTCATTCCCACTGAAAACGCTCTTAATAGCAACAACATTAGATCGATAGAGCATTACCCTGAAGAAGGCGAAGAAGCATTAGCATGCTAGCATTGAGTCTAGGGGGAATAACAGGGCCCATGACTGTCCCGGGATTCACCACCACCACATCCAAACCCTTCTCTTTAGAAAAATCCCAAGCTGCTTTCTCGGCTAGGTTTTTAGAAATTGGATACCATAACTAGACCAAAAAACCAAACACATCATTACAGTCCAATAAATTTGTTGAAAGCTAGACGAAAAGTGCATATATCATAGACAAATATAGTGATAGAGGCACTCACCTCCTTCTGCTTGCAGTAGTCAATGTCGGACCAGCAATCCTCAGCCTTGACAACATCAGGTGGCCAGTTAGGGCTGGGAGTTATAGAGGAGATTGATGACGTGACCACCACGCGGCTCACCCCAGCTTCCTTAGATGCAGTCAGTACATTTACAGTACCCTTGATCGCCGGGTCCAGAAGTTGCTTCTGTAAATACACCACTCCCAAATCACACACATATTACTAGAAAAGTAAAAACGAATCAATTCCAGCTGCAAGAGAATATCCAATGTTTAAAGATAAATAGACCTGGGGATCTTGGACTTCATCGACGATGCAGGGAGAGGCGAGGTGGAATACACCGGCGCAGCCATTAACAGCGCGGAGAATGGAGGGGTAGTCGAGGAGATCAATCTGGAAGAGACGGAGACGAGTTTCGGCTCCTTCTAGACCTTCTAGATGCTTCGTTTCATTCTCATCCTCTGCAACAGAACAGAACAGAACAGATAGTGGGTTAGGAGAATAATAATAGAGTGATGGAAGATAGATCGAGCAAATTTGGTTTTTTAACTGAGATCTTGGACGGTGGCATGGACATTGTAGCCACGATGGAGCAGTTCACGGACGAGCCAGGATCCAATGCACCCGCTACCTCCGGTCACGCACACCACCTCTCCCTCTTTTGCCATTTCCCTTTCTCTCTGTCCTTCCCCCAATCTTCACACTTCACTAACTGCCAATTTTAATTGCAATTTTTCTTTTATAAAGATTTTACTTGCTGTCAGCATTCCGCAGAGAGATGAATAGATATGATAGGATAGGGGAAAGGTCGTATCAAAAAAAGGATAGGGGAAAGGATAATTATATATGATAATGCCAAAATCGTTAGCTGGTCACTCATTCAATTTAGAGCTCTTGACGATCTTGTAGGACCTGCAAAATAAATGAGAGATTGATCGAAGAGATCACCGGGTATATTCCTTGTTAGATAGTGTTACCTTAGCAAATGGACATATTGTTCATTTTATAGGTGACTTACAGACTTAGGTAGCTGTATGACGTAAATGAGGGTGATTATTACCCTAATTGTAACGTTTTTTATCTTGATGAGAGAGTTTAAGGCCTTTGATGGTCGTTATTGAATGTGTTGGGCAATTACTCATCTATCTTTGATGGCCTACTAACGCAATGACCGTCCATTAAGATGGATGACCTTAATAATTTTTATGGACTCATCACTAGGGAGTCGTTGTGTGACATTCTTGGTTTTTCCTCTACTCCGTTTCTTGGTAAGTATCTTGGGTTTCCTTTTCGGCATCCTGGCTCCTCCTCCCAAGATTACAACTTCATCCTTGATAGGGCGAAACAGAAACTTTCAGGGTGGAAGGCTAATCTGCTTTCTTTGGCTGGTCGGGCAGTTTTGATTCAAGCCTCCTTAGCTACTATTCCCTCCTATGTTATGCAGTGCTCTCATCTTCCTAGCAGAATTTTGAATGGGCTGGATAGTGTCAACCGAAATTTTCTATGGGGGTCATCAGACACAGTGAAGAGAATCCATTGGGTTGGTTGGGATAAGGTAACCAAACCCAAAGAGGAAGGGGGCTTGGGGTTGCAATCAGCTAAGGGAAGGAATGTTGCCCTTCTTGCAAAGCTAAATTGGAGATTCAATATAGAGAGAGAGGCTCCTTGGGCTGTTGTCTTGAAGAGGAAGTATTGTAATCCTAGGAGAAGTATTTCCCTTAATGCCAATAAGCTCCCTTGCTCGTCTGTTTGGGCTGCAATGAAAAAAGGTATGAATACTTTTAACGGTGGTAGTAGGTGGATGGTTGGTAGGGATAGTGGTTTGAGTGTTTGGTATAGTAATTGGACCCAAAAAGGTTCTCTGAGACAACTCATTCAGGGTCCCATTACTCAGGAAGCTAGTCTTTTGGAGATGAAGGATTTTATGGTGGACACGGGATGGGCTTGGGAAAAAATCCCTTTTGAGCTTCCTCATGAGATTAAGATGCTTATTCAAGCTACTCCCATTGCCTTCACTAGTAGAGGAGTTGATAAATTGGCTTGGGCAGATTCTTCAAAAGGCATATTTGAGTTAAAAAGTGCTTACAAGATTGCTATGGGCATCGTGGATGCAACTTCTTTCCCAGCCAAATGGCTTTGGAAAGCTGACACTCTTCCGAGAATAAAAACCTTCCTATGGATGTGTGCTCATAACAGTATTGGGGTTAAGGTGTGCCTTGAAAAAAGGGGGGTAGTTCTTGATAACACATGCCCTATATGTTTAAGAGGCTCGGAGACTATTTTGCACGCCCTCCGTGACTGCCCGCATATCAAGCAGGTTTGGAATCAGTTAGGAATCACTTCCTCAAATCATGCCTTTTGGAGAAGTGATTTGCAGGTGTGGTTGTCTATTAATGGTAGGAATGATTGTAGTTTGCTTGCTGCCAATCCTCCTTGGAGGTTTATTTTTCCCTTTGCTGTGTGGAATATTTGGAAGAGTAGGAATAGGTTTGTTTTTAGCAATTTAAGAAGAAATCCAAAGCTGGCTGGTGATATTTTGAATCAAGCTTGGGAGTTTGTTCATTGTGGGGCAACTCCGAGAGCTTATGTTCAAAAGGTGCTGAGAAGGATTTGTTGGGAGAAGCCGCCTGAAGGTTGGTTGAAACTGAATACAGATGGATCGGTGGAGGGTGGAAGTGGTTTGGCTTGCTGTGGAGGGGTTATTAGAGATGCTAATGGGCAGTGGGTAAAAGGCTTCAACAGAAGGATTGGAATCACTACCATTTTTGCTGCTGAATTATGGGGTTTGAGAGAGGGCCTGTTGCTGTGTAAAGATCTTAATATATCAACTCTTGTGGTCGAGCTAGATGCTGAATCCGCTGTGCTTGCTCTAAAAAATCCTTCCTATGCGAACAACTTTATCTCCCCTATTTTGGATGACTGCAAAATGTTAGTATCTCACATGCCTCAGATTCAAATCAAGCATTGCTTCCGCCAAGCTAACCGTTGTGCTGACAGACTTGCTAGCATGAGCTTTAGTCAGATTCCTGACTTCTCCTTATTTGATAGTCCTCCTGTGGACATGAGTGATGTTTATGAGGATGACCTCAATGGGATGTATTTCGATAGATTATGTCCTGAATTCTGTCTTTCTGCTTAGTTTGTTTTTTTTTTAATGAATCGTTGTTTACCAAAAAAAAAAAAAAAAAAAAAAGAATATGATGAATGATGATGCAAATAAATATAGGATCCGGATCCTCTCCATTTCTATTTGAAATGAAGAGTGTCCTGTTTTTTTTTTTTTTTTTTTTTTTTTTTTTTTTGAGAAAGAAGAGTGTCCAGTTAAAGGTTAGGATTTGCCTAAAAACAATCAAAGCCTATAACATTCCACCTCATTTAAAAGCTTTAACCTAAACAAATATCAAATTCAAATTTTGTAACCAAAGTTAACTCTTGTCTTGTCCAAAACCCAAAAAAGCACCCCAAGTTCCCAGCAACGCAGCAACCATATCCTTAGGTTTAGATCCTTTCAATCTCAACCCCGAGTGCCCATCAGCCACCAGCAACCAAAGTGATCAAACACTGATTTGGCTTGCTCTAAATTTTCAGTTTCATTATTCTTTTTCATTAATGGAATAATCGCTACTTTTAATTCCATTTTTTGATGTCTCAAAACGTTAATAATACAGAATTAGGCAAAAAAGAAAACAAAAAACATGGTTTCGCAGAAGTTGACTATATGTAAAGGATAAAGGATTTCTAATTTCTTTGTTAGTTATGTAGGGTGTTTATTGAATTAATAATTAGTCAGATTAGAGGTGACTGACCTCCAAGACCTCCCAGAACATGAGAAAGAAAAGACCATTTGCGATTTAATTTGCTTGCTTTATTATTCAAGTCTCACTGCTTAAATACAGTGCAGTTTACAAGCTGATACAATCGAATAGAATAAAAGATAACTCAAATAAATGAAACAATCTAAATAACTTAACTCTCCCAAAAACGAGGAATCTTATTTGTTGAACTCTAACACTACTCTTATCAACGGTCCTTGAATTAAGGAACAAACTCAATCCATTACTCCACAGCTAGCTCATCCAAACAAAATAATAATAATAATAATAACAATGATGCTGGGTTGATGTCTATCCTTATCCTCACTTTCACTGTTCCCTTGCTTCCCAGCTCTGGATCATTTGATTGATCGCTTCACCCATTTCTTAAATTACTAGACCACCACAAGTTCATCATATTCAGAAACACCAAAAGACTAACGAAGCATCAAAAGTTGAATATATAAAACAAGCCATAAATCACAGCCACAGAACATAGAATAAACATGAAATTCACATCTCGAGGGGCCTGTAGCAAAAGCCAAATGAAGAACAAGAGAGAGAGAGAGAAACGACGACCCAGTTTTGGAATTCAACTCATGGGTCGACAGTAGCGCGATAATAGCGAAGATGGTGGCTGGTGGCTGATGGGCAATTGGGATTGAAGAACTGACTCTTGAAGGGGATCCAAAATCCAGATACAAGGATTTGGTGCTTTTTTTGTTTTTGGACCATAGTTAACTTTGCTTACCATAGTTATCTGTTATTTGGTTAAGTTAAAAATTTTTAATTGATGTGGCACTTTGTAGACCTTAGGTTCTTTTTAAGCAAATCCTAACCCTTAACTGGACACTCTCCATTTCAAATAGAAATGGAGAGGATTTGGATCCATAAATATATATAAAATAAATAGAGTGCCTAAATGCGATTGGGAATGGGTAAATGGGCCTGTAAATGAATCAAGCCATTTATAAACAGTTCGGGATTTGTTCAATAAAAAACTCGTTCATGTTTGTTTGTTTATAAACAAGTCAAACTTAAGCTTGTTTAATAAACGAGCCAAGCCTAAGTAAAAAATATTGTTCATAAACAAACTCGTAAACACCAAGGCTCAATATAAAAGTAACAAAACAAGTTTTTTTTTTTTTTTTTTTTTTTTTTTAAATTTTTATGGGAAAATATAAGCACTCATTCATCAGAAAATATAAGCACATCCACATAAGGGAAGTACTTGGCTTTATAAACCCAAGCCATTAGAGAATTTGGGTTTGTGAGGATTCTCCATCCTTGCTTGGCCAACATGGCAAGGTTGAAGGCTTGGAGGTTTCGAAAGTCCATTCCTCCATAAAACTTTGATTTGCACAATCTTCTCCAACTAACCCACGCAATTTTATTCTCCTCATTCTTTTGCCCCCACCAAAAGTTTCGCATCATATTCTCCAAGTCCTTGCACAGTGTTTTAGGAAGTTGGAAGCAGCTCATAGTGTATGTGGGCATTGCTTGGGCAACTGATTTGATGAGGATCTCCCTCCCACCAATTGAAAGGAGTTTTCCTTTCCAACTAGCCAGTTTTTTAGCAACCCAGTCCTTAATTTCAGCAAACACCTAAGATTTTGATTTCTCAATGATGGATGGGAGCCCCAAATATTTATTGTGCCTGGTGTTTGGGGCCATTTTTTGGTTGCCCAGCCCTGTGTGGTCCATTGTAAAGATGACCTTACTAGGCCCGGGTTCTTTTTGGGGAGTTGCGTCCGGAACTCAACATTGGACCACGTGGTCCAATGGCTACCGGCGTACTTTTAAGCCTACAATACCATTAAAGCCAAAGTCTAAGAATCACGATAATGGTTGAGTAAATATGTAATATGTGTTTGATATGATAGTTTTGATTAGTAGTTGTAATAATAGTTGAAATAAAGTAATTTGTATTTAAAGGTGAAGTAAGCATGGAGTCAATGATGTAGATTTAGAGATATGGAAGCAACGTCACTTATCTTTGTATGGTTTGTAGCCCAGTTGTGTAGCATCAGTGAGCTGATAGGATTCCAGCAGAATGCCAGCGGTAGAGGCTAGTTAAGCTTGCCCCTCCTATCATGCATTTAAATGAGTTTAAGCTTTACTTGATAGTTGTAATAGTAGTTGGAATAAAGTAATATGTATTTAAACGTGAAGTAATCATATACTCAATGATGTAAATTTAAAGATAAGGAAGAAAAGTCACTTATCATTGTATGATTTGTAGCCCCAGCTGTACAACTTCTATGAGCTGATAATGTCCTAACAGAGTGACTCCAGCAGTAGAGAGACGGTTTTCCATGATAACTTCAAGATTGAGGGGAAAAAATGGGTGCAACTGGAGGGAGAGAGAGTATGCCCAGCTATGTATAGGGGCTGGTTAAGCTTGCCATTCTTATCATGCACTTAAATGAGTTTCCCCTTTAACAATGCTCTTTTAGTTGTTGTGAAGTTATGAATAGTGTTGTCTTCAATGAGAAGGGCTTTTGCATGGAGTATTTGTGCCTTCTAAGAGAAGGGTTTTATGTAATAAGTAGTTGTGCCTTCTAAAAGAAGGGTTTTTGTAAGAAGTAGTTGTGCCTTCTAAGAGAAGGGCTTTAATATGAGATCATGGTGCCTTCTAGGAGAAGTGCTTTAGTAATAAAAGTTCATGCCTTTCATGAGAAAGGCTTTTAGTATGAGTATTTGACATCTCTTGAGAAGTGTGGGGATGGTAAAGACATAGATGTGTTTATGAGCAGCAAAATAGTAGAATTTCAGAGTGAGAGAGTATGAGAGTGGAGTTTAGAAGAGTTGTGGTGTGCTATATGTAATAGTGTAGTAAGTGTGTATGAGATTGTGTAACAGAAGTGAATAAAGAGATGTTTAGAGATATAGGCAGCAAGATATATGTATTTTCAGAATATGGAGAGTGAGATAATGAGTATGTGAGAGTAATAGTATTGTAGTGTGTTTAGCAAAGCTGCTGAGATTTACTGCTGGGATTTTCTATTGGAGGATGTATGAGGGCTTATGAAGGGCATTTGTGAGCTAAGGACTGAGAGTTTAGTTCCTAATTTGGAAACTAAAAACTCAAAAGTTCAGCACTTCATTAAGAGCTTCAGAAGATGATTAGAGGGAGAGAGAAGTTTATGAGACAGTTCTCCATTGGTGTCCCCCTTTGAGGTGTTGAGGAAGGGTCCCTTTATAGTTGAGTTTAAGGGGGTATTTTAGCAAATAATCTCAACCAAAATCTATTCTAAATAGCAATGAATTTTCAGAGAATTCATCTTAAGATTTGGCCAAAAATGGTATGTTTAGCTTTAAGGTATTCTTGCTGTTTCAGGTAAGAGTTACAAGGGAAAAAATAGCAGAAAATATTTTAGCAAGAGAAAGGTAATTTCAATAGTTGGTTTTGGTTTTAGCCAAATGAGGAAAAATCAGTAATGCTCAGTCTGCTGGGTCAGCTGTCACAGCTGTTCTGAAAAAGCTATCCCAGCTATCATGAAAAAGCTGTCCTAGCTATTAGGAAAAACTGTGACAGCTATCATGAAAAAACT
Organism: Quercus glauca; assembly: GCA_023736055.1. NCBI lineage: Eukaryota > Viridiplantae > Streptophyta > Magnoliopsida > Fagales > Fagaceae > Quercus > Quercus glauca. The sequence goes on along the minus strand of CM043315.1, from coordinate 18,884,172 downwards.
GTTTGCTTTGGGCAGAAGCCAATGAGGTCAGATGGGTCATTTCTGACTGCTAGAAAGGTCATTCAGCAATTACTTTATGGATTTGGCTGAAAATGGTATGATCTCTTTGAAGGGTATCTTGCTATTTTTGGTATAACAGCTGGTTACTGGGATTTCAGTATTAAATGGCTAATAATATCACTCCCAGCCATGTGTCAAGTGCTGAATACACTGCTGAGGTTCAGTTAGAAATGCTTCCTTTTTGGGTGTTTGTGTTTTTGGTGTAAGGTTCCATTACAACACATTTTTGGTAAGTAGTAAAAGGATTGGTTGATAGTCAAAGAAGTTTTAGAGATTTGGTTAAGGTCTCATTGGGCTGTGACATAATCTTGGTGAGCAAGAAGAGTATTTAATACTCTGCTCTGGCACCTGGCAGAGAAATATATGGTCAGATTGTGGCAGACAACAGCTGGGTATCAGAGATATCATGAATATTTTGTATAGAGAGAGATAAAAGATAGCCAATCAGATTAGACCATGTGTTTGAGTTGGATTTTAGCTGAAAGTAGTAATAAGATTTATGTAGAATAATATAATGAAATTTCTAAGTTTGTATAGCAACAGCTGGGGATTGAATGAACAGTCATCTTCCCAGTAGTTAGATAGCTGGGGATATTAAGCATTTATCATATGATGAATATCAAACTTTAGGAAAAGAGCAATGGGGAATTCTATCATTTTAAGTGCTACGTGATAAGAGATGTTTACCATATGTTACCCGCTACACACGGACTCGTCAGAGTTTAGAGAGTTGAAGAAGACACGTCAAACAAATGTTTCTTTTATCAACTTTAAACCGCTGAACCTTTACTGAACATACCTCTTGACCCTCCAAACCTTGACTCCCAAAGTTTCCCCAAAGAGACTTATGAGCTTGGATCATAAGCCGAAGGTGAGATGACGTACCTCGGGTTTTGTTGTCATTTTGTGTAAATATGGACTCTTGTTGAAGAAGCCGCTTGCCATGAGTGTAAAAGAGATAATATGAGCTGTGAGCTTTGATTCATTGCTTAAGCCCAATCCATATGTTGATGTTGATGTTGATAATGTCATGGGGTTATGATCCCAATTGATGAAGAGGAAATGTGGACCATGAATCCGCCTCTTAAAGTAAGGATTTCATGGGCCATGTGAGCCCAATCTATGTAGTTGAATGAGATATGAGCTTACTTTGGGTTTTAAATAGATTTACCCAAAAAATAAACAATATGTTAATGTGGCATAGGTTGCCAATGAAGTAATGCCACGTGGGCCGAAAAAAAACGGTCCTCAACACCTGGAATCTTGCATTGGGCCAAGAATGCTCATAATATTCTCCCTCACCTCCTGAGGTGTTCGGGCCAAAAAAGACTGATGACTTATTAGTATTGATTTTCTATCCCGAAGCCACTTCATAGTTATTGAGAATATTGACAAGATTTTGGCATTCTTGATCCTTTGCTTTGCAAAAAAGGAAACTGTAATCAGTGAAGAAGAGATGAGTAATTCTTGGGCAGCCTCTACAAATAGAAATTCCATTAATCTGTTGGTTACGGGCTGCTTTGTAGATGAGAGCAGAGAGACCTTCAGCACAAAGGAGAAATAAGTAAGGAAAGAGGGTGTCTCCTTGCCTAATACCCCTTGAAGGAATGATGTTTCCTTAAGCCTTACCGTTTATGATCACTGAGTAAGACACAGAAGAGACACAATGCATAATAAGTTCAATCCATTTATTAGCAAAACCCAATTTCACCATCACTCCTTTAATAAAATTTCATTCAACTCTATCAAAAGCTTTGCTCATATCTAGTTTAATTGACATGTAATTTTCCTTCCCATCATTTTTATGATTTAAATAATGCATAAACTCAAAAGCCACAAGAACATTATCTATGATTAGACGATCGGGGGTGAAAGCACTCTGAGTTTGTATGTGGTATTTCATAGGCTAATGGGACGAAAATCTGTCATTTTTGTGGGATGGTTTGTTTTTGGGATGAGGGAGATATTGGTTTTGTTAATTTCAGTCATGGGTAGATTGGAAACACCATGTTTGTGATATTTGACCCCACAATGTCCTAGTATTTATGAAAAAAAATTGCGGACATACCATCAGGACCAGGAGCCTTGGTGGGATGAAGCTATTGAAGCGCTTTGGTGACTTCGTCTCTTGTAAAAACCTTGGTGAGCTCGGTGTTCATCTCCTCCGTGACACGTCTAGAAACAGTATTAGTGATCTCATCAATACCCGTGGGGAAGGAGGTGGAATATATGTTCTCAAAATAGGATATTGCAGTGGCTGTAATATTTTCCTTACTCTCACACCATCCACCATTATCATTCCATAGCCCCAATATAGTATTTTTCCTCCTCCTTTCCAATGCTCGAACATGAAAAAATTTTGTGTTCCGGTCCCCTTCCTTATACTAATGAACCTTACTGCGTTGCCGCCATATGGTCTCCTCATTGTCCAAGAGATCATTAATCTCCTTTCTAAGATGGTTAATATCTGCCCCTCGAGAACCATGCTGGTCATCCATAGTAAGGGAATTAAGAGCCATTCTTTTCTCTTGAATTTGCTTTGAAATATTTTCCACAACATTCTAATTCTTGATAGCAAGGGCATCTGCACATCTTTTAAGATTGGATGCTACCCTTTCAGGCATGACAGACAAGGCACCAGAATCCCAGGCAGCTTTAATGACTTCACGACAATCTTCCCTTTTGACCCACATGGCTTCAAAGTGAAACACTTGCTTTTGCGGGTTGGAGGGGGAGAGTCAGTAATAGTGAGGATGCAATGATCAGATGTAGACTCAACTAAATGATGCACTTTAGGACTCTTGAAATATTCAAGCCAATCAGAGGTAGTGAAGGCTTTATCCAGATGGAGAGATATTTTGTCCAACCCCTCTTTCATATTACACCAGTTGAACTCCGGACCACAGTAACCCAGGTCTTTGAAGCCGCAAAAATTAACAACACAACGGAAGCTATCCATTTGGTTTTGTGAACATTGTGTTCCCCCTATTTTTTCATTCATGGGGAGAATTTCATTAAAGTCACCACAACAAAACCAAGGCAAATTAAATTGATTACAAAGTAACAAAATGAGTTGAACCTAGGCTTATTTATGAGTTTGATAATAAAATTGATATGAGCTTGACAAGTAAACTCATATCTTTCTAAAATTTTAATTAATTATAAGTTGAGACCATTTATCCAAACTAAATAGGCTAGATAATAAACTTGATATAGACTTGATAATATACTTATGTTGGATCTCAAGCTCAAAAGCATGATATCGAGCTTGAGTTTGGGCTTGATATTGAGCTTGAGCTTGGCTTGACTAATGAATCAAGCCAAGCCGAGCTCAAGTTTGAATATTATTTGTAGGCTCGTATCAAGCTCAAGCCAAGCTTAAACATTCTATTTTTGCTGTAGAGCCGAGCTTGAACATTCACTACTCGACAAAACTCGGCTCGTTTACAACCCTATAGGTAACGTAGGAATGTAACATTTTTTTTTTTCTTCTAATTATTATTATAAATTTTTTCTGTAACATCACTTGTACATCATTGTTATTGCTTTGATTGATCTCAGTGACACCGACATACTATTATTATATATGGGTGATGCAGTAACTTGCATGGGATTTGTTGAAATGAAGAGAGTTGAAAATCTGTACCGTGTTGGTTGGGCTATCTATGCTAAGAAGCTCACCGACTTTACCACACGTTTCTCCAATCCTTCACTGTCGACACCATTGGATTTGAAAGTTCCAAAATTGGTGATGGGCTGGCATTCTTCCTGATCCCACCAAATACAGCAGGAGCAGGGGGAGGTCTAGGCCTGTTGAACGTCACAAACTATTTTTCAGCTCAGAACCAAATTGTTCTAGTTGAGTTCGACCCTAATGAGAATGATGGACAGGATGGGATCCTCAATTTCTTGCTGCTGTTTTGCTTCCAACAGGCATATCATGTAACACGAGGGACCGAGCCACGCAAAACAATTGTAGTTTTGGTTCTGTTTTATTGTCCGTTTGGAGGATGAACAGCTTAATTTAGAATTTTAGCTTCTTTTTAGTACTATTGATGAGTTTTGCTGCACTTTTTGATACTATTTACGAGTCTCATTGTACCATTCTACTAGTTATTTAACTTTTTTTTTCTACACTTTCAGTAAAATTATTTCAGTTTTAGCTAAATAAGTTGTTCCTAAGCGAACCCTTTATCTAATTTTTTTGCTGAATATGCAGTAAGTACTTCAATCTTAGGGGAATACCACATTTGAGAATTGAGATAACTTCTACCATATTAGTTAAATAAATCTATTTCTTTAATATTATATATATATATATATATATATATACAAGATTGTCAAAATCGGGATCCTACGTAGGATCGTTAAAAGTAGGTGGGATCGTAGATCGTAAGATCAGATTGTGAATCGTAAGATCTTACATATTTTTAGATTTAAAGCAAAAAACACGTTGATAATGGCTTTGTATGTTGAATAATCACATAAATTATAAATTCATCTATAAAAAACTTAGATTTTCATCATATGATGTAATTGCATGTCATATATCGCTAAGTCTATACTAACGAAACAAATATATTTAAGTTTTGAACTAATGTATTTCAATAAATGTTTAATATTTAACAAACAAATACCAAAATATTTTTCTAAACATATGGAAAATATTTTCCAAGTTCTAAGTTCCAAGTTTGAAATCCAAAATAAATTAGCAAATGGAAACTAGCTAACTACAATATGAAATCCAAAAGCAAGATGAATATTAAGGTGAAGTGAACATTTAATTATTCACATTCTAAGGTTCTTATAACCACCGTCCTAAATTCCTAATCATCATTATCCATTTTATCATCTATGTAAATATTATATATTTGTATACTAGAGCTACAAAAGACATCAAGATACAATTTCATACTCAACTATTCAAGTTATACCGCTCAGCAACAATTAGAGAGTATGCTCAAAAAAATTAATCAATCAATATACAAATACAAGCATAACTGATAAAATTATATATATATATATATATATATATATTAGTAATATTAGAACACAAATTAATATATTGATCAAATAAATTTAACAACATTATAACTTAAAAGGTAACAAAATCAACATCAAACTCTTCATTTAGAATTGATGAAGCATTCATTTATTTTAATTTTAAGTGAACTAGCAATTAGAAAACATTTTCTTAGGTTAACATAATTTTATAAAATAAAAAATAAAAATCCATACCATTAGAATATAAAAATAAAAAATAAAAACTCTTAAAGGTTCATCAAAACAAAAAATTTATCCCATAAAAAAAAATGAAAAAAAAGAAGAAAAAAAAAAAAACCAAAATTTATGTTTTTGGTAGGATCGGTAGAATCCCATACGATCCTACATACGATCCTACCATTTTTACGATCCTAGTGCGATTTTAAACATTTTGGTGAGATGAGATCATAAAATCGTGCGATCTTACGATCCGGATCGCGATTTTGACAACCATGTATATATATATATATATATATATATACACATAGATTGGGATGGAAGGACTTTATACCACGACATTGTATTTATAGCAAAATCAACAAAATAACCCTAAACCCTTGTATAAATTTTACCTTTTAGGTTGTAAAAGGATCACGTAAATAAAGTCAAGCTGCTCTAATATAATTGTCACAATTGCTCTAATATAGTTGTCACAAATCCTCCAAATCCGAGAAGTCTACCAGAACTCATTTAAATGGAGGATAGGGGCAGAAGTGCAAAACCCAGTTTTTATTTTTAATTTTTTCCTCTTCCTCTTCAAAATGAGAGGCAGAGAGAACTGGCTATTGAAAGGAAGGAGAGAATAAAGAAGGGGGGGTGGGGGTGGGGGGTGGGGTGTTACAGACTCTTCTGCTATTTTTATCATCAAGAAAACAGTAAATAGAATAACTTTATGGGAAAAACCCTTTCACTGTTTTCTTTGAATGCCAAACGCAACGTGTATAATAGTATCTACTTAACCTACTGAACTTCCTCAGTTTGAAGAATACTTCCGCAAAGGAAACTATCATGAAAGAAATACAGTATTCGTACAAAATCAAAAATCATGAATTCCCTCTAATGCATCCCTTTAGTTAAGGGGGATTATATCTATGATGAAAATAAGGCATCATAAATTTGAAAATAAGCTATCACTTCTCTTGTAATAATTAATGCTTGCAAAATTGGATCACAATAGCAATGCACTAAATCAATCGTGTCTATCCAGAAACTTCTCTATCAGGACTGAAAATGCTGCAAAGCCAGCGCAACCAGCACAAGCTGCTTTTGGACCACCTAGAAACACACAACAGAAGACAATTAAGATGTAACGTGGGAAGAAAATGAAGAGAATGTAAAGAATCATGATAGCAATAATTCATGGTAAAAGAACTCTAATATGTGGGTTGAGTGCCAGTCAGTTTTCGTGACCTTTCTTAAAAAGGGGGGGAAAAGAGGAAAGAAAGTGCAATAGGCATGAGAGAAGATCTACTAAAGAATACAGCCTCAATCTACAACATTATGCATCATCTGCAAAGTTCATAACATTATCCGAAGGCACCTCATTATGATTATGAGAAATATAAGAGACTAAATCCTTCAAAAGAGTAGAATAAGCAAACGACTGCATGAGTGTCTCCTTAAAGAGTAACCAAAAGAACTTATGTCAAATGACTACACTGTAAATGAGTAAAATGAGACATAAGCCACCACCATGTCACAAAATTAATGAATACCTTGGTTCTAAGTAAACCTTTTTTGCAACCGTAAATGTTCATACAGTCAAAGGCAAGCACGTAACTTCCTGAGTTTGATGTTAAAGCTTAGCAACCAAGCCCAACTAAGCCATTCCCCTGTATTTTAGGAGAGTTCCACACAACCAAGTCCAGATGTAGGCACCTCTCTACAGGTTCCCCCCCCCCCCCCCCCCCCCCCTTTTTCCTAATCAAGGAAGCTTTATAATTTAAGTAATAAATAAATAAAAGCCCCAAAGAAATTAACAGTTATCTCTTCAGGTATTTGACAATATATTATGGCCTACATGTCATATAGATGTATCTCCAAAGCTCCTAAACACCACTATTTAAAGCTACTAAAACAGTAGCCATTTTTTTGGGATAAGTACAATAATTTAATTCAAAAGAGAAGATAGATCAAATACACAATGTGTATTGACCCACTCCTAAAGAATTACAATTTCAAACTCAAAAGGTCTAGAAAGCCTTAAACAGAAGAAAAGGGGATACTGCCCGAAACAGTCATCCACTTGTATACAGACTTCAAAATCATTTGCTTCACAACATGATTAGGTCACTCAACACCATCAAAGGTCCTACTATTCCTCTCCGCCAAATGGTCCCCAACACACACAAAGCAGTAGCCTTCCATATCTTAAAATGGCTATAACAACGAAACTTTACCCAACAACTAAATCAAGTCTTTGGCATGACCCAAGAGATCCAGAGTAAACACAAATGAACGCAAGGCCATTGCTAAGGAAAGTCGAACAGAAGGTGATCAACAGGCTCTTCATTACCAATGCACATGCAACACCAATCAATACTCATAAGAGAGTGTTTTTAAAGATCCTCCACTAAAATTTTACCCAAAGCTGCTGTCCAAACAAAGAAAGCTATCTCACAAGGTACCTATATACTCCAAATACTCCTCCATGGAAAGTGTACAACTGCAGGTCCTCTCAGATGCCCATAGAAAAAGCAGTGATTTCATTACATTCACAATCACATCCATTGTTGTAAGCATATCTCAAACCAATCAAATCTTTTCCATGATACTGATCAACGGAGCTCAATACTTATGCCATTTTGTGTTCTTTTCTTTTTCCTTTTTTTTTATGTCAATATATAACATATAGAATCAAAGGGAATATTTCACAGCTAACAATATAGACTACTAGAGAACATGAATATATGTATATTTATTCTTCTTTATTTTCTTTTTCTTTTTTTTTCTTTTTTTTTTGGGGGGGGGGGGGGGGGTGTGGGGGGTGGTGTGTGGGTTGATGGGGCTAATAATTGTATATGAATTCTACTTGAGTTAGAAATCTACTTCTACCTCACTTCTCCAAAAGTTAGCTCTTAAAATTTTAATGAGTTACAATTTAGTTTCCCTAAAAAATTTAAAATTTATCAATTTTGTACATATGTCCATTTGCCATTAAATAAATCGCAAATGTGATAGACAGAATGCTGACATGAGTCCATGAAACATTAAAAAGCTAACATGGCCCGCAATAAATTTAACAAGAAGAATGAAATTGACACCTTTTAAATATTGCAGAGACATAATTGTAACTTTTTAAATTTGAGGGACAAAAATCAAATGTGGGCCAAATTATTGGGAAAATTTTATATTTCAGCCTAGTCCTTTTTTTTGTTTAATAAGATTTCAACCTATGCATAATGAAAATGCATATAAGCAAAGAGAAGCCATCATCCAAAATTCATCTTGGACAAACTGCAATTATCAGCCATCCTCTCAAATCCTAGCTGCTGAGTTTGGATCACCCAACAAACCTCAAAAAAGAGGGAAGATCAAAACCTAAACTCCTTTGCAATTAAAAAACTTTTTTGCTTCAAACTTTCTGATATAGAATAGCTTCAAAGAAAAAAGTTCTTTGACAATATATTATACGACTAAACCAGGGCACAGTAGTACAGAAATATAACCCAAGGGTAAATAATGCCTTAGGTTCAACAAGAAAGATACTATGGTATGAGAGTCACAAGCACAACGATCCTACGTTCCATGCTTTAGACTCCTTATGGAGCAAACCAAGCCACTTGACTAAATTTCATCAACATCAACATCAAATCTGGCAGAGAAGTTTAGGTTTTCCACCAGATGGGTGAGCAAAATACTGATTACTAATAAGCAAACAAGCAAATTTCTGCCAAAGCCACTCACCAGTGACTCCTTTTTTATCTCAAGAAATGCAAAAATTAATCTGCTACATTCATGACAGTTAGAATTCAATCCATATAGTCTATAAACTTATAGCTGAAGGCCAGAAGCTATGTGGTATACAGAATGACATCTGCGGTAATCCAAAATACATAGGTCCTTGGTAATATCTGTAATTATATCTTATCTAACAGCAATTCACAAGATAGTATGCTAGTGTGTGTGTGTGTATCTAAAAGAAAAGGTCTCAAGTGATGGATAAAGAAATTACCTTTTGCTGATAGTGTGCCTCCTGTTACACACCCAGCAACAACAGTATTTGCCATATCATGTTTTGCCCGTGCCTTAAAACACAAAATTCAGAATCATTTATTATGAAAAGAAGCAAAACAAACAGAAGCCTGACTTTTCACTCTAGATTTACAAAAATACCTTCTCAACAACACATTCAGCTGCTGAAAACACCAAGCCCATAATTGCAAATGCTTTGGCAGAACTCAAGCTCCGCCGCCCCATCTGCTTTGCTGTATAAATAAACTGCTGCCTACCAGTCATTTCCTCTTGCATTATAGGGTTGTCCAGTGCCCCTAGAAACATACCCATGAATAATCCAAGCCCACCTCCTATAAACATTTTCATGCCACCACCAAAAATAACAAATCATTATTACTGATGTATAATAGAACTTGGCCAAGATAAATTTAGAGTCTTCCACTCTCGTGAGCATGTAAAACTTCAAGTTTAATATAATGTTTCTTACTTTTCTTTGGGGGTTATATTCTCAATGGCCTAACCGACCCTAAAACTAACTATATCAGGAACTAAATTGAAGCTACATCGTAAACATAAGATCAGCTTGGTAAAATGTCTTGTTCGACGACAAGACCATTAACAAGTTGAGCTAACTGAACCAACATTACTGACAAATATCTTAATATCCATTTGTTGGGTTGCTGAGAAAATGTGGACAGAGGGGCAAAAGTAAAGAAGTTCCGAGATTCCGAAAATATATGTACAAAACAAACGAATTGACCAAAAAAAAAAAAAAGGCTTTTTCATATTTTTTAGGAAACCAAACAAAGGGGAAAAGCAAAAAGGAATCAAACCCATTTGCGAAAATCACAAAAATAAAAAAGAAAAAAAGGGTGCTTGGTTCATACCCATGACCCCACTAACGACGCTGCGGACAGCGCAGTTGTTCCAAATGTCTTGGCCGCGTATTTCCTCGGCGGTGGGCAGTCTAATAGGCTCAATCGGAGGAGGCTTCTCTGCTTCTTTAGAGCTGGAGGAACCGTTTGTAGATTCAGTTCCCATATTCGAAGCCATAGTGTATGTGTATGAGTATGAGAAGCAAAAGATGAAGAAGAATCAGGGAGGGTTTGTGGCCTCGCCGCCAGTGAAGTATGGAAGAGTGTCTAGTAGCTCTACGATGGTCTTTATGAAGCTCATTTAGAAAGAAGAGTTGGAAAAGAAAATAAACTAGTGTTGTGACGAGGCTTTTGGAATTTGGAATATTTGGCTTGGGTTGGGGTGCAAGAATTTAGAATTATTCGCGTGCGCTTGGTGCTTCTTTGAGGGATGGTCGTCACCGTCTGTGTACTCTAGCACTGTATGCTGCTTTCCTTTTTTTTTTCTTTTTTCTTTTTTCTTTTCTGATTATAGATTTTTTTTTTCCTATATATTCAGTTTTTAAAAATTATTTTGTTATAAAGTCTCTATTACAACTTTTTTTTTTTTTAATAACTGTCTCTATTACAACTTATTTAGTTATATAACCTCTTTTTGGAATTCAATTTTGCCAAAATCGAGTTTTATGTAATTAAGTGGAATGTGAAATTCAAGTATGAGAAACCATAACCCATAACCTATAGCCCTATGCCATCATGACCGTGACACAACCATCGGGCCACCACGCACCACAACCCAGCAAACCCATAGCCCATAACCTATATGCCACCGAGATCCATGACCACGCCACAACCAATCGATCATCCTACAACCCAGCAGAAACCCATGCCACAAATTGACCCATATCTCCATTGACTGACACCACCAATCAAAATGCATCCCCATTAGTAAGATCAAAGCCAAACCTACCATACACGTTGGCACTAAACAATAATTTCCAAAATTCCAAACCATCAAACCCTCAATCAAATCCCTCTAAACTCCCACAAATGACCACTACATACCCTATATCTAAACCCAACATCTCTTTTAACTAAATATTGAGCCTTTGTTGCCACAATTAAGGTAGACCAAGATCCAACCCTTTTGAAACATCATGCCACCACTGCCATGACCACGCCACCACCATGTTGCCACCATCGAGGGAGAGATCGGCAGTAAAGGAGAAGAGAGAGCACTAGTTTGATTAGTAAGGTTTGAGTTTTTCTTAGAAAGAGAATTGATGAGAGATGACAGATGACAGATGAGAAAGGAGAAAAGAGTATTTTATCTTTATTTGAGAGAAGAGAGAATAAAATATGATAAAAGTTTTTATATCCGGAGCTATAGTGAGTTGTATATACAACAACCCACTGTTCACTATTGCTAAAAATTTTTAGCAATAGCAACCCAGATGTTGCTAATTTTTGGCTTGTTGGTTGCTAAAACAGCAACCGAAGGGAAAGGGGGGTTTACACCCCTCAATACAAGTGCTCTCAGGGAATCACTAAGGAATGACTAGATGAACCATCTATGTTTGGAAAAGATCATGGTAATGGAAAAGTTCAACCTAAACTTTCAAGTCCTTCACTACCTATTCTTGACATAGGTTTCCTCATGTAGATACTCGATTTTGCACCCATGATTTCATTAAGGAAGATGACTAGAATAACCATTCGTGTACCCAAAATTCATTATTACATTACATGAATTAATTTGTTCATTGCATATCATAAAAATGATCTCAAGATTTTAACAGTCGCAACAGTATGCCCAGTTTCCAAATCGAACCGTCGGATTGGAAGATATCGCATGATCAAGTTTGCACGGTCAACATGCATTGTGTTTAGGTAGAATCAACCAAACATTATTAATTTAAATTAATTTTGATTGACTAAACAATTAAAATTAATTAAATGATTTTGTGATTGGTTGTTAGTTAGTGTCAAAAGTAGGCTTGCTTGTATGGGAATAAAGGGGATAATCAGATAATTACAAAATTGAGGATAATCAGCACTTTTTGGAGTATTTATCTACAAGATAATTGTTGTTAAAAAGACCTAAATTATGCAGAAAAGAGTTTATTTTTTAGAATATGGATTAAAAACGCGTCTAAGTGCAAGTCCCGGCTCAAAAAATCTCAAAAAAAGAGTCCAAAATGAACTGAAACTCGAAAGCAGGTCTGGCATCCAAAAGTGCCATTCAGCACTTTTGGAGTGCCGATTGGCACAAACTCGAGCCTTGGCCCAAGGGCACTTGTTGGATTAGGTTAAAACACATCATTTTCTATTTTTTAGAGATAAGGACGCATCCTAGTTCGTATTCTGATCATTAACTATTTTTTCGAGCCTCCCAACCTCTATAAATAGAGGTTACATCTCAAAATTGAGCACACTTTTTGACACTCTCAAATTTCCCCTTTTCCTGACTCTCCTTTCTATTATTTTCTTTCTTATGTTAAAGATGTTCTGGAGGCTCTAGCCTTAAGAATTTCCTTTTTGTAAGCAAGGTATTTTAGGTTTCAAAGATAATTGAACAAATTTCTTTGAACCCTAAAATATTCCCTCAATAAAAAGAGTACGTCCATGCAAGAGGTGGTTTTTCTTTACTTTTTTTTTCTTCAGTTTCTTTTATTTTGATGATGCATGTGTAAATATTCTTTTAGTTTAATTTCTAAATGCTTATACCATGTATTGTCAATATCTTTTTGTTGAAACGTGTTCTTGATGTCTTTGTTGTCATGATTTTTTTATTTTTTTCAAAAATCTGCTTATCATCATATATTTTTCAAAACCAAAAACTGATCTATATCTTCCTTAGATGCAGATCTGGATTTTTTCTAATACAAAAACAGATTTGTATCTTCCTTAGATGCAGCTCTGAATTTTTTCTAATATAAAAACCGATCTGTATCTTTCTTAGATGCAGATCTGAATTTTTACTAATATAAAAACTAATATGTATCTTTCTTAGATGCAGATCTGAATCTTTTCTAGCAGATCTGAATTTTTTCTAACATAAAAACAGATTTGTATCTTCCTTAGATGCAGATCTGAATTTTTTCTAATTCAAAAACAGATTTGTATCTTCCTTAGATATGAATCTGAATTTTTTCTAACATAAAAACTGATTTATATCTTCCTTAGATACAGATCTGAATTTTTAAACATAGCAGATTTTGAAAAAAAAAAAAAAAAAAAAAAGGTCATGAGTAGTGATGTTTTGTTTGATGCAAATAGCGTAGGTTTATTTCATGAGTGTAGTTCTCTTCCAAAAAAGATTTTATTATTTTTTTTTTATTCACAAAACAGATCTGATTTTTTTAAAGGTTTTATACAAATCTAAATTTTTTATTACAAAAAGGATTTGATTTTTTTTACATACAAACCAAAAATCAATTTTTTACTTTGTTCCAAAACAGATCTGATATTTTTAAAGCAAAAGACTTTGTTTTACTTAATAAAACAGATATGATTTTTCTTCACCGAAACTTTTTTTTTTTTTTTACCTATACCAAAATGGATCTGAATTTTTTATGAATCAAATCAATTTTTTTTTATTCACAAAAACATATCTGAATTTTTCTTAAAAGAAGAGGACACATTTATAAATAGATTTATGTGACTTAGTTTGGTTGAGTGTATCATGTATGGAACATATCATTCATATCATGCATAAAGGGGTACATTGGTCATGATAGTCTAGAAGACTAGACTCTGTCTGGGTAGAATGGGTGCCTAACACCTTCCCATTTTGTAACCTAGCCTTCGAATTTAGTGTCTTTTGTATAGGTAGATCTAGACTTTATCTTTGTTTGTTTTTTTTTTTTTTATAGATTATAACTAGAACAAAAAGCCATGTATCTTTGGGTAGATTGTAACTAGGACCCAAAGCCATGTAATATTCAATTTATCAAGTTTGTATTTTTTTTATTCAATCAATGAGAATGGAACAATTCGGTCATGTAAAGTTGTATTTAATTTTTATTTTTATTTTTTTAGTATAAAAAATATGTGACGACTCTACACCACTTACCCCAAAAAAGAGATATCTTGAAAAAACACCCAAAAATTTCTTTTTTGAGAGCACCTAATTTTCCGGTCTCTCACACCTTAATTTAAGAAAATCTCACCGCCCACATGCGTCAAACTTAAAGCTCTTAAAGTAAGTTGGTGGAAGTTAACGTTGTTATCTAGTTTTATTCTTTAACGTGCTTTCTTTGGTCAACTTGCAATTTTAAAACAACTTGTTAATAAAACACATGATTGTACAATCAAGATTCGGGTGATACAAATTGTGTTTTATGTAGGAGCATATTGAAGAGCAAAACTTGTCTTTTTTCTTTCAATGCACTTTCACTAAAAGGATTTGGAATAATATTAAGTCATGGTGTTTCATCATGCATTCTAAAGTTCAATGGGGATGATATTGTGGCATTGGATGAGACCAACTTAAAGGGTAAAATTAAGGTATACTATGATTGTTAATGGGAAGTCAAGAATAAGGTGGATGTAAGAGGAGCATTTTTTTTTTCTTTTTTTTTTTTTTGAGATAATGGAGGAGCATTCTGTAACTACATTTCGAATAGAACTTTATGTTGAACTTAAGGTATTTTCCCTTATGTTATTAAGAATATTTATGCTCATTGAGCTATGTTTAGTTCGAGTTGTTTTAGTTTGTTTCTTGTTTCTTGTTGGGAGTGGGAGATTTGAACCCTTGTGTCCCCATTGGAAATACTAAGAAATGTTAATTGAATTACAAGACTGTTAGAAATATTGGGTCAAGTCAAGCCCAAGTAGAGTATGTCAGGTCTAGTCTAGTCCATTGCCAAAGAGTTATGCCTATTACCAAAGAGTTGTATCTATTGGCTTCATACTCTTTGGTTGTCTATATAAAATGGGTGGGCTCATTTGTGCAATTGATAGAATTTTTCACTTATGTGTGGTATAATAAAGAGCAACACACAGAGAAACATATCTTCCTCTTTCTCATCAATTTCATCAAAGCATTTAGGTTGTGAATTATATGTGTTTTGTTATCGCAACAAACACCGCGTTGAGTCTCAATAACACAAATCCTGGGAGACTTTGATTTTCAACAAAGACTCTTGATGAAACTCTATATATTTTGTGAATTGCCTTTAATAAGTTTTATCTTAAGCGATTGTGTTTTTAGTTGTATTGAGGTATACTATGATTCATTAGTTAATGATTGTAAGGACCAAATTTGAACTCCTATCCCAAAAGGTGTATGGACTTAAGCCCAAAAAGCCCAAAACAATAAATTTGTAAAGAATGGGTTGGAAAACTGGGATTTAGTGAATTAAGCAACGAGTGTATAGATTTTGATGACAAAGAAAGAAAGATAATAGATGTTCACTAACAGAAAACACAATCAGCCAAGTCCGAGGAGATTGATTCTTATGTATTGCTTTTGAAGCATTATTACAAGTCTGGTTCTAGATTGCTACAGTGTTTCTTTCTTGATTTTCCGATCCCCTTTCCTTCAGGGGTCTCTTACATTATATATCTCCCTCTTACTGATCTTGGCCTTCCATTTTTTGATCATCCAAACTACCACTTGAGTGCCCGTCTCATCAGACACCCTTTCTAGCTTTCTGTGAGTTGTGGTAGCTAAGGTAACACTGTTCAGGGGTCTTCTCCACACAAATGTGGCTAGAAAAGTAGCTGCAGCGCATTAAATGAGATGGTAACAGCTTTTCCTTAGGTACCTTTTAGCTTCCACTTTTTGGTACACTCGAGGTGTACGTTTGTGTCACTGGAGCTTCCTAGAAGGTCATTTTGATCAATGGGTTCCATAGCTGGTCCATGTTTAGCTTGTTTGAGGAGGTATTCCCCCTTGGACCACCTTTCCAGTCATATCATGTTCATGAAGGTCTGAGCTTAAGCCATTTAACTACTGTTTAGTCGTCCTCGGGTCACCTATGTTCTCGGCCAAGGCCTAATGCCCAATACCGGTTTTGGGCCTTTATCCCCACAATAGCCCCTAAAAATTCCAATTTTTCCCCTCTCGTCCGAGGAGAAAATTGGGGTTTTGATTTTTCAAGAGATAGCACCAACTGATTCCTCGATTCACACGTGTGGGGATGCCGTTTTGCGCGCCCCATAATTGTTTCTGACGCTTCAGAGCCGCGAGACGTCATTAATTGCTCCAGGCAGCGCTTTGTTCCCCAGATCTAACGGTAAGGCACATATCCGACGGTTGATCTTTCTCTTGGAATTTTGAGCGGGATAACTCCCACTTATTTTCACCCTCTATATAAAGCCTCGAGGGAAATCATTTTCCCCTCATTTCACAAGTCTTCAAACTTTCAGAGATTCTAAGCACTTAAAATCACAACGCTCTCTAAGCTTCCAAGCTTCACCACCCCCTCATCAAGAAATCTTTTGAAAACCTTTCCAAAGGTATCAGGGATTAGCATATGCTTTAGTTCCTGTAAGTTTATATTCTTCTAAACATTTCTTTTTCTCCTCGGCCAATCTCCTCGACCTTCCAATTCTTATTTCCTTATTTACGAGTTCTAGTCACTTCTTCTTAGGTTGTCCACATGGGTAGATTCGCAAGCCTAGTAGATTCTCCTGCCAAAATAATAGCCTTTAAAGATAAGTATCACATACCCGAGGAAGTTGGCCTACGATACTGTTCCCCAGAACAAATAGTGACGCATAGAGATGAGGGGGAAGTCATTATCTCCATGATAGCTTTCATAGAAGGGGGAATGACTCTCCCCATGGGTAGGATAACATGAGACTATTTCATCAACCATAGGATATGCCCCCACCAGTGCGCGCCCAACCTATTTAGGGTCTTAGATAGTGTTGATGCTCTCAACGAGCATCTGGGTTTGTGGTTCACCTGGCATGATGTGGTCCACATGTATGAGTGCCACTCCTAGAAAAGAGTGGGATATTACCTTAAGTCTCGATCCGACGTCGTCAGACTAGTATCATGTCTACCTAAATCTAATAAGGGTATGAAAGACGATTATCTGATAGTTTCAGGAGCGTGGCATGATGGCCTTCACTGCCCCGTTTGAGAGGGAGTGCCACATAGGGTACCTTAGAGTTAGGATCCTTAGTAAGAGATTTAGACTTTTTAACCCTGACCATGTTTTGCTCCTTTTCGTTTTGCCTTCTTTTAATGATGATTTTGATTTTCTAACCATGTTTTGCTTTTCGGCTATTTCTGTAGATAAGAGATAAGTAGCTTCTTGGCTTAGCTTGACCAACGTTGCTACTCTCAATTATTTGTTAAGATCTGAAATCTTCGTAAGTGAGGATAGACAGCTGCGAGCCATCCACCTGATTCTGGATTTTAAGCCCATTTCAAAGATATTCCAAGAGATCGGACACGCCATTAGAGCAGGTGACCCACGGTTGGCCAGGATCAACGTATCAAAACCAGACTTCCTTGCCCAAGACGACCTTCCCCCAGTCGCACTACCAATCCAGCAAAACCCTCCATCATTCGCAATACTACTCCCACAGGTTCCACCCCAAGCAGCCGCAGTAGAAAAGGAGATAGCATCCTCTCTTTTATCTCTTGAAGAAGAGATAGATAAATTCCGTTTCAAAGAGGAAGAAGCGCCTAGCAGGATTGTGGAGCTCTCGGATTCTGAAACCGAGTCCGACAGACTCTCTACAGCTTACCCGCCCAAATTGATTGTTGCCCGTGTTGACACAAGTTCAAAGGAAGAGGAAGGGATGGACTGGAAAAAGGGTAACAGCCTAAAAGGTCTACTGGCCAACAGGAACAAGGGGCAATCTTTGAAAGAAGCCCCCAAGTCCCAAGTTCCACCCACTCTTCCCCCTCCTCCACCACTACCCTCCACCAACCTCCGATTGCACATCGTGAAATATTTAAAAAAGAAAAGGCCAGTGGAAGATCTTGAGGAAGGGGAGGTGGGACCCCAAAAGGGCGCTAAACAACAGAGAAAAGCAAAGGACCCTAAGGACAAGAGGGCCACCTCTGTGGATAGCTGGGATGAAGTTGAAGTGCGCCGTGGGCCGCGCTCATGGGCTCCTCGGCTAGAGCTGGATGGTGCTCCCATCCCTTGGGATGCCAAGATATGAAAGTCTCAAAGGGGGCACGCCACCTATCTTGTCGAGGCCTTGGGGCAGCCTCTTCTCCTCCCCAGAGATATGGAGGGCGTACTAGGCGACCTGACCTCTTCATGTCATTGAAGATGAACCTAGCAATGGTAAGTCAGACAACAACCTTTTTCTCTTTTTTTTTTTTTGTTAAATATTAAGATGCACATTTATTCACATATGTATGTATGTATTATTATTATTATTATATATATATATATATATATATATATATATATTTTTTTTTTTTTTTTTTTTTTTTTTTGTGACCCCTTTGATACTTTTATGCAGGTTACCCAGCAGATTTATATAGCTGAGGAGTAGACCAGGAATGCCCATGACGAGGTTAAGGCTGAGGCCCAGTCCCGTCTTGAGGTTGAGAAGGCTCTTAGAGCCCTTAAAGCAGAACAAACAAAGCTAGCCAATAAGCTGACCACCTCAGAAAAGGAATGCTTAAGCGCCCTGGCTGGTCTAAAGACTGTTGAAGCCCAGGCAGAGGATCAACGCAAGCAGCTATACACAACAGAGTTGAATTTGGCCATCCAGAAACAACTAGTTATGGATCTCAGGGCCGAGCTGCAGAAGGCTAAAGAGGCAGCTCAATTGGCCAAGGAGGCAACAGAAGCCGAAAAGCAAACATCTTACACCTTCGGCATGGAAGAAACACAAGCCAAGCTCACTGAAGAGCTACCCGAGGCGTACATGGATTTCTGTGATGTAACATGGGCAAAAGTCCTCAACATTGCAAGAGTCCCTGCAGACTCGGAGTGGAAGCAACCGGGAAGGACATATTATCATCCTGACATCTGTGAAGTCTCAGGTGCCCTCCCATCTCCCTCTGCCCAAGCTCCTGAGTCTTCAAAGTAGTCTCTAATTGTCCAAGCTGCTCTCCCTTTCCCTGAGGCTCTGAAGGGATCCAGCCAAGCTGGTGATCAAGGCCAGGGGGCTGAGGGGACCGAAGACAAAGGTAAGGGCAAGGAGAAAAAGCCTTCCTCAAAAGCCAAAAATGCTGCCGAGGATAAGGAAGTTACAGCTAGGGCAAAGGAAGCAGAGGCCAAGACCAAAGAAGCTGATCTTAAGGCCAAGGACGCTCATTCCTCTCAACCGAGCCAGAAAGAAGATCCTCCTGCTCCCAAGGCCAAGGCTTAGCACTTAGGATTTTCTTGCAGTTTCTCTTTTTTTTTTTTCTTTTTTTTTTTTTGAATGACATTCTGTCAATGTATATACTGTACTCCTTCTTTCGTTTAATGGAAATGTCTTTCTTTTTATCTCCTGTAACTTTATTTTATTTGCCTTGAACCTCATTACAACAAATAGCCTTGAATAGTTGCGACTGTGTCTTTAATAACAACTATCAATAATACACTGCTAATAATTTAAGCAATTTAATCAAGCACTAGCAATAAAGAGGTTTACTATATACTCTGCGTTGAGAATGGAACCCTTGGTAATGAAAGTTGAACATAATGGGGGCACGTGGTATAATTTGTAAAAAATGAAAGGGATAGACAACTCTCATCTTGCTTACCACTTGGATAAATAATTATGGATTTTAACTCACTTGAGCTACCAGTCCGAGGATTCGGATACAATCCTGAATCTATTTTGACACTTAGTGAAAAACAAATGGATATCACAGAGCGTTAATTTTACCAAAGTTTATGGTTCGAAGGACTTGACATAACTTAGGTTCTGTTTAATATTTATAAAGATGCCATTGAGTGTTAATTTTACCAAAGTATGTCATAGTGTTAATTTTCCCAAAGCATTTGGTTCGAGGACACAGGCATAACTAAGGTTCTGTTTAATCACTTATAAAAAGATGTCGTAGAGTATTAATTTTCCCAAAGCATCTAATCCAAGGACACATGCATGACTAAGGTTCTGTTCAAGCACTTATAAAGATGTTATAGTGTTAATTTCCCCAAAGTATCTGGTTCGAGAACATAGGCATGACTAAGGTTCTATTTAAGCACTTATAAAGATGTCATAGTGTTAATTTCCCCAAAGCATCTGCTCCGAGGATACATGTATGACTAAGATTCTGTTTAAGCACTTATAAAGAGGCATAATGTTAATTTCCCCAAAGCATCTGGTCTGAGGACACAGGCATGACTAAGGTTTTGTTTAAGCACTTATAAAGACGTTATAGTGTTAATTTTCCCAAAACATCTGGTCTGAGGACACGGGCATGACTAAAGTTCTGTTTAAGTACTTATAAAAATGTCATAGTGTTAATTTCCCCAAAGCATCTAGTCCAAGGATATAAGCACGACTAAGGTTCTGTTTAAGCACTTATAAAAATGTCATAGTGTTAATTTTCCCAAAGCATCTGATCCGAGGACACAGGCATGACTAAGGTTCTGTTTAATCACATATAAAGATGATAATGGAAAGTATAAGGTATTTACACGATAAATGAACATATGACAAAGGAAACTTTCATTAATAATAATACATTTTCAGGTTGTTTACATTCCAAAGTCATGGTATTATATGTTCATCTAGATCTTTGAGGAAATATGCTCTTATACTAGCTACCGAAGTGATGTGGTATGGCCCTTCTCAGTTTGGCCCCAGCTTCCCCCATGCTGGGTTCTTTGCGATACCTAGAACCTTTTTCAACACCAAGTCGCCAAGTGCCAACGGTCTTAGCTTCACATTGGCATCATAACCCTGCTTGAGCTTGTGTTGGTAATATGCTAGCTGGACCATTGCGTTTTCTCTCATCTCTTCAATCAGGTTTAAGCTCTTTTCTAGCAATCCGTTATTATTGCTTAGGTCAAAAGAACTTGTTCTCAGCGCTGAGAAGCCAGTTTCTAAGGAGATAACAACTTCGGCTCCATAAGTCATTGAAAAGAGGGTCTCCCCTATTGATCTGCGAGGTGTGGTTCGGTACGTCCACAGGACATGTGGCAGTTCATCCACCCACTTTCCCTTCGCATCATCCAACCTCTTCTTAAGTCTGCTTACTATGACCTTGTTAACGGCCTCGGCTTGTCCGTTCCCTTAGGAATAGGCTGGGGCAGAATACCTATTCGTGATTCCCAAGTCACAACAATATCTCCTGAAAAACTTGCTATCAAATTTGAGGCCATTGTCTGAGATGAGGGTACAAGGGACTCCGAACTGTGTGACGATGTTTTTTCAGACAAATTTCTTGGCATCCATGTCCTTGATGTTCGTCAAGGGCTCGGCTTCAACCTATTTAGTGAAGTAGTCTGTGCTGACCAGTAGATACCTCTTGTTCCTTGCTGCTTTGGGGAAAGGGTCTACAATGTCAAAGCCTTATTACGCAAATGGGTAAAGGCTGGACAGAGGGTTAAGGACTCCTTTCGGTTTGTGTATATTTGGTGCGAACCTTTGACATTAGTCACATTTTCTTACATATTCTTGTGATTCCTTTTGCATGTTTGGCCACCAGTAGCCTTAACTGATGGCTTTATGCGCCAAAGATCTACCTCCGGTGTGGCTTTCGCAAATCCCCTCGTGTAATTCTTCGATGAGTAATTTTATTGCCTCGAGGTGTATGCATAGCAGGTATGGCCCAGAAAAGGAGCGTTTGTATAACTTTTGGTCCTTTCTACGTACCTTGTCTGCTTCTGATTTATCCTTGGGCAGGATGTCCTTTACGACTAGTATCACGGGGTCCATCCAGCTAGGCCCTACTCTGACTTAGTGAACATGGACCAGCTCTTTCATCACCCCCTACGGGTTTGTACAAATCCTCTACAAGGATGACCCGAGGTAAGCTTTGTGCCGAGGAGGTTGCAAGTGTGGCCAGGGAATTAACATGTGTATTTTCGCTTCTAGGGATGTGCAACATGTTGAAAGATTCGAATTCTGATTGTAGGTGTCTAACTTGACTCAAGTACCCCTGCATTCTTTCATCTCTCACTTCAAATTCTCCTTTCACTTGGCCGACGACCAATCAGGAGTTCGAGAACATCTCTATAGCCTTTCCGCCCATTTTTCGGACTATGGCCATTCCCATCAGCAAAGCCTCATATTCAGCTTCGTTATTGGTGGCCGAAAATCCTAATCTTAATGATTTCTCGATGGTGATCTTTTCGGGGGATACTAGTACTAACCTCACTTCGGAACCCTTCTGATTTGCTGCACCATCAATGTACACTTTCCAGGATAGAAGACCCTATTGGGAGATCATGTCAACCGATTTTTCATCCATGTGCTGTGTTTTTGTTTCTTCTTCTAACGAGGATTTAGCAAACTCGGCTACCAAATCCGCGAGGACTTAGCCCTTGACAGAGGTGCGAGGCATGTATTTGATGTCGAAAACCCCCAACATTATCCCCCACTTAGTAATCCTCCTCGTATAATCAGCACTTCGGAGCAGAGCTCTGAGCAGGAGCTGAGTTAGGACAACTACCGAATGTGCCTGCAAGTAATGGGGGAGTTTGCGTGTAGTGTGTACCACTACTAAAACGGCTTTTTCCAATGGCAGATAACCGACTTCGGCCTCATGTAGTGACTTGCTTACATAATAAACTGGCATTTGTATGCCGCTATCCACTCATATCAGGACCAAACTTACGACATGGAAAGCCACAACAATATAAGCAAACAGGACCTCATCCATCTCAGCACTAGACACACTCCTCAATCCACTCAAATCCTTTCCACTTATTCATCAACAGGAAAAAGGGCCTGCATCTATCCGCTAATCGGGAGATAAATCAGTTTAAGTAGTAGTCATTTTGGTCAGCTTCTGGACTTCCTTAAGATTTCGAGGTGGCTATAAACTGTTGATTACTTTAATTTGGTCGGGGTTAACCTCAATTCCCCAGTGAGTTACCATGTAGCCCAGAAATTTGTCTGATCCCACAGCAAAAGAGCATTTAGAAGCGTTAAGGCACAACTTGTGCCTCCTTAGGATTTCAAAAATGTCCCCGAAATCTCCCACGTGCTTAGACACAACCTTACTTTTCACCACCATGTCATCTATATAGACCTCAATACTCTTGCCCAACTGTGGTTCGAACATCCTAATCATCATCCTTTGATAGGTAGATCCTGCATTTTTCAAATCGAAGGGCATCACTTTGTAATGGTAGTTTTCAGTGGGAGTGACGAAAGCCATTTTTTCCTGATCTTCCAGGGCCAGTGGTATCTGGTGGTATCCTTAAAAGGCATCTAAAAAGCTCATCCGAGAATGGCCTACGGTTGCATCCACCAGCTGGTCGATCCTAGGAATAGGAAAAGGATCTTTTGAGCAAGCTGTATTCAGATCTGTGAAGTCTACACTAACTCGCCATTTCCCACTCTTTTTCTTCACCACCACAGTATTGGCCAGCCATTCAGGGTAGAAAACCTCCTTGATAGCCCCTACCTGCTTGAACTTCTTCACCTCTTCTCTTACAGCATCAAAATGACCCTTGGACGATCATCGAGGCAGTTGTTTCTTAAAAGTGACAGATGGATTGAATTCAAGTGATGGCAGATGAAGCTCGGATCCACCCCCAGGGCTTCGTAGGCGTCCCATGCGAACACGTCGACATTTTTCTTAAGAAACTTTATCAGCTCTTCCCTCTTTGGAGGAGGTAGCTCAACTCCGATCAGAAAAAACTTCTTCAAATCATCACCGATCACAACCGTTTCTAGGTCTTCGCATTTCGCTTCCTCAGCTAATCCATTAACGGGCAAGTTCGGAGCTCTTAATTGCTATAAGCCCCTTTCGACAAGGGCTAAGGACTCAGCTTCGGGCCGACGTAAGATTGCGTTTACTAGGCACTCTTGAGCCATGGATTGGCTCCCAACAATTTCTTCAACTCGGCCGTTCGACGGATTGGCTCCCAGCGTATACAGCCAGGGCCTAGCCACAATGGCCGTGCAGGGGGAATAAAAGTCCACCACGATGAAGTCCACCTCTATCACTTCTGAACCAATCTGCATGGGCAGTTTAATCTGGCCTTTAGGAATGACAACCTTCCCATCGAAACTTACCAAGGGTGAATCGTAGGCTATCAAGTCTTCGGGTTTTAAGTTCAGTCCCTTGTACAGGTTGGGGTACATTATCTCAACACCACTGCCTTGGTCCACCATCACCCTCTTCACGTCATACCCCCTAATCCTAAGCGTGATCACCAAAGCGTCTTCATGGGGTTGTATGGCCCCAATCTTATCCTCTTCCGAAAAACCTAGTATAGGTTGGGTATTCACCTAAGTCCTCTTTGGCTCCGAAGTGTCCTCGGTGGTCAGCCGAGCCACAGACATCACTCTGGAAGGACAAAAACCGGTTCTCCCTAGAGCGGCGAAGATGACATTTATCGTGTCCAAATAAGGCCTTGAGGAAGTATCCCTCCAGGGTTTGGATTGGTTTGTCCCTGCAGACCACTAAAGTGGTGCAAAAATTGCATCAGCCTTCCCTCTTAGACCAGCTAGTCTAGATGGTCCCATAAATTTCTACAGTCTTTTGTAGTATGTCCATGGTCCTTATGATACTGGCAATAAAGGTTCTGATTGTGTCTCATAAGGTTTCCTGCCATCTTATTAGGCCATTTGAAGAATGGCTCATTTTTAATCTTCTCCAAGACTTGATGCCCGGTTCCCGAAACACCGCGTTAATCGCTTGAGTATTGGCAGACCCTGACTATTCGGCAAAATCCCTCTGAGGCCAGTTGTTGTTGTATCGGTCCCACCTGAAATCCCTCCTCTCCTGAGGGATAACCTTATCCTTTTCTTTCCCCTACTACTAGTTTTCCTCAACCTTTTTATACTTATCAATTCGGTCCATGAGTTGGTGCACACTGGTGACAGGTTTGCCAGTCAAAGACTTCCTTAGACCATGCTCGGTTAAGAGGCTAACCTTGATGGTGACGTCATCAAAGTCACCATCAATCTCATAGTACATCTCCCAGTATCTATCTGAATACGTTTTTAGGGTCTTCCCCTCTCGTATGGACAAGGATAGTAGGGTATTATCCTTTTCTTTCCCCTACTACTGGTTTTCCTCAACCTTTTTATACTTATCAATTCGGTCCATGAGTTGGTGCACACTGGTGACAGGTTTGCCAGTCAAAGACTTCCTTAGACCATGCTCGGTTAAGAGGCTAACCTTGATGGTGACGTCATCAAAGTCACCATCAATCTCATAGTACATCTCCTAGTATCTATCTGAATACGTTTTCAGGGTCTTCCCCTCTCGTATGGACAAGGATAGCAGGGAGCCTATGGGCCGAGGAACTCTGCTGCATGTGATAAAGCAAGAGCCAAATGCTTGGGTGAGCTCCTTGAAGGAATCTATGGAACCCGCCTTTAAGCCATCAAACCATCTTATTGCCACGAGTCCCAAACTAGAGGGGAACACTTTGCACATCAAGGCCTTGTCCCTGGAATGGACATCCATTCTTTGGTTGAAATGGCTCACATACTCCATTGGGTCTGTTCGACCATTGTAGATAGTGAACGTTAGCTGATTGAATCGCCGAGGAAGTTTTGCCCCTTCAATCCTGCACGTGAAGGGTGATCGGGAAATCTGTTTCAACGTCTTGCTCGTAGCATCCCCTCCCAGGCCTTTGCTAGGCGGGCTCTTATACCTACGCTTGTGATATTGCTCCTCCTCATAGGAGAAAGACTTGCTGGGTGGGGTCCTTGACCTTCGTCTATAACTAACATCCTTTCAGTTATCAGAGGAAATGTCGGAGCTGGAGGGGGTTCACTTTTGCTGTGCACGGCGCAGCTTTCTCTTCAAATGGTCAACCTCTAGTTGCAGGGCTTTGGTATCTTCCTCACAAGAGAGATGGCTCTTACCCCAGGACTGACTCTTACCGAACTGGACAGTATGCACACTCCCCTTACGATCCCTTCTATGTTCGAGGTTGACAAAAGGATTTTTACTTTTGGATCCTATGGATTCTTCTTGGTGTGGACTTGAACCTATCATGGTCGAACGTTGCACTCACTAGCACCCAAGTAATCTTCCCACAGACGACGCCAATTGTAAGGACCAGATTTGAACTCCTAGCTCAAAATGTGTATGGACTTAAGCTCAAAAAGTCCAAAACAATAAATTTGTAGAGAATGGGTTTGAAAACTGGGCTTTAGTGAATTAAGTAATGAGTCTATAGATTTTGATGATAAAGAAAGAAAGATAATAGATGTTCATTAACGAAAAACATCCTCAGCCAAGTCCGAGGAGATTAATTCTTATGTATTGCTTTCGAAGCGTTATTACAAGTCTGGTTCTAGATTGCTATAGTGTTTCTTTCTTGATTTTTCGATCCCCCTTCCTTCAGGGGTCTCTTACATTATATATCTCCCTCCTGCTGATCTTGGCCTTCCATTTGTTGATCATCCAAGCTACCACTTGAGTGTCTGTCCCATCAGACACCCCTTCTTGCTTTCTATGAGTTGTGGTAGCCAAGGTAGCACTATTCAGGGGTCTTCTCCACATAAATGCGGCTAGAAAAGTAGCTGCAGCGCATTAAATGCGATGGTAACAGCTTTTCCTTAGGTACCTCCCAGCTTCCACTTTTTGGTACACTCAAGGTGTACATTCCTGTCACTAGAGCTTACTAAAATGTCGTTTTGATCAATAGGTTCCATATCTGGTCCGTGTTTAGCTTGTTCGAGAAGCTATTCCCCCTCGGACAACCTTTCCAGTTATATCATGTTCATGAAGGTTTGAGCTTAAGCCATTAACTACTGTTTAGTTGTCCTCAGATCACTTATGTTCTCGGCCAAGGCCCAATACCGGTTTTGGGCCTTTACCCCCACAATGATATTTTCTTATTTGTCTAACAAAAAAGAAAAACCTAAATCCAACTCTAACATTCAATTATGGTAGTAACTTAATGTTTGCACAGTATGTGTGTATGTATATATATATATATATAAATCATACATAATAAAAAAAATGAATAAACAAGGTTAAAGATTTTAAAGTAAAAAATTTGAATTCTATCAAGTTATGACACACATTTTATATCAAAACTATTATTATATGTGATTATTAATGTACAAAGGCTTTTATATAACATAACATTGAGATTTTAAAACATTGACAAAACAAGTTATACATGAATGTAAGAGGAGTGAACCATAAATGTTTTTACTTTTTTTTTTTTTTTTTGGTTTGGTTTTTTAATCAACAATGCATAAATAGTTAATTAGATAGAATATATATTTCCACTATGGATTAAAAAAAAAATTACCAAGGGCCTACTCTACACAAATTAAAAGTTGAAACAATAATATCTTTTATCAACATGATTATATTTTTTAGGGAACGAAAAAGGTAGAGAGAGACAAAAATTAACATTAGTAAAATTAATAAAATAAATGACACGTTAATTAAGGAAATAATAGAGAGTATGACTTCAAATAAAATATTTAAAAAAAATTTGGCTAATGTGTTGAAAATCCATAGTTAACCTTCAAATTTTGAGAATAAGATTTTTTTTTAATGGGAAGATTTTGTTATTATTGGATAGATATATATATATATATATATATATATATATATTCATCAAATTGGACAGCCTTATTAAAGAGTTTTTTTTTTTTTTTTTTTGCGAGAAAGGTTAGAAACTTAAATTAACTGCTAATGAGTCTGTTACAAAAACTGTCAGCCTCATTAAAGGCTAGCAAACTGACCACCACAGGTGGTGGTTCAACAAAAACAACAGAAGAGGAAACAACACTTGATCCCAATCTAGCTAATGCATCTGCACATTGATTGGCTTCCCAATACACATGTTGTATCCGTTTGTTATGGATTGCTCTATATAGGCTCCTGCAATAGACAATAAAGGCTCCATTAACAGATTAGCATTATCACTAGATATCATATGAACTACACTCAATGCATCCAGTTCAACAATCAGGTTATTAAGCCCCAGGTCCTTAGCAATGATGAGGCCATCTCTAAATGCCCATAATTCCGCAATAAAACTGTTAGTAGTTCCCAGAGCTCGGTTGTAGCCTTTGATCCAGTGGCCGGAGTGGTCTCGAATCACACCTCCCCCACCTGCTCTGCCAAGATTGCCTAAAGCAGACCATCTGTATTCAATTTAGCCCACCCAATAGAAGGTTTCTGCCATGACACAAGAATGCAGATTTTGGAAAGAGGGACCTTGATCTTCATTCCGATGGAGAAAAATTCAGCACTACTTTGGATACAATTCTTTCAAGGTTTGGGTTAACCCTCCCAGTTCTAAACACGACTTCATTTCTGTGAGTCCAAATCTGCCAAATGCTCATGATGAAGATGATTCTCCACAGGATACCCATGAATTTTGAACTAACTTCCATTTTGCAATTCACTCGTAGTCACTCCGCTATTGGTTTATTAAAGGAGTCCATAAGGCATAGGGGAAATTCTAGTTTCTGCCAAAGCTCAACTGCTATCTTGCAACCACGGAGCATATGGTTTATTGATTCATTGTCTTCAGTGCAGATGGTGCCTGTAGGATTGAGATTTAAACCCCTTGAACCCAAGACTTCGCAAGTTGGGATGCTGTTATGAAGACAAAGCCATAGAAAGAAAAGGATTTTTGGAGGGGCATCCATCTTCCAATCCCACGACATAATGTTAGTCCTCAGGTTCAAAGGGTTTGAATCTCTTGCTAAGAGATAGGTTGACTTAATAAAGAACCATCCATCTTTAGAAAAAGACCAGGCTAGGGAATCCTTTGTGTTTGGATTGTTAGAGAATGGAATGGCCTTAATAGCTTCAATAAGGTCACCAGGAAGTTCAAATGAAAGATTATGTAGGTTCCAACCAAAAGAGGCACTGTGGCATTGTTGGACTGTCAAGAATTCTTCATCTCTTGCAAGTGGGCCTTGGATGAGGCTTTGAAGAGGACCCATTGGGAGCCAGAAGTCCAGCCATAAGTTCACAGATTCTTCATTCCCAATCCATTACCAATAATCCATTTTAGGCCTCTCACATATACAAGGCCTCCAATCTTGCATGTTGCCCAGATTTTTGAGCAAGGCCTATTCCTACCCTCCTCAGTCAACCTATTGGGGGTTAAGTATTTTTTAGATAACATTTGTGCCCAAGGGGAATCATTCTCATTTGCAATCCTCCAACATAGTTTTGCAAGAAGAGCTTGGTTCCTATATCTCATTTGGTACAAACCCAACCCTCCCCAGCCTTTAGGCAAGGTGACAATGTGCCAATTAACCAAGTGAAGTTTCCTTTTTTCCTCTGTTGACCCCCATAAAAAATTCCTAATAAGTTTGTCAATGGCATTGCACACTTTAATAGGTAGGGCATGACATTGCATATAGTAATCAGCTATGAGAGAAGCAGCTAACTTAACTAACACTAATTTCCTTGCTTTGGACAGCAGCTTGGATTGCCAGCCATCCAACTTATTTTGGACTTTTTCAATAACAAAATTAAAGGCATTTCCATTCCTCCCTTGGAGCAGCAAAGGGAATCCCAAGTATCTTCCCAAATTTTGGGTTGCAACCATTCCAAGCTTTTTGCAAATAGCATTTTTTTTCTCCTACCAGTTACATTGGGGGAAAAAAAGATCCGCGACTTGTTGAAATTAATTTTTTGACCAGCCAAATTGCAGAAATTATCCAACACTTCCACTATAGCATCACAATTCTTGGAATTTACCTTAGCAAACAGCATCAAATCATCAGCATAAAAAACATGAGAAAAACTTGGACCATTTTTTGAGGCTTTGATTTTATCCCATCTCTTTTCCTTGCATAAGGTAGATATATGAGCTCCCAAGAACTCCATACACAACAAAAATAGGTAACAGGAGATAGGGTCCCCTTGCCTAATTCCTTTTGAGGGATGGAAGGAGTCCAACTTGTTCCCATTAAACAGAATAGTTGTTGATGTATATGACACACAGCTCATAATCAGGTTGACAATGTTGGGAGGGAAACCAAAATGATCAAAAACCATTGTTATGAAGCTCCACTTCAGTCTGCCATATGCCTTTTCAAGGTCAATTTTGACCACCATGAACCCCTCCCTCCCTCTTCTATTCTTTAAGGAGTGAATGAGTTCTTAGGCAATGATGACATTGTCTAAGCCTCTTCTACCAGCTAGGAAAGCAGATTGCATGGGCGAGATTAAGGATGGGAGAAGGGGTTTCAGTCTTAGGACAAGAATCTTTGTGACAATCTTGTAAATGGCGGTACATAAACTTATTGGTCTAAAGTGGCTCACCAATTCAGGGCCAATCTGCTTTGGTATAAGGGCTATTAAGGTTTGGTTCAGATAATTCGGGAAAGTGGCTCACCAATTCAGGGCCAATCTGCTTTGGTATAAGGGCTATTAAGGTTTGGTTCAGATAATTCGGGATTTTTTAGGATGTAAAGATTTCTTTCACTTCCCTTTTAACTAAGTAACCCACCAAGAGTCAGAACCTTTGGAAGAACTCGGCATGAAGGCCATCGATACCAAGTGCTTTAAAAGGTTTCATGGACTTAAGGGCATCCCATATTTCAGCATCAGAAGGGGGTTGGGCTAAAGCAAGGGCTTTATCCTCGGCCAGATAAGCACACCAGTCAGATTCCTATTCTGGTCTTAAAGGGCAATACACTTGCTCAGATTGATACAGTTTGTGAAAATATCCCACAAAAATTCTTTTCACTTCTCCAGAATCATGAACCTATTCCCCATAGGTATTTTGAATGCTAGAGATCCTATTCTTACTCCTTCTCATAATGGTTAAGAGATGAAAGTAAGAGGTGTTTCGTTCTCCACTGATGATCCAGTTAGTCCTGGCCTTCATTGCGCATAGCTCTTCTTCAAGCTGAAGGATATTGTTATATTCATCAGACAGCTGACTCTGAAAATTGATAAGGAAGGTGCAAGGTCTGTTGGCCATAGCCTTTTAGATTCCCACCAATCTCGCCAAAAGTCTCTTCTTCTTGGAAAATACATTGCCAAAGACTTCCCTATTCCAATCCTTGGCTTTGTTCACTAATACAGAGATGGCATCAACCAATCTGACATCTCTTACAATATGCGAAAAATCATTGTGGCTAAGCCATATTGATTGGAATCTAAAAAGCCTGTTATGATCCTCTCTCTTTGAAGGCTTTAGCTTGAGTAGCAAGGGGCAATGATCAAAGTTCACTCTGGCCAAATGTGTGACGTTTGCTTCATAAAAAAAAAGCCTTCCAAACCGGGTTGGCCCAACATCTGTCAAGCCTACATTGAATCAAATCATCTAAACTCCTCTTGTTAGTCCATGTGAACTTTAGGCCTGAGAACCCAAGGTTAAACATAATACATGTGTCCATACAATCTTGGATTGCTCTTACCCGTCTCTGACTAATATGATTACCACCAGATTTTTGCTCCTCAGATAAAACTTCTTTAAAATCACCCATTAAAGCCTAAGGAAGATCATGTATGTTGGCCAACATTTTAAGATTTTCCCAAAGAATGCATCTCTCCTCAAACCTAGGACTAGCATAAATAGCACTAATAAGCCAGTTAAAGGTATGAGATCTTACCCGGTCAATGGCATGGATTTCTTGCTCCGTGGTCGCCAGCGCCTCAACCTGCACTAAGTCTGAAAGCCACAAAAGCCAGATTCCACCCGCAAAACCAATAGTTTCAGTGACCACCGCACCATCAAAAGGGAGGGTCTCAATAGTTTCATCATCTCTCGCACCATTTAGCCTTGTTTTCGTAATAACCATGACAATGGGATTATGCCAATTAACCAGATCCATCACTGTTTTTCTAAAGAAAGGTTTCATCACGCCTTTGCAATTCCAGACCAACACATTCATAATTGGATATGGGTGGGTAGCTGCATCAAAATGAGATAGAGAGGAGCTATCCTCTGTGTCCCTCCACCTCTATACTTCCATCAGCTCCTTCTTCATAGTCATCCCTCCTCGAAGTAGAGTAATTGAGTGCTTGATTATCCCCATCCTCTCTTGGGTTGCCTTGATAAGGATGGTGACATTCATCTCTGGCTCCGCAAATTGGAGTAGTTTCACTTGATGAAGGTTGCCCCACATCATGCACTCCATTGGTCTCTCTTGAAGGATTTTCCTTACCGTTATCTCTGATTGAGCCCATTCTAGCTTTGCTTTTGAAAGCAATTTTTCCGAAGGGCTCACATTTAATCTTCTTGTAGATGTTCCCAAGCTGATCTGAGGAGGAATTTGGACCGCTAGTCGGTCTGAGAGGAACCTCCACCGTGGATTTGGTGCGATTACCCAGGCTTCGTCCTTCATAGGAAGATATCCCAATCTTTTGCTCACCTCTGTTAAAGGGAACATATTCTTCCAAGCTATCATTAACTCCAAGTCGAACCAACCCTACACCTCCGTCGGGTCTTGCCTGATCCACTTGATCATTTCCTCCCCTATTGGGATTACTTTGCCTTGATAGAAGATTGCCCATTTGTCCCTAGTCGCCATTTTTGTGATATACTAGAGCAACATCTCTTATCTTAGGTTTAAGTATTGAAACCTTAGACGGTGAGCTTCTTGGGCTAAAAAAAATTAAAGGTGTTGGGCTTGGGCCTATTGCAAAGTCTTTTGTTGAGCTCTCTCCAAAGGAGAAAACGAGTTTGTGGTTACTCGGCCCCCACCTCATTTCGTTATGATTGAACCAAATGCCTTTCCTGTTGTTTGCTTTCGCGCGCAATTTCACACTTAGCATGTCAGACTTCACTCCGTCTTTTCTTGGAGGTGACCTTGCTGTCTTATCAGCCGTTCTCTAAGACCCCGGTGTTGGCGGGGATGGGACTTTCCTCTTGCCATCTTTTTTACTTTGCTCATCTATTCTAGGAGCCCTTTTACCAATATGCCCCTGCGAAGCATCTGACTCTTGACTTGTTGCCTGACTTGGGTGACTCGCCTTTGCCTTGTTCGTTGGCTTTCGTCTTGTGACCACCATCCAATCACCATATCCTTTAGTTCTTTCATCCACCTTGCTGCTAGCCTCATAGTTTTCTCTTTGCGGTATAAGGGGATCCTCTTGGCTTAGAGTTGGTTCCTTATGTGTCTCTCTAATGGTATATGGACATTCCTCCCTCCTACGCCCAATCCTACCACAAGAGAAGCAGTGCAAGTTAATCCCTTCATATAAGATACTTTGGGTTAGCTTACCAGTGGTTACAGACTTGGCCAAAGGTTTATCCAAATTGACTTGAACGCATAAACGAGCGAAACGCCCCCTAATTCCACTCGCCGTATGCACGTCAATACGGAGCAGAGGACCTATCACTTTCCCAATCCTTCGAAGAATAATAGGATCATAATATTCAATAGGTAGTTTAGGGAGTCGCACCCAAACTGCTATAGATGAAATTGTAGCTGTTGATGCTCTAAAATCTGGTTCCAATTGTCTGATAGCTAGAAATTGCTGCCCAATGAACCATGGCCCTCCTTTGAGCACCCTATCTACATCTTCCTCTAAGTCAAATTTGATTAAGATATAATCTAATCCCAAATCAATGCAGTCCATCTTTCAACATGGATTCCACAAGCTTCGGATTTTGGGGTATAAATAATTGTACCCCACTCTCCTCCTAAATGCTTTGATGATTAGCGCCTTCCTCTAAACCGCCCTAATACGAGCTTTTTCCTCTCTAGACAAGCATACCACCATATTTCCCTCGGTATCATCCCCAGCTTCTGAGTCTGATTGCACATCTTCGTCCATATCATTGGACAATCCAAAAGCTTGTTCAAAAGCCCCTAGGATCTCCCCAAGAAGTTTATCTCTATAACTTATAGCGTTTTTGAAGGGGTTCACTTGATTATCATCAATTTCTACATGACTGTCTTTGAATTTTTTTGTGCTACGAGCTAACGCATCTTCTTATTCTTCAATGCGTTTCAGAGTTTCTCCCTCCTTCATGGTGACGTATTGAGTAGGAATTAATCTCCTTATTAAAGAGTTGATATAATAAATAGTCTTCTTTAAAAAATTGAGGGTATTTGTTAAAGAGAAAGTGACATAGGTCTAAGTGTAATATTTATTTATTTATTTTAGTTTGACTTATGATATTAAAAAAAAAAAAAAAAAAAAAAAAAAAAAAAAAAACCTTCGGTTAAAATTACTTTCTATTATCTGAAATTCTCCCCTCCCCACATTTCAACCCCTAAATACTAGAGCATTTGTATAAGATAATGTATAATAGAAAAATTGCTCAATTTTACACATCTAATCTTCAAAATCACCCACATCAGTTAAGCAAAAGATGTGTAAATTTGTGTCGGATAAATATAACTATAGTTTTGTATTTCATTATTTTAATTTTTGTTCTCTCATGCTCTCATCAAATTCTCTCTCTCTCTTTATGAAGATAATAATAAACAAAAAAAAAAATAAAATTTATTATTCAAACAAAATAAAATGTAAAATAGATAATTTAATTTGTGAGTTTTTGAAAAATAACTATATAAAATAAAAAAAATAGGTTATTATACTAAAATAGATATGAATTATCAAGCAATATGAGAGATATCTTGGCCTGCCCTCTCTAGTGGGGAAAAAGAAGAAAGCTAGCTTGCTTTACATAAAGGAAAGAGTAGCAGCAAAACTCCAAGGCTGGAAAGAGCAGCTTCTTTCCCAAGCTGGTCGGGAAGTTCTCCTAAAAGCCATGATTCAGGCGATTCCAACCTATGCCATGAGCTGCTTCAAGCTCCCGCTCACTCTTTGTCATGAAATTGAGGCCTTAATCCGGGATTTTTGGTGGGGTAAAAGGGGGAACCAAAGAAAAATCCATTGGGCTAAATGGAAATCATTATGCCAGCCGAAAAGCCTTGGTGGTTTGGGTTTCAAGGAGCTTCAGAAATTCAACGATGCCATGTTGGCAAAGCAGGTGTGGCGGCTAGCGGGCAATCAAACCTCGCTGTTCCACAGATTCTTTAAGGCAAAATTCTTCCCGAATGGGTCTATTTTTGATGCTAAGGAGGGTAATGGCTCCTTTACTTGGAAGAGCATCTTAAAAGGCAGAGAGGTGATCAGCAAAGGGTTGCAGTGGAGGGTGGGAAACGGCAACTTGATCAGAATTTATCATGATAGTTGGCTACCGGATACTTACAACAAGAAAGTGGTGTCTCCAAGGGACTTTCTTGGAGATGATGCTATGGTAGAGGTACTTATAGACAAGGAGAATCACTGCTGGCTCCAAGAAGCGATTGACAACATTTTCTTGCCTCACGAGGCAGCCGCTATTAAGTCCATTCCTCTAAGCTGTGGTGAGTGTGTTGATATGATGTTCTGGCCGTTTTCTCCTAATGGATTATACTCAGTTAGATCGGCATACAGACTCCTCATGGAAGAAGATAGGAGTGGGATGCCTTCCCCATCAGATCTTTCCCCCACCAAGAGGTTTTGGAAGGGCATTTGGAGCCTTCGCGTTCCAAATAGAGTCAAAACCTTGTTATGGAGAGCGGGTTCTGATTCTCTACCTTCAAAAGCAAACTTGTTAAAACGTAGGGTAATCACTGATGACCTCTGCCCTGGTTGTAAGATCAATTGCGAGACTTCCTTTCATGCCCTTTGGGCTTGCACCGAAATACTCTCTGTTTGGCAGGTCAAGTTTGGGTGGTTAATTAACCTTGCCAGTGCGTGCAGCTCGTTGGTAGATGTCATCCAACTCTGTCAATCTCGCAATAATCTCTTGGAGTTGTTCGCCATGACCATATCCCTGATTTGGTCCCGTAGAAATCAGATAAGAGTTGGTGAGTGCCCGGTTCCCCTATGGAAAATCAGCGCTATTGCCTCCAACAACTTGCTGGAATTTCAGAATGCTACAACCATCCCCTCTCCGGCTCCAAAAGCTCACACCTCTGTTAGCTGGCTGCCTCCTCCTGTGGGCTGGCTGAAAGTGAACTTCGATGGGGCGATTTTTAGAGAAAAAAGCCTAGCTGGGCTAGGTTGCATCATCCGAAACGACAAGGGTCTTGTAATGGCTGCTTTTACACAATTTATTCCACTGCCTACATCCGTAGAGACGGTGGAAGTGTTGGCAGCGCGTAGCGCCATTGGCTTTGCGCAAGAGCTTCGTCTTGATAAGATTATGTTGGAAGGAGATTCTGAAATCGCCATTAAGGCTCTATCTGTTGGAGGCTGGGAGTCTTCAAGTTTCGGGCACATCATCAAGGATATAAAGTCTTTCGCCTCAGCTTTTACTTGTGTTACCTTTAGTCATACTCGTAGACTAGGTAACAGAGTTGCCCATAGGCTAGCGAGATCAGCTTGTAACTTCTCCCATTTTCAGGTTTGGTTGGAGGACATCCCTCCTCATGTTGCCTCTGTGTATCTATCTGAATTAAAGCAATGAATTTCCCCTCCCCCCTTCTTTCCAGGGGTGGTTTCTCAAAAAAAAAAAAATAGATATGAATTTTGTCCTGAGTTTTTATGCAATTACGCTAATGCTTTTAGTATTTAGGAAGATGCCAATAGACCATCTTAGAGCATTCAAATCAGTGGGTGTATAATAAAAAAGATGTGAAGTTTACACATTTTTGCCCAAACCAATTCACAAAGAGATGAAGAAACATTCTTAAGAGAGAAAAACTGAGGCGATTAGAAAGAGATCACTTGTGCTTGTGGTCTTGCTGCTACTAGCGTCGTTCTTGGTTCTGACTAGCGTCTCTTTTCATGATGCGGAGGCGGCCAAACGCGAGTGACTTGGAGAGAAGCTAAAAGCCTTTGATTAACTAGGAAGAGAATTTAAACTACAATCTAAGAGATCCAAGAAGTTTC
Organism: Quercus glauca; assembly: GCA_023736055.1. Taxonomy (NCBI): domain Eukaryota; kingdom Viridiplantae; phylum Streptophyta; class Magnoliopsida; order Fagales; family Fagaceae; genus Quercus; species Quercus glauca. Next base: position 18,847,200 of record CM043315.1, on the reverse strand, counting down.
AAAGTCTACAACTTCGGAGCAAAAAGATTGTTCCCACCAAGTCAATCAGAATATCAATTTTTTTTTTTTTTTTTTAATGCTAACAAAGACAAAGACCTAAAATGTTACAACTCCAATTCCAAAAAAAGCTCCTGTGTTTTGTACTATAATATCGAAATTCTAGCCATTGTGGGTAAGTTTTGCTAGAGTGACCTTTACATAAATATCTAATCAAGACATGGATGAATATTTTAGAGTCCCGATTCTTTGCTTTTGGAGTCCTTAATTCCTCATGGAAAGGAAGAATGAAAGTGATGAGCTGGTCGATTGTCATTTTTTGGTCGCGTCACGTCCGAGCTGCTAGAAGGCCACCATTAGATCAAAAGCTGATGGATCGAACGAAAATGCTGCCAGATTCGACAAAAAGGATGATGGCTATATCGGTGTATATTTGAGAAGTGAGATTGTGATGATGATGGATGGTTGGGATTGGATTTTGGAGGGAGGATCTACCGTCGTTTTAGATTTAGGACATCAATGATCTTCTCTCCATTGAACATTTTGTCCTGTCTTAATGGGTTTGGAATTTTTTGTTTGCATGTGTGTATCAGGTGAGTTGAGTAGATCGTTAGTGTCAAACGGTGAAGTTGTAATTTGGCAAATGTATATAGTTCAAGTACTAAATTGGCTGAAATGAAAGTTTAAGGGGGGTATAAGAGCCATAATCCCAAAGTTCAAGGGGGTGTATAAGCATTTTTTTCAAAAGTTTTAGACTTTTTTTTTTTTTTAAGGAGATCCAAAAGTTTTATACATGAACGCTCTTTAGAACATTATCATCAGCTCTCTCATAAAAAATGTTATTTTAACACACTAAAAACTTACTTTATCATTTTAGCACATCATTTTACAACATGCCATTTATCAGATGTTCTATACTTCAATTCTATATATTAAAATAATATTTACTATACATTAAAATAATATATTAATTACTCTCTATCATCCTCATCATCATCGTCAACAACAGCACAACCACCACTGCCGCAACAACGGCCACCAGCCACTATCGCAACAACACCGACAGCCACTGCCGCAACAAACCCACATCCACCAATGCCACCTCAAAAAAAAAAAAAAAAAAATACAACCAGAGAGATCGGCACAAACCCACATCCACCGAACCAAACAAACCCACATCCCAAACCCACCACCGACACAAACCCACATCACCAACCCACATCCACATCCACCGGCACAAACCCGAGATCGGCGATGGCGAGAACGATGGCGTACCGTTGATCGGTGAGGCCACCGTACCGTTGAACGATGGCCTACGTAGAACGATGAGACGGCTTGACTGGTGAGGCTTGATCGGCGGCTTGATCAGTGAGGCTTGATCGGTGATCGACGGCTTGATCGTTGTTGATTTGAGGGTTAGGGAGGATGATCTGAAGAAGAAAGAGAGAGAGAACATCAGCTGGAGAGAGAGAAAATAATGAGAAGAGAGAGAAAACGTTGAATTAAATATTGAGAGGAGAGAGAAAATGTTGAATAAAAAATTATTATTCAGAAATGGCATTTGTGTCCGTACCGTCTCATATTTGAGACGGTACTGTAGCATGTTCTAAAATTATAAAACATTTAGAACAACTGATGAAGCTTGAACAGTAGTGTTTGGTGTGCCAAATGCCAAATATCATTTGGCACACCTGATGAGAATGCTCTTAGTGGTCATTGACTTAGGTAGGTTTACAATTGTGAAAATATTTGTGGGATTTTTTGTTTTTGGTAATAGAAGAACCCTTTGTTAAATGGGCTATAAACGGCGTCGTATGAAAAGTTCATAATGGCACTTCTGTAATTATAGAGCATAGATAGAAGGAATAAGCCTCAGTTTCGAGCATATAAATAGTGAGCTAGGGTTTATGGTCGCCCTAGCTCTTTGTTTCGCAGGTGCAGCCGAGTGAGAAGACGAGCTCCAACGTCGGCGCCGAGATCTACGATACTACAACTCCAACATGGTTCGATTTTCACCGCTCTATCTTCCCCACTTTTTTCCCATCAATAACAACGTTTTCTTTTGTACTTCGTTGAATATACTATACATTTCCTAATCTTAATTTGGTTCCAGCGTTAGGGGATTCATATGGGTTTATCTTTGTGTTACTGGTGGATTAGGAACCATCATGGGTTTTTCTGCTAATGATTTATTTCACTTAAATCCGTAATATGGAGGTCCCATATTCCATTTCTTCTTCTTTTTTTTTTTTTTTTTTTATTTGTTTTGTTTTTGTTTTCATTAGGTTTTTCTGCTTTGAATGAATAGCCAGTGAGTTTTTTTAATGGGAGAAATTCGGCAGAACTTTAAGGAATTTGAATACAAATATGTTTTATTTACTTACAAAAGTATCTATGTATTTTGAGTGTTTTGAGGGTGTGGGGAGGGGCTGGAATTAGTAGGCATTGTACATATCGGTTCATTCAGATCTGGGGAAGCGTGAGTCGATGGATTCTCATATTTTGCGATGCTCAGTATTGTTTAAAGTGTGAATTTTTCGAATTTGTTAATCATATTATTGAAGAATATAGTAGAAGGTAATTTTTAAAGAGGATATGCCTTTGTAGGTTATTAATGTCCTGTGATGCATTTTTGACCCTTTATTTGTTCTTTATTACTATGTTACATTACAGGCTAGAGGTTTGAAGAAACATTTGAAGAGGCTTAATGCGCCAAAGCATTGGATGCTTGACAAACTTGGGGGTGCATTTGTAAGTGAAATCATTAGCGTGTTGACTATTTGGAACTTCATTTCCTGTTTCTTTTCATTACCTCCTCCCCCAGTTGTATGATGTTTTCTATTTTTCTTTTTTTACAGGCTCCCAAGCCATCGTCTGGGCCCCACAAATCGAGGGAGTGCTTGCCCTTGATTCTCATCCTGAGGAACAGGTTGAAGTATGCACTCACATACCGTGAGGTCATTGCCATTCTGATGCAACGACATGTTTTGGTTGATGCAAAGGTTAGGACTGATAAGACCTACCCTGCTGGCTTCATGGGTATGCACACTTCCGTCTTATTTATTTATTTATTGTTTGATATTCTTTCAATGCTAGTAGCACCATTCAAAGTTTGCTGCAATGTTGTGAATGGTTTTGTATTAGCTACAATTATAAAAGCCATGTTGATTTCTGGTTTCTTTAGTATTGGCTTGCTAGATGATTTAGAAATATTCTGAAAGTTTGAAACTCTTTTCATTTTTTCAGATGTTGTATCAATTCCCAAAACAAATGAGAACTTCCGTCTCCTTTATGATACCAAGGGTCGATTTCGTCTCCACTCAATTAGGGATGAAGAGGCAAAGGTTGGTCAATACGAATAACTTCTTTGTTCTTGCTGGACTTGGGTCATTGCATTCCCTTCCTGGTGTTGCTTTTAAAACAGTCCTCATTGAATTCTTTATACAATGGGATACAATATCTGCAACTCCTACTAATAAGCTACATTCAACGGTCTTACTAGTCAGATTGATTTGATTGCACAGTTGTGACTGCCTATATGGTTAATGATTTGATTTGAAAATGGGCTTAACACTGCTTAAGCTCTATTAATTGTTTTTCTATAACTAGCTTCTATAAATTAATTAAACTAACAATAAGTTTTACAACAAGTTTTTTTAAGTTAATTAATTGAACATTAAGTTTTACAACAAGCTTCTGTAAATTTATAATCTAATAATAGGTTAGGGGAAAAACTGATACTCTTACCTTAGCGCCTTTTTCATGCTTTATGGCTCTTGGCTTGTTTGTCTAGGTTCTAAAGGCAAGCACGTCAGTAAACGCACCTTGTCTTGCAGCCTTAGAGGCACCTTACTGGCGCCTTGCCCCACCCAGCTTGCCTTTGAGTTCCTATAAGAAGAAAATCATTGACATGATTGGATGAAAAAGTTATTTTGACTATCTTCATAATTCCTCTTGCAGTTCAAGCTCTGCAAGGTCCGGTCTGTGCAGTTTGGGCAGAAGGGAATCCCCTATCTCAACACCTATGACGGGCGAACTATCCGCTACCCTGACCCAATTATTAAGGCTAATGACACCATCAAGCTGGACTTGGAGACCGGCAAGATCACTGATTTCATTAAATTTGATGTTGGAAATGTTGTCATGGTGACTGGTGGAAGGAACAGAGGCCGTGTTGGAGTCATTAAGAACAGGGAGAAGCATAAGGGAACCTTTGAGACTGTTCACATCCAGGATGCCACAGGTCATGAGTTTGCCACCCGTCTTGGAAATGTGTACACCATTGGCAAGGGCACAAAGCCATGGGTCTCTCTCCCCAAGGGCAAGGGTATAAAGTTGTCAATCATTGAAGAGGCAAAGAAGAGGCTTCAAGGCCAACAGACTACTGCTGCTTAAATATTGTTGTGGTTCCATTATAGTTTTAGAAGATTACTTAGGTGAAGTTTACTCTTGCAATTTGACCCCTCTAGCTTGGGGTGTGTTTTATTTGAATTTTGCGGTACTTGTTTTTGGACAGTCCTATGAGTTGCAATATTTATGCCTAATTTTGTTTTGCACTACAATGGGAAGTATCAGACTATTTTGATCAGCTTACTGTGTGTTGGAAAATTTTATCAACAGGTCATGTTAATTTACTCTGCATTTCCAGTTCTTGCGCTCTTAGGTTGTTATTGATCTTAGTTGTATAGAATTTTGCAATGGCAAACTGCTCCTGTCAGTTGGACACTGAGGCTTCACAACCTGAAGAAGTTCTGGAGAGACGCTATGCGAAATTTTTATTCGACAGGCTTGGTATTAGGATAGTCTTGTCTAGTCTCTAGGAACATTTGGTTAATCTCTATAATTTTTTTTTGGGTTCTATGGGCTGTTATCATTCATTCTCCAGTTTGCTAAAAATCAGTTTCTTCTCCATTCTCAAATCTTTATACTATTAATGGCGTTGGTATTGTTAATGAATCAGTTTTAAGGATTGTATTAACTATTTGGATCTCGTTTCTAGTAGTAAACTCTCCTCTTCATAAAGATGGAAAGAAGAGAGACATAAGTGATTCTATAATTTGATTTAGAGGTCTGGAGAGGTTCTCTTGGAGGGCCAGGGGAGCCTGGGATACTTGCTAGATTGTACGATCATCCAAACTACCACATTGATTGAAATCTGATTTAGCATCTACAAAACAAAAGTCTGCTTCTTATCCTTATTTTCTCTGACGGCGAGGACAAAGACCTAACTCGTTGTTTCTCCAAGCCTATAATTGTGCTCTTGTACTGTAAATATAATACCTTAGCGAAGTACTGCCATCAATAGCAGAGAAGCAGCATGTTGATACTGTAGCTTAGAATGAAATCAACCTTGTATCCTTCTGTTATGTTCTCACCCCGATCACTGAGCGGCATAGAATCAAGAGTGTAAATCACTTCAGGAGTTTTGAGATGAGTGGTTGAGGCTCATGAGCTTTCTTAAACTCATCTCCTTTCACTTATTTATTACAAAAAAAATGCACATGACCATAGTAGCACATGACTTGCTGTCACTCCTATGGCTTGCCACCTAACTCTGGTTGCAGCAAGTCCTGCAATAGAGTTTGCAGCAAATCCTTCCCCAGAAAAGTATGATGCATTGGAGGAACCTTTGGACCTGGGAGGCTGTTATACCAACCCTGACCTTTTGAGCAGAGCTTATAATTGATAAATCTCATCTTTCAATTTTCCTTGACGCCACTTATGTAATAACACAGTTACAGAGTTGGAAAGTTCCAATAAGCCAAAAAGATCCATAGAGCAAAGAGTGTCTTTTTCTCTATCATGCATGTAGGGAGCCAGAAGAAGCCTCAAAGATAATCAAAGATAATGTGTAGTTTTGAGCTTTGGGCTGGGGGGGGGGGGGGGGGGGGGGGGTGGTGGTCGGTTTGGTTTGTTTGTTGCGCATTTGTGAGCAAATTGTTTTGTGTTTTGGTTTAGGGAGAGGCTTCTATTTAGTGCACTGGAGCACTGGACGAGACAAGAGACTGACACATGACCATTTTTGGATATGTGTTGTGTTTGTGTCCTATCCAGCGCTCCAAAGCACTAGATAAATCCTTTGGTTTAACAATTTTGTTAAGAGATTTACATGTGATCATTTTTGGATATGTGTCATGTCCAAGGCCCTAAAGCACTAGATAGAAGCCAAATTCTTTGGTTTAATTTTTTTGCCATGCCTCTTTGTTTCACTTGTGTCATTTAAATTGCTTTTCCTGCAGTCTCCTAAACCATCCCCGGTACCCCATAAAACCGTGTTTCATGGGGTATGCTCGTGCTCACTTCAACTAATTTCCTAGCCAGCTTCTTTCACAAATAGTTCTAAAGAGTTTATAGCGTTATTTTGAAAAGAGTGATATAGTCTTTGGAATTTGACATGAACTCTAAATTATGAGCCCACTTGATGCATGACACGTTCAGAGAGTTTGAAAGCCTAAATGGTTGAAACTCTCACCATTTCTAGATTTTGTATCAATTCCTTCTCCTTTATGACACTGAGGGTAAATTTTGTCTCCGATCAATTACTGATGATGAAGCAGAGGTTGGTCCACTTGAGCACACATTTCGTATGTTATTCTCTCTTTAATTTTGAGAAAAAAGTATTATGTACTTGGCTTCATGATCACTTGCAGAAAAGAAGTCTTGGAGTTTCGTATTTTTGGGCTTCTTTTCTCACTTTCAATTGATTTTTGGTTTTGAACATAAATTGGTAGTAGTAATGGTTCTCAACAATATTTTTAGCAGTGTAATAGTTGGTTGGGTAGAGAATATTATCTGAGACAGTTTTGTAAATTCCTCAGGCAGTTCAATTTGCAAGGTCTAGTCGATGAATTTTAAGAAGAAAGAACCCCCCCTATCTCAACTAATAATTATCTTATGTATCTCACATATGCAGCAGCATCTCTCTCATAGCATGTGGCCTCAAATCTATGTGAGACCTCCAAAAGTGATGTTGCATACATCAATATGTTACCCAGACTCACTCATTAAAGCCAATGACACCATCAAGTTGTGCCTAGGGACATGCAAGATAATGCATTTTATCAAATTTGGTGTAGGAAATGTTGTCATGGTGATCGGTGGAAGGAAAAGGGGATATGTTGGAGTAATTAAGAAGGGGGAGAAGCATAAGGGCAGCTTTGAAACTACTCACATTCAAGATGCAGTTGGCAATGTGTTTGAAACGCATCAGAGCAATGTTTTCACCATTGTGGAAGGCACAGAGCCTTGGGTGTCTCTTGCCAAAGACGGTGCATCAAGTTGCCCATCATTGAAGAGGCAAGGAGGAGACGGGAAGCTCAAGCGGCTTCTAGTACTTATATAATTATGATTATGATGATTAGAATAGTTTTAGAAGCTTACAAATTGTGAGAAAAGTTAGAAGCTCATGCTGAAGGGCTTGCTTGTTGCTTCCATTTTGCCTAGTCTTTTGGCAGTATACTAGCTTGCTCTAAGCTGTGTGCCATATTAATTAGCTTAGCGTCTATGTGCATGAACATCTTTTACTGTGGTAACTTATTTGTCAATAACTAATATATGTCAATCTCTCACTTGCCTCCTCTCCCAACATTGTTTCATGGGCATTGCATGGATTTTTTAGTGTACGGTTATCTAACCTTGGGACAGACCTGGCGTCACAGCCATCTACTTGATCTGTCTTACATGGATATGGAAGAATTTGGTTACCCTGGCTTGGTACAACAGGATGTAATGAGAATGGCTTGAGTCCAACATGATGCATTCCTTATAGTTTCCTTAACAGAAGATAACGAAATTATTGTCATCCTCATCAAATTTTTTTAACTTCAGTTCAAATTTAAGCTTTCTCAAACCTCATAGTCTCTTTAGCTCTACATCATTCTAGTTACCAGCTGTCTGACACCACATAGATCGTTACAGTTCCATAAAGAACTACTCATAGAAAGGGAGACTAAATAAAAAATAAAACACCAAACATTCAGCAGTACTGCAACAGAAATGAATTTAGGGTATAATTCTTGATCATGCGGCTTGTGCATCATGGGGAAGCATTTGATCGAAGTGCCAAACACCTGCAAATTCACCCTAGAAAACCACTTCTATCAAACAAATATTGAACATTTAGACATCAACATCCATGTATTTGAAATAAGATGGTCAGTATTGATCAACTTCAAAATTATTTGAACTAATATATAAATGATTACCATGTCCTTTGCCCACCCTTCTCAGCTGTGCTACATATTCTGAGATTTTCTTAATACCTTCCACCTGAATATAGAAGAAACAAATGACCAAATCATACACACAATCTTCAAAGTTTAAACTAACATTTATTTAACAAAAATAGCAGACTAAAGAAAACATGAAAGATGTGTTTACCTGCTAAATCATTATCTTGGGTATATGTCATTGATCTTTCAATAAATTTTAGTTTTTCATCAATTTCTTCCTTTAAACTGTTACTCTTCTTGGAACTATTATCTTTCTCTTCTTTGTTGACTACTTTGACCAAACTATCACTATTATGTCTTTCATTTTCTTTCTCTTTCCTTGTCATGCGTCTTTCTTTTTTTATGTCACTTTCTATACGTTACTTCTTACATAGAGTTTCTATGTTGGCCAGCTTTAGGGTGTTATCGTTTTGTCTTTCAATTTTTTCTAATATCTCTTTTACTATGCCTTTTCTTATTATTTCTTTTTCTTTTTCTCCATCAATTATGTCTAGCTTCTTCTTTTGTTTTATTTTCATAGCACTCTTTTCTTTATCTTCTATACCTGTTGTTCTTTCCATTATTAAACCATTTTTCTTATTATTACTCTTTTGTCTTTCTTTGTCATCTTCTTCTTGCATTATTTCTATAGGACTACTTTCTTTTTTTCTGTCAGAGTTGTTTTTTGTATCTTCAATTTATTATGTTCATCACTTGTCTCTATTAGGCTATCTTTTTTACTATTTTTTATATCTGTCATGTTCATTGATATGTCAGTATTTACTAAGTTATCCTTTTATCTATTATGCCAATTATCTATCATGATTTTTGTTGAAGGTGATCTATGATGAGGTTCAAATTCTTTCTTTTTCTAAAGTTCAATTTAAAGCTTTCACTCTTTCAAGGAGGTCCAAAAAAATATCACTCTTTCTTTCTACTCTAGTGTTTATTATGGATCTTTCAACATTTTCTAAAGATTTTAATTTTTTTATTATTCATGTCTAACAAAACTATTATTATGTCTATCAGTTTGTCGGTTGATTTTATCTCCAATGTACTCCTATTATTTGTGTTACTATTATAGTTATAATCATCTATATCACTGTCAAAATCAGAATCTATTTCATCATAATCCATATTACTATTTAACCAATTATTGTCTATATCTCTTATGTTATATCCTTCATCATAGGATACCAGTGGAAGGCATACATGGCATTGTACACATAGGAGACATTGTATTCCACACTAGCTGTTAAAAAAACAACAAACGTGGATAATACGATGATGATCAAGTGCAAATTTTACTTATTTAATTTACTTTTCTTAGGAAACAAAAAGAACACAAAAAGGTAACCTTATTACTATTCTTATTATTTCAAAATGAAAATTAACTATTCTTTCCCTCAAATCATTTTGAAGAAAATAGAAATGATTTTATTGAGAAGCTTAATTTAAATAGGTAGACTAAAAGCATATGTAAGGCAAATCCACGGAATTCAACATGAAACTGATAATAATTTACTTCCAAAAGTGGAGGATGAAACTGATCAACAATAAATTTTGCAAAATTATTGTCGATCGGTTTTTTTTGAGAAACAAACACACACACAAAAGAGAGGAAAATGAGTTTTAATACAAAGGCACACCACAACTCTACTCAAAAAGCCATGGTAACTTTTTAAGGAGAGTGGAGTAAGTTATACTACACACAACACACTCTCTTAAGTAATGTAGGACAATTACCTTTTTCTTTTTTGAGAAACAAATACATACACATACAAGAGGGAGGAAAAGAGGTTAACACAAAGGCACGCAAGAGCAATGTGGCATATACGACCTGGAGGAAAGAAGAAAATTTTAAATCTTTTGCCGATAAGATTTGAAACTTGTCAAGCGTCATGTTAAGTTAATTCAAATATACATCCCTAATTGGCTAAAAAAACAATATATATCAGTCTTGAGGACCCCACTAGACAGCCGTCGAGCAATAGATTGAACAAGACCAATAGACTCTTGACTTTATAGATCCAAAAATTTTGTAATAAATCAAAAAGGAAGGGAGGAAAGAAATTGTTGTTGGGCATACACTTTGTTTTATATAAAAGACAGTAATCTTCACGTGCATATGGGTATTACAGACATATAGGATCTACCAAATGTTCAAGGGACTCTGCATAGGCCGGTCTCACAATATACTTTCCTGGGTCTAAAGTGGGTTCAATCAAGCATAAATATTCCATTAATTAAGTAAAAAAAAGAACTTAATCCAAGACATGAGCCAATGAGAAAGGTGTATAAATTCAAAGCTGCACACCTAAGAAGTAATAGGCATTTAAAAAAAAAAAGAAGAAAAAATAATAATAGGCCAAGAGGAAAGGACCCATCAAAATGTATTGTGTAGCAGGTCATCAACAATAAAAACATGATAGGAGTTATTTGTTTGTTATTCTTTTTTCCCCTAAATCTTAATAAATGAAAATACATTTTGTGTAAGAAAGTTTCATCTTTTTTTCAAGAATCCTTTTTCCAATATGCTTCGTGAAAGTTGAAACACACACACCAGTGTAACCGAAAAACAAACTACACAAAACAAATATTATATATCAAAAAATCAACCAAAGAACCACTTATATGAAAATGTATTTATATCGGTACGTTTATACTTCATATGTAATGCTAGAGATTGTAAAATGAAACCAACTTGATCTGCTCATTGATGGCTGCTTCAGACTGGTCCGTGTACTTTTGGCGAGCGAGCGATGCGTAAGGGACAGTAGGGACCAAGAGGAGCTCCTTCTTCACCTCTTCGAAAGGGTCAAACACAATTTCCAATGTGGGTCTGTTATGAGCTTCCTTTGAAGCTAAAACTGTTGAGATTTATACCCTAAAATTCAATTTATTGGCATGTTATAAATAATTAAATTGTTTAGTTATATGAGACTATTTATTAATGAACTAATGGAACATTATCTTAGTCCATGAGATGCATAGTATGTAATTTATGTGAAAAGTCACAGAAAGATATAAATCACAAGTTCTTTGTAAATTCAGAATTTTAATTCGTAGTCGGTGATGAAATTGGGCGTTTCATCTGCGAAGACTATAACATATCAATTACGATGATTTGTCTTGATCATGGAAGTGGAGACTTCTAGTTGGTATGTTGATATGTTTTAAGAGTTAAGACATATTGAACTGGACCGCTGTGAGATTTATTATTCTCCTAATAACTGTCAAATGAATAATAAATCTCACGACTTCTATTTACATCAACTCTAAATCCTGAAAGAATAATGGACCTGATCATGAGATGTAGGTTGCTTTAATATATCAGGAGTGAGATCTATTAGTTACGGTCAAAACCTCAGTATGTTGGGCAGCCGCATTTAATGTTGATGGAACATATATTCTCAAGATGGAATTCATAATCTCTTAACGGAGATATAAAATATTCCCTTGAGATAAGTTTAATGAGTTTGGTTATTCAGAGTGTTGAGCCCAACCACTTTAGTAAAGAGTTACTAAAGTATATATATTTGTGAAATTGGATTTCATAAATATATATTGAATAACATAAAGGATTAAACCGGATACTCAAGGATTAAGATGTAGTAATCTACAAAGTGGCAGTTAACATTTCATGACTTTGTATTACTACGAATATTTTAATGAAGGGATTGCATGTATAATAAAGTCTTGGGATATAATTTATTAATAAGGCCTAGAGTGCAATTATATTCTTATAGTGGTATTGAATATAATTAATGGTAACTTTGGACTTGTCAAGGGTTGACAGAAAAGCCCAAGGCCCATTAGAGCTAGAGTCTTATTTGTTCCCTTTGGTCCCATCTCAAGTCACAAACTAAAACCCAATTGGGTAGGCTCAAAAGGCTAACCCAATTAGATAATCAGTCATTATTTAATAAGAGTTATTAAATAAAGAAATTATGAGAATAGTTTTAACGTACGTATGATGAAAAGAAAAGAAATCAATTTTTCTCCACAAGGAGAAAAAGAAGGTTTTTTCTTTGAGAGTCTATATACAAAAGACTGATTGAGAGACCACACATCTTGGGCACCATGTGGAATTGAGATGAAGATTAAAGGTTTTCTCAAGTTTTTGTTTTGAAATTCACTGCATCAAGATACGTTTTCTATTCTTTGTTCTAAAATTCATTATTACATGTTTATCTTTCATGATTGAAGTAGATCTGTGTTTTTGTTGCTTCCGCTGTGTGTTTTGTATGAGATATAAAACCAAATTTTCCAACAAAAACCACAACCCCATTACCCACATTTCTCTTTGAATATTACACAAAAGATAAACCGTTTGGAGTTCTTCAAAGCATTGAAAGCTGAGGCAATGGATGATGAGACCAAGAAGCTATGGCTAGCTTTGTGTGAGATCGAAGAAGAAGAAGAAAAAGAAGAAGGGTATAGAATCATTTTGACACACGTGAAGAGACAGAGTGACACAGAGATTGAAACAAAGGGAAATGAAGGTAGTATGGGGAAAGGAGCAATGCCCATACTAAACTAATATATATATATATATATATACACACATTAATTTTAGCAATTTTGTTCTACAAAATTACATTTTGCTCCCTTTAACAATATCATTAATTTCTTTTAGAGTATCTTTACAGTTACAAACTTATCTATAACATTTTATTTTATTTTTTGATAAGTAAGAAACTTATCTACAACATTTTTACAAACTGTTGAGGTACAAATTCTTATTAATTCGCATCTGGGCCTATCACTTACAAGTTACATCACTTTTTTCCCTCAAAAAAAAAAAAAAAAAAAAAATTATCACTCAGTGTATCAACAATATACCTCTAGCATTTTCCTCATTTTGAAGGCCATTGAAAAATTTATAGATCTAAATTCTAAAACAACATATATTAGCCCAAAAACATTTGTGCAACAACAAAAATCAACAATAGTAAAGCTAAAAAATATTAAGTCCAATTAACCAATTTTACTCAAACAAACAATTGGCCCTTTAAAAAGTTTTAAACGGAATAATTTTTTCTTTACCCAATAGACTGCATACATAAAAAAAAAAAAAAAAAACAAAAAACTAAAACACAAACAAAAACTCAACTGTTAAGAAGCCATCAAGCTAAAGATCAGAGTCGCCCCCTTTAACTCAAAGTCCTAGCTTTGTCCCTGGAGAGAGCGATACCTATATGGCTTAGGGGGATACGTGGCCGTTAATGATGAGAAGCGTGGATGGCTGGGATTGAAAATAGGGCGAAGAGTGGTTGGCAGGCTCATGGTTCCCATGAAATTTGTTTTGGTTATGCATCAAATTCGAAAGGGATTGATCCTGTAACTGTCCAACTTCTCTCTCTCTCTCTCTCTTTCTCTCTCTCTCTCTCTCTCTCTTGAAATGATGATTGCATTTTTTTTTTATTGTTGAAAAGGGTGATTAAAATATTGAATCTCTGTTACTGTCTATATCTAAATTCCAAAACTGAAAAGATATTTCCAATTTTAGTTGTTAGTATTTAAAAAACAAAAAAAATTGTTGTTGTTGTTTTTTTTTTAATAACAAAATCCAATCTATCTTTCTTATTACATTTTTGTCATTTTTCCTCTTCTAAAATTCAATTAATCTCAAGTAAAGAAAATAAATCAAAGTCGTACTAAAGTTTGGGCTCCACTTAACTAACTGGTAAAGTTTTTGATAGTTGAATAAAAGATCTGGGGTTCAATCCCTGCCTACATCAAAAACCGATCGGTGTCTTGATTTGATGATAAAAAGTTATCATCATGAACGGATGACATAAGTTAAAACTCTCTAAAAAAAGTCGTACTTAAGTGAGCAAGCCAAGCTTTGTTGGGTTAGCCTATTAGGCATGGTTAGTGGTGTCCACATGGTTTGGTTGGATTCCCCACCAACCCACCACCTGTAATCAATTGATCCATTAATCAAATTGGTCAAACTTTAAGTCAGTGCATTCAGGTGGAAATTGTTTATCTCCAAACTAATTTGAAAATAAACATTTCAAACTCTTCCTATATCTTTTTATTGGATGTAAATTTCAAAAATTTAATTGTTGGATTGCATGTCTTTATTATATCCTTTATGCTTGCAAAATTTCAAGAAGATCAAAAATCAATAGTTATGTCATTAATCAAATGATCAAGTTACAAGTTTTGCAGTCTAAAATTTTGCATAAAAAAATAAGTTTAATGATGAAATAGTAAATGACATCCAACTTGAATGAAATTTGACATGTATGTTAAGAACATAAATAATATACAATTTAATAGTTAGATTTTCAAAATTCATATCCAACAAAAAGATATAAGAGGAGTTTGGAGGGTTTTTCTCCCAACTAGTTCAGTGAAAAACCTTGTTCCATTCAAGTTAGGTAGTTTTGTTAGGTCCAGGTGTGGTATGTGTTCGGCTTGGATCCAATGTCCTATGCATTGAACTCGATAGAATGCTGTCATGTGTCTATGAATTACCACATGATAGAGGTCATTCCATTGCAACTGTGGTGAGACACCCTAGGATCACGTTCCCTTAGCATCACTAGCTTCGTTTAAGAATTCATGAGGGAATGGAATGGAATGATTATAAAGGAATTGAAATGAATGGAATGGAATGTATTTAAACAAGGGAAATGAATGGAATGAAATTAAGTAACCTTGTTTGGATGTTTTAAAATAAAGAAATAAAAATGAATTGAATGTAAGTCACCTTGTTTAGAAGTAACATAGAAGGAAATGAATGAAATCATTTTTATGACAATATTACTATTTGACCCCTATTTTAAAATAAATGGTTGAATGTATAGGGGTATTTTGGGAGTTGTAATAAAAAATTCATTAAATCTAATTCCATTTCCTCCCAATTTCAGGAGGAATGAAAATTTATGGTTTAAAGGGAATAGAGAGGAATGAGTGTTCCCTCCTATCCATTCCATTCCCTCCCACTTAAACTCCCAAATAAGAAAATGAGTTTTCCATTCCCTCCATTAAAACTCTCAAACAAAGGAATGGAAGAATATTATAAAATTATTCTTTTATTTAATTTTCATTCCATTTTCTTCCCTCCTTCCAAATGAGGGCTTAAGGAGATAATGTTGCCAAATGTTTTTCTTGATTTTATGGCAAAGCGCCCACCAACCTCCACCGAGGGAACTCTATAAATATCCCCTCAAAACAAAGAGAAAGGTATGCACTCCATCATCTCGTTACTCTGCAAACTTTCATTAATCTACCATATGAATCTCTTCAATGACTAACCTTCAGAATGTCTTTTACCAACCTCACTAGTTGGTCTTTGGTGTATATATCCTTTTCTTTTAATAGGTCCTCGTACCAGTGAGTCATTGGATGGAAATAGTATTTTGTATCAAATGATATCATGTCAGCAGTATCAAAATCCAATAAACGTGAGACATGTCAGCAAAAAATAACAAATGAAAGACATATGTTAGTGGGTAGTTATTTTTATATACATGTCTCTCATTTATTAGATTTTGACATCGCTGACGTGGTATCATTTGATACCAAATACCTTCTCCATTGGATGTCTAAGTTCCATGTTCTTTGTAAGCCTTATTGTGATTCCAATTTTTCATTCCACTCACTTACGATTGTTATTTTCTTTAAAGTAAACTCTCTTTCCATTTTGTTTTTGTTTTGGATTCTAATTGGTACAATATCAAAAAATGATAGTAGATTTTTTCCCCAAAATTGGTTTAATAATAGTAAAGACAAGTATGTCAAACTATTAAACTATCCTTTTATTTATTTATTTAGCTTATTCAGGAGTAGGAAGAGAATGTAACTAAATAAATTTGAGATTTATCTATACCTTATTTGAGAGGTTTGGGAAAATGAATAAAATGCTTAGAAAGGAACGTTCAGTCTATTGCATAGTTTAAAAACCAGGCTGAACCTATCGGTTCAATTGGGAACTAGGCACCAATTCGGTTAGGTAAAAACCCCAAAAATTGATCAAAAACTTCTTTGATTGTACTAGTTTTTAAAACCATGGTCTATGGTATTCCTCTCAAAAGTGTGAGAAGCACTCATTTATTTAAGGAAATATAAGGTGAAATCTCAATTTAATCCATATTATGAGTAAAGAAAATTAAATAATACATTAACACCTAATACAAAAACCAAGAAGACCATAAAAATAACCTAAGTAAGAACATTTCACCTGGACACTTTTATGTAGACTCTCAAGCTCCTCTCTCTCTCTCTCTCTCTCTCTCTCTCTCTCTCAAATGTTTCTCTAAGTATAATCTCAACCCCTAACCACTTGCTACCATCAGCAAACAACTCTTAACAACACACCGACCCCCCAATACACACCAAACAAATATGTAAGTAAACTTGCAACCCATTTTCTATTCATATTCATTGACTTATGAAACATTGTCAATTCATTTTCTCACATTTTTTTTTACGGTTAACAACTCTTTTGCTTCATAACTAACCATTGAATTTAACAATATCAATATTCAAATGTATAAATGAAACTTAAATCGCGTATGAAGATTAAAATAAGCAACTGTACAAATTTGAAAAATATGGCTTTTGGAAACAATACTTCATTATAATGCTATGTGGAGATTTTATTTATTATTAATTTTGTTGTTGTCGTATACCTTTTTTGTTTTAGGTTGCATCTCAACAAAAACAAAGCCAGTAATCCAATTATTTGTGGTAAGAATATAAGGGTATGATTGTGTAAGACCAGTAGTTCTTTTTCTTCCAAGTCCAATGTACATGACTTATTTTTTGGAGACACTAAGTTGAAAGTGGTATTTCTTGAAATTTTTCATATTGCATGAGATAAGATCTATAATGAAAAAAATATATAGTTGAATTCAGTTATACAATTAGTAACAATGACCAGACTTTACAAGTTTTTTATACAGTTAGGTAGATGAGATTTATCAATTAAAAATTTAAAATATATTTAGTTTCTCAATAGGTAAATATAGAGAGATAGTATTTACTTAGATCCAATATGGGGATGGCACTCAAAAGCAGTAAATATTCATCAATAGCTAAAATATAGCATTCTATATGAGTGTTGTTACTTATCTTTGAAAAGATCATATCCAAAAACAAACAAACCAAAAAAATAGGAAAATTATAAATTCAGCCAATTTTCAGAGAAATTTGTTTAGTTTACGAGCTTTTATAATAGGCTTTTTTTTTTTTTCATAGTTTGTAATGCTCTTCAAAGTATATACTTAGTTATGTGTGACTTTTAAAGAAGCTAAGCCTTGCTAGAAACAATGGTATCATATAGCAAAAAATAGAGTGGAACAAATGAAAGCTCTCAACGAAAGCTATTTATTTGTCTTAATTCATGAGCGAATTTTGGTTTGGAAGATTCACATATGAATGAATCTAGAAATATTTCATATGAGAATCATATAGCATAATATAATAGTGGGTGAATGCCATGGTTGAGAGAGAAGATACTTTAAAGTTTGATTTGTGAGCCAGAGGATAATAGTGGGTGCATGTCATTTGATAATTGTATCTTTGACCTTAAGCTTCACAAATCAAATGTACATAACTTAACCTTGACTCTTGAGGCATTGTCATTGTCCATAGTTCAAGGCAAGCTTTGAGTTTTAAATTTTTTAAGACAAAACTTTTTCTCCTGAATGTTGTCATTCATGGTCATTTTATGTCATGTTGAACTTGATATCAGAATCATGTATGAAGCATAGCTCCTACATGCACCCATGGAATGTGGCTTAGAGTATAGCTTATTCACCTTCTAAAAAAAAGTGAATACTAAGGTCCCTAGTCAAGTGGAAGTCAAAGCTTTTTTTATGGGCAATGGGATTAGCAGGTCAAAAGTAGCTTTAGAATGTGGTATTGAGGGTAATTCCAAAATTTGAGTTGAGGTAGTGACCAATAGATCCAAATTAGTGCACTAGAGAACTGTTAATTTTGTTGTTGAAGTCAAATTTCTATATGCAAGATTTGACCTGCTGGAGTTTAATTGGGTGTATAGGAATGCTAACAAAGCTACATGTCCTAGCAAGATGGTCTTTGTCAAACTCTTTTCCAAGTTTTTTTTGGTGAAGGGATTAGTCCCTTAGGAAATGTTGTCTTGGCATGACTAATTCTATTTTTACGTTTATTATTCTAAATGTTAATTTCAATTTGTTTTTTAATTCATAATCAATAAGCAAACAATTTATATATATATATATATATATATATATATATAATTGTGATTGTTTTTAAATATACTGTGCATATGCACGAGATTACACACTAGTATATAACTATATATAATATCAGAAGTCTTTTCCTGCAATTAAGGGCGTGATGCCATGTAGGAAAAAAGCTTATCTAAAATTCAGCCACGTATAAGTTAAAAAGCGATAAATTATGTTGTTTGGCAATGTTACAATACCGTTTAAAAGCCTTTCTATAAATTAAAAACCGTACGTTACACCGTTTGGAGTGTCTTCCTCTCATCAAACGTCTTTATAAAAACAAAAACACACTTATCAAAAAATAAAAAAAGCCAAACCCAAAATCCCAAACTCCGTATTCCCAATTGCTCACTCTAACTTCCATTTCTCCTCTCTCTTATTCTCTCTCCTTCGCTTCCTTTTGAATTTTCTTAACACCTATGCTTGCAATACAAAGATAGAGGAGGAGGGAGAAAAAAAAAAAAAAAAACCTTGCAATACAGAGATGAGGAGACAGAGTTCGTATGGCTGGCCATCACCATCATTTTCCTGCCAATGTCCGTTCCCTTGCCAGAATTATACCACCGGAACTGGCACCAATAATCTAAAGCTGCACGCAAGAATTGAGATACAGACATAGAGAGAACTACCACCGGTAAGTTTTTCTTTTTTCATTCTTTCTTATATATAATGATAGGTGAAATTGAGAAAAACTCAAATTAGAATTCTAAATTAGAATTCCAATTTTGCGCCATGTGTCTTAAATTATTTATTCTTAAAGATTTTTATTTTTAATTTTAGAATTAGTTGTGGGACCACATCATAAATATTCTTCTAAGTGAGTTATTAAGTACAAAAACCAAAGAGTCTAGAACAAATGAATTGCAAAAAAAAAAGTGCTTCACAATAATTAAAAAAAATGGAAAATTTACATTTTATACCTAATAATATCCATACAAAATTTTTAAAGAGTAAACAAAATATAAAAATGACTATCAATAGTATTTAAATTATATATATAGGGATTATATTATGCATCTTATTGTATATCTTTAAGTGTATCCATGCATATGCATGGAGTTACAAGCTAGTAATAGTAATTTATATAATCATTTATTGTCATTCATTCTTTTTTAAATTTCAAAATATGTGGATTTAAAGTTCCAATTCTTCCAATGTATTTTCCTCTCCTACATAGTTTTCAGTTATAAGAAAAAAATACTAACAATAATTTTCCTCGTCTCTTATCCATAGGTTAGCTTAACGCCAAGCCAAGTAATTAAACTCGTTCCTTATGGAGTGTATGAAATTCTAATCACCATTAAACCAGCTCATAATTGACATTTTCAACTCTATTTTTTTAGTGCTTAGAATCTTCTATGTGGGGAATTTTGTTTTTTTGTTTTTACAAGATAGAATTTCTACTCTAGCCTAATTTAAGTGTATATGTGTGTGAAACTCCTTCCTGGAGACTTGAACCTCGGCCCTTGCCCCTCACACCCCACAAGCATTTATACTTGTAGAGTGACCACCACACCAAGGATACGCGGTAGCATGGGAATTAGAATTTGAGTCCAAAGGGTAACTAACACTCAACAATTCCCAATTCTCAAAAAAAAAAAAAAAAAAAAAAACAATGGCATGGATAATTGTAGTTTGGTTCGTGATCAAAATGGTAGACAAAACATGCAATGATCATTTGGATTGGATAAATTATATATCTGTGGGGCCCTATCGCGCTTACCACGCTGACCCACTACACGCGGCCCAAGGCCCGCGCCGAGGACAGTGCTCAGGCCAAGGACAATGGGAAAGAACCCAGAACGTTCAAAGCCCGCGCCGAGGATGATCTGTCCTCGGCGCACCGACTTCATTAAAGGGAAAATATCCCACCAACATTTTGGCCGTCTTAATGAAGACATGACCAGCGGACCCAGTCGCCTCGATTACCTCAACTAATAGAAAGTCTGTAAAGGCGGCTGAGAACTAACATAAAGCCTGTAAACTACAGATGATGTAACAAACTCCTGTACACGACGATCAAATAACTGACAAGTGGATGATCAAGATGAACAAAAAATAAGATATATAACTAGCAAGATTCTAAACATGGGGGAGAGGGGAGAAAGAGAAGTTCGAAGAAAAATAGATCCTCGGCCTGAGCCGAGGACAAATATGCATCGCAAACACTTAGCCAAAAGACGCCAATAATATATTCCTAGGAAGTTCATGTCATCCATTTTTTGGTTATAAACTTTACACCAGCCATTGTTTACTTCGGTGAGGCCAAACCCTTAAACCCACTTCTCTATAAATTTCATTGTTATGGGTCCATTACATTTTGAGGCCCTACAATTGGCGCCGTCTGTGGGAATGATTTGTGCGCTGGCAAGTGCGATGGTCGATGTAAAGAAATTAAGAGCAGCACTTTCAGAAATAATATACAAAAAACAGTACAATCTACTGCAACAACAATGATTCAGAAGTCAACAATCACAAGAACAAGAATATGCGAAAAAGAAAGAAAAAGAAAGACAACAAGTGAAACAAATCTACTTCTTTTATTCATATATGAAATAAAACTACATCTCTTACAAGTAATGCCCAGGGGGCTTGTTCTAAAGCTAACTACAAAGGCATACACAAGACGAAGCTGACAGAGGAACAAAGGGTGGAGAGCAACAATGGCAGAAGAACAGAAGATAGAAAAGGAGAGTAGAGGAAGAGATGAAGAAAAGAAGAGATGAAGAACAAATATTAAAAAAGAAGTGAAGGAAGAGAGGAGGAAAAGAAAGAAAGAAAGTTGGCAGAAGAACAAAAGAGGAACAGAAGATAGAAAAGAAGGCTCGTTGAGGAGCAAAAAGAGAAGAGAGAAGACGGATTAGAGGGAAGAAAAGCTACAGAGGAGGTGGAAGGGGTCGCGGCACAGGGCGGTCCCACTTCTGGGTTCCGCCTGATTTCCCTCCCACCCCCGCTGTAGCCTGCTTGGGGGGTCAAAGACCCGTACCCAAGGGAGGGAGGTTACGTTCTGTTCGGATCCTCCTCCAGATGGTAAGGAGGGCTGTGTCCCCGGTTAGGTTGAAAAGAAGGAGAATCTTCGGATCTCCTCTACCTCCACTACAGAGTGGCGGCCAGAGTTGGAGTGCCATCCTCGGCTCCTGATGGGGGTTGTGCATTCTCTGGAGCGCCCTTTTCCAGGGCCAGTTCATGCGAAGGGGCTCAAATTATTGCGCCTTGAAGAATTTTTGGCGATGTGTTTTTGGGGAGTTTCAGAACGAGTGTTTGTCAAGTGTGAAGGGGAGGTTCGCCCTAGGAACGCCTTTTATAGTGGGAGGAACATTGATGAGGGCCAAATCCACGATGAATCTCAGGGAGAGATTTCCGGAGACAATAATGCCACCCCAATTTCCAAGGGGCTTGCCAACCGTTAGATCCTCATCAATCCATGGTCAGTATTAATGAGGGGACGCCTCATTAAACGGGAAGACACCGAAGCGTCAGAACGCCTCACCCGGACAACCCAAAAGACGCCTCGTTATCTGAAGAATCCCACCAAACGAAGAGGCAAAACACGGCAAGGTCTTATCCTCTACCAACTCCAGCATTTATTATTATTATTATTCTGCTTGAAAATTGTAATTATTTAATGCTTATTGTAAAACGCGGCGAGAATTAAAACGGCTACGGATACATAGATAAAATAGATGATTAAAAATGGAAAACTAGGTACTGGACAGAACCAAGGCACTGCATGGTCCTCGGACCCAGGCCTCATGGGGAAACCAGATACTTCAGATGATTAAAAATGGAAAACTAGGTACTGGACAGAACCAAGGCACTGCATGGTCCTCGGACCCAGGCCTCATGGGGAAACCAGATACTTCAGATGATGATTAAAATGGAAAACTAGGTACTGGACAGAACCAAGACACTGCATGGTCCTCGGACCCAGGCCTCATGGGGAAACCAGATACTTCAGATGATGATTAAGATGGAAAACTAGGTACTGGACAGAACCAAGGCACTGCATGGTCCTCGGACCCAGGCCTCATGGGGAAACCAGATACTTCAGATGATTAAAAATGGAAAACTAGGTACTGGACAGAACCAAGGCACTGCATGGTCCTCGGACCCAGGCCTCATGGGGAAACCAGATACTTCAGATGATGATTAAGATGGAAAACTAGGTACTGGACAGAACCAAGGCACTGCATGGTCCTCGGACCCAGGCCTCATGGGGAAACCAGATACTTCAGATGATTAAAAATGGAAAACTAGGTACTGGACAGAACCAAGGCACTGCATGGTCCTCGGACCCAGGCCTCATGGGGAAACCAGATACTTCAGATGATTAAAAATGGAAAACTAGTACTGGACAGAACCAAGGCACTGCATGGTCCTTGGACCCAAGCCTCATGGGGAAACCAGATACTTCAGATAGCTAAACGAGATCGAGAAACTTGATACTTTCATCAAGAAAAACATGTCATCATGAAAGCTAAACGATAAGCAAAACCAAGGCATTGTATGGTCCTCGGACCCAAGCCCCAGGGAAAACCAAGCATAAAATGAGAAAACCGAGCACTAAGTAAAGCTTAACGCATTGCGTGGTCAGAGACCTCAGGTCAGCGGGAAGGAAATCTCCCCGTAAAAAATAAACGCTAAGAAAAATCGAGGTCTTGTACAAATTTCAGACCTAAACCTCTATGGGAATCAGTCATTATGAAGCCATGCAAACGTTGATTAAAACCAGGGCTCTTGTACGGGTCATGAGCTGAAAACTAAGGCAAAGCCAACTCCCTTTCGAGCGCCAAATAAACGAGTCCCATCAGGGACGAAAACCACGAGAAAATAAGTGCTATGGCATAAACAACCCAAGCCTAACCATCCTCGAGTGACACTTCGCGCAAAAAGAAAGCTGCAAAAACAGCCGAAATAGCAATAATACTATTAGTATAACAAAACCCAAACCGGCCGAGAAAAGGCGCCGAGGAAATCAAAATCCTCCTCCCCGCCCAAGGGGACGTGCAGCAGAATTTTGAGGGGCTATTGTGGGGCCCTATCGCGCTTACCACGCTGACCCACTACACGCGGCCCAAGGCCCGCGCCGAGGACAGTGCTCAGGCCAAGGACAATGGGAAAGAACCCAGAATGTCCAAAGCCCGCGCCGAGGATGATCTGTCCTCGGCGCACCGACTTCATTAAAGGGAAAATATCCCACCAACATTTTGGCCGTCTTAATGAAGACATGACCAGCGGACCCAGTCGCCTCGATTACCTCAACTAATAGAAAGTCTGTAAAGGCGGCTGAGAACTAACATAAAGCCTGTAAACTACAGATGATGTGACAAACTCCTGTACACGACGATCAAATAACTGACAAGTGGATGATCAAGATGAACAAAAAATAAGATATATAACTAGCAAGATTCTAAACATGGGGGAGAGGGGAGAAAGAGAAGTTCGAAGAAAAATAGATCCTCAGCCTGAGCCGAGGACAAATATGCATCGCAAACACTTAGCCAAAAGACGCCAATAATATATTCCTAGGAAGTTCATGTCATCCATTTTTTGGTTATAAAGTTTACACCAGCCATTGTTTACTTCGGTGAGGCCAAACCCTTAAACCCACTTCTCTATAAATTTCATTGTTATGGGTCCATTACATTTTGAGGCCCTACAATATCAATTTCACTTCAATTTTCAGGAAATGATTCCTCCAAACAATGGATGAAATGACATTCTCCCCTGAAATTTGTATCAATGCAACAAATGTTCATATCCTTACAAACTATAATTGTTGAATATTGCCTTAAATTCCTAATTTATTTTGGTTTGGGATTCATTGACGTAGAAGGAAATGTTTTTCCTTAGTGTAGAAGACAAGTAATTTACTTGGTGCGAAAGACATGGATTCTCCTTGACATAGAAGGAAAAATATTCTTTATTGTAAAAATAATGTTTATTCTTTGTATATTAAGGAATATGATTAAAGTCTTATCAATAGGAACTGTTACAAAGGTGTGGGGCCCTACTACACTAACCACGTTCGGCCCACTACATATGGCCCAAGGCCCGCGCCGAGGACAATGTAAAGGCCGAGGACAACGGGAAAGGCCCATGTTATCCAAAGGCCGCGCCGAGGATGACTTGTCCTCGGCACGCCGACCTCATTAAAAGGGAAAATATCCCATATTCTTTGAATATAGCTCACCAACATTCTGACCACTTTAATGACAAAGTGACCTGAAAGCCAAAGGCATCAGTCACTTCAACTAGTATAAAGCCTGCAAAGGCGGCTTTGACCTAACATAAAGCCTGCAAATACAAACGATGGGACAATCCCCTACGCCTAGAGGCTCAGATTATTGCCAGATGGACGGCTAAGATTAACAAAATGAGACAATATATATATATATATATATCGAAGGGATTTCCCAAGAGAGGGGGGGTCCTGCGAGGAAAAAAAAAGGAGATCCTCGGCGAGAGCCGAGGATCAATGTGCCTTCCAAACACTTGACCAAAATGATAAAGGAGATGGTCTGAAAGATTTAGCCACAGTAAGAATCTTTCTTACAAAAGCTTGAAAGTCCAGTTCGTTTAGAGGGATCCGCCCTAAAATTCGTTGTTTGCCTGTTATATGCCTAGTCCTTCCTACCCATTCTCTACAAAATTTCATTGTCTAGGGTCCATTACATTTTGAGCCCTTACAATTGGCGCCGTCTGTGGGGAGGACTTGTGCATTAGCGGTACGACGTAAAGAAAACAAAACGACAAATCAATCGAGAAAAGATGCAGATCCATACAGTTTTTAGCAACAATATTCATCCGGCAGTCTACAACAACAAGAAACAAGTGCAAAAAAAAAAAAAAAAAAAAGACAACACGTAAAATAAGTCTACTTCTTTTATTCATATATGAAAAAAGATTACATCTTTTACAAGTAATGCCCAGGGGGCTTGTTCTAAAGCTAACTACAAAGGCAGACGCTTGACAGAGCCGGCAGAGGAACAAATGGTAGAAAGCAACGATGGCAGAAGAACAAAAGATGGATAAGAGAAGAGAGAGTAAAGGAAGAGATGAAGAACAAATATTAGAAAAGAAGTGAAGGATGAGAGGAGGAAAGAAAAGAAGAAGGCTCGTTGAAAAGCAAAAGAGAGAAGAGAGAAGAAGGATTTGAAGATAGGAAAGCTACATTAGGGGCGGAAAAGGTAAAGGCACAGGACGGCTCCGTTTCAGGGTTCCGCCTGATTTCCCTCCCACCCCCAATGCAGCCGGCTCGGGGGGTCAGTGACCCGTACCCAAGAGAAGGTGGTTACGTTCTTCCTGGATCTTTCTCCAGACGACGAGGAGGGCTCCTCCTCTGGTTAGGTTGAAAAGAAGGAGAATCTTCAGGTCTCCCACACACCCCTCCCAGCGTGGCGGCCAGGCTTGGAGTGCCATCCTCGGCTCCTGATAGGGGATTTGCATCCCCAGGATCGCCCTTTCCAAGGGCCAACTTCTTCGTAGGGGCTCCGGCGGCTGTGTTTGGCAGAGCCTTTTTGGGGAGGTGTTTATGGGAGAAATTTGATATGGACGTTTGTCAAGTGTGAAGGAGAAGGTTGCCCTGGAAATGTCTTATATAGAGGGTGGGATATTTATGAGTGCCAATCTGCCATAAATCCCAGGGAGAAATTTTCGGAGGCAATGATGTCGCCCCAACTTCCAAGGGGCTTGCCAACCGTTAGATCCTTGTAGATCCATGGCCATCATTAATGAGGAGACGCCTCACTAAACGAGAAGACACCGAAGCGTCAGAACGCCTTACCCGGACAACCCAAAAGACGCTTCGTAATCTGAAGAATCCCACCAAACGAAGAGGCAAAACACGGCAAGGTCTTATCCTCTACCAACTCCAGCATGTACTATTATTATTATTCTGCTTGAAAACTGTAATTATTTAATGCTTACTGTAAAGCGCGGCAAGAATTAAAAACGGCTACGGATAAATAGATAAAATAAATGATTAAATGAGAAAACTAGGTACTGGACAGAATCAAGGCATTGCATGGTCCTCGGACCCAAGCCTCATGGGGAAACCAGATACTTTAGATGATTAAATGAGAAAACTAGGTACTGGACAGAACCAAGGCATTGCATGGTCCTCGGACCCAAGCCTCATGGGGAAACCAGATACTTCAAATGATTATTAAAAGAGAAAACTAGGTACTGGACAGAACCAAGGCATTGCATGGTCCTCGGACCCAAGCCTCAGGGGAAACCAGGCATAAAATGAGAAAACCGAGCACTAAACAAAGCTTAAAGCATTGCGTGGTCAAAGACCCCAGGTCAGCAGGAAGAAAATCTCCCCATAAAAACTAAACGCTAAGAAAAATCAAGGTCATGTACAAACGTCAGACCCAAACCTCTATGGGAATCAGTCATTACGAGGCAATATAAACGCTGTTCGGAGCCGAGGTGCCTGTATGAGCTACGAGTCCGAAACTAAGTACAATCCAAACCCCTTAGGCGCTAAATGATGAACCCCATCGGGGACGGAAATCATGGGAAACTGGGCGCTATAGTATAAACGGCCCAAACCTACCCATCCTCGGACAAACCTCGTGCACAAAAAAGGAAAAAGCGCCGAGGAAATCAAAATCCTCCTCCCCGCCCTGGGGGACGTGCAGCAGAATTTTGAGGGGCTATTGTGGGGCCCTACTACACTAACCACGTTCGGCCCACTACATATGGCCCAAGGCCCGCGCCGAGAACAATGTAAAGGCCGAGGACAACGGGAAAGGCCCATGTTATCCAAAGGCCGCGCCGAGGATGACCTGTCCTCGGCACGCCGACCTCATTAAAAGGGAAAATATCTCATATTCTTTGAATATATCTCACCAACATTCTGACCACTTTAATGACAAAGTGACCTGAAAGTCCAAGGCATCAGTCACTTCAACTAGTATAAAGCCTGCAAAGGCGGCTTTGACCTAACATAAAGCCTGCAAATACAAACGATGGGACAATCCCCTACGCCTAGAGGCTCAGATTATTGCCAGATGGACGGCTAAGATTAACAAAAGGAGACAATATATATATATATATATCGAAGGGATTTCCCAAGAGAGGGGGGGTCCTGCGAGGAAAAAAAAAGGAGATCCTCGACGAGAGCCGAGGATCAATGTGCCTTCCAAACACTTGACCAAAATGATAAAGGAGATGGTCTGAAAGATTTAGCCACAGTAAGAATCTTTCTTACAAAAGCTTGAAAGTCCAGTTCGTTTAGAGGGATCCGCTCTAAAATTCGTTGTTTGCCTGTTACATGCCTAGTCCTTCCTACCCATTCTCTACAAAATTTCATTGTCTGGGGTCCATTACATTTTGAGCCCTTACAAAAGGGTTTAGTGGTTTTTGCCCAAGGTTCCTCCCATTTAAGGAGAGTTGAAAGGCTCCTAAAAGAACATGAATGGGTTTCTTCGAATAGTAATTTGGTAGATTTTTGGAGTTGAAATATTATCCGTGATTATGTATTGAGAGTTTGTTTTTTTGTGAGTGTAAGAGAGTTATTGGGTGTATTGGAGCTTTGGGTTTGTGAGTGTTGCTTGTGTGAGTTGTGAGTATTTGTTGGGAAATTTATGACCCCGATTGATAAAATTAACAAGTTTTAAATCCAAGTTGTTAATTAGATTTATTATCAATAAAACTTGTTAAAACAAACAAACATCAATATCATGTCAATAATGAATGCAGCGGAAAAGTAAATAAGACAAGATATGATGACCCAGGAAAACCAATGAAACCAACCAGTTTCACAGTAAAAAACCTGGGGGGAAACCTTCCCAAAAAGCAATTCACTATAGTAAAGAGAAGTTTCAGATCTAGTACAAAACCTTTGTCCCTAGACTCTACAATCCCCGTAGATGAACTCACAGCAGAAACCTTCTACCGCTTCAGAACCTCTAAACTCTTCAATATATGAACGCCACCCTTTTTGTTGCACGGATCCCAATACGTGACTAACTCCTTTGCACGAATCCCAGTACGTGACTCACTCACCAACTTGAGGAAGAAGAATGTTGGCTGCAAAGTTCTTCACTTCATCAAGAATGAAGATCAAGAAGCACTTGGTTACAAAACCCTAAGGCGCAAAAACGCAGTAGCTTCTTTTCAAGAGAGAATAATCTTTTTCATATGTTCTCCTTGTATTCTCTTATTCTCTTGTGATACGGCCTCCAAAATAAGCCTTATATAGGTCTAGGGTTGTGAGAAAAGAAACCCTACACAAATACAAAAGCCTGGCCCAAAAATCAAAAAGCTGAAAATTCTGATTTCCCGTAACCTCGATAGATAGCAGCTATCGAGGAGGTGTCGAGCAGGTGTCGAGGTTTAATGAATCTCAACAGATACAGCTATCGAGAAGGTGTTGAGAAGGTGTCGAGGAGACAGAAAATTTCTCGATCGATCGACCAGCTATCGAGAAGCTATCGAGATTGCGATAAGAATCAGCTGAAGAGCTCGACAGATAGCCAGGTGTCGAGGAGGTGTCGAGAAGCTATCGAGCTATCTATCCGCAGGTGTCGAGCTATCTGTCCAGCTTTATTGAACACCTTTTCTTCACTTGTTTCTTGGTCCAATCTTCATGGCTTTAATACTACACTTGAACAACATGTTCCTTGAAGTATTAAACACATCCTAAATCTATCCAAATACAAGTAAAGTGCGTTTTGTCAAAGGATTAGCCAACTACATAAAATATGTCCTTAACAATCTCCCCCTTTGGCAATCCGTGACAAAACCACAACAAACAAATGAACATATAAGAGAAGTCATAAATCACTCAACTCATACTCACTTGTTGAATACAATAAAATCTATCCTAACACAAACTCTTGAAAAACTTTGCAAGAAGAGAGTTTATGGCAAGTAGACTTTGACAACCTGTATTTCTGAAACACTTTTAAACAAAACTCATCAAGGCATCTTGTGTGAAACAGAAATAATAGATTGCATACAAATAATAAGAAACATGTGTATAAAGATAGAAAAGAAACAACACATGTAGAGGTAGGTGAAAGAAACATACACCAGCATATAAAGAAGATAAGCACAATGTATGTAAACATGGTCACTAGACCCACGGTACAAGAAGAAGGAAGTAAACACTCCCCCTAACAAGATGAAACACATCTCCCCCTTACAGAGGCATGTATTTCTCCTCCTAACTTGTAGAATCTCAAACTCCACAAATTCTCCCCCTTTTTGTCACGATTGACAAAGAGTACAAGAAGCTAGAAAGCTTCACCCGAGAAACACAAAGATGATCAAAGATGATCAAGGGGGTACAAAAAAATCCATATAAATGCATGAATGTAATGAAACAAGATGCTATGGATGACAAAAGAAAGATGCAAAACACACACACACACATACTAAACAAGTCTAACCAATTTTATATTTCAAAAACAAGTCATGACAGTTTAGTGAGCATACAAAAGCACATGTAAAACCTTTGTGATGGCCAAATCACATTGTACCTGCACATGTATCAAAAGTAGCAAAGAATATTGCGTGTTGTGTGTGAAAAACATCGCAAGATTTGCATATGTGTATACATGTTATGACGATCTGAGATATGAGAAAATAACTTTAACTCACACACAATCATAACTGTTTGATGGGGACTATCACCTTCGAGGTACATCCTATAACCCCCACATCTCCTAGAATACACGCTTGCAACCATTTTTAAAGCATTTTTAATCTTTTTACTTTTTATTTCTTTGCATATTTTCTTTTTAAGCATATCATGCATGGGCTTATGAGAGAGAAAAGAAATACCCATTGATATTTGACATTCCAATTTTGCTATGCCGAAGCACACAAATGTCATTAACATCACACTTTTGCTATGCCGAAACATATAGATGTCATTAATGATTGGCGGGCAACAGTGGTGAGATGGTTATTTATGCCTTTCTCTTAGGATTTTCTAGTCCTACCCGTCAAAAAAAGGGATATGAGTGTTAAGTTTAAAGAGATAACCTAATCTTACTCATCACAAACAAGAGCCACAAAGCTCACTTGCTTAGTTGTGCATAAAGATGCTCATCTAAACTACAAGAGATACAAAGTTTAGAAAACTTTGTTTCATTGGCCATCCAAGGTACACAAGTACCAAAGTACACAAACACACACTGTTTTTGTATTTTTCTGATTTTTCTCTTTTTATTTTTATTTTGAAAACAAAACAAAATAAAGACTAAACAACCAGACAAAAACAGACAAATAACATGAGAGTATGAAAGAAATATGCATATGCATAAGGCATGATAGAAAAATGCAGATGCATGAAAGCATGATTTCAAAAACAGATAAGAAATCAAGCAAAGAAAGTCCTACTTTAGATAGAAAGAATTTTAAGCAGAGGACAAACAAAAAAGACAATTAAGTCTTAGGCTCCTTTCTCACCCACACAGCACGAGTCTTTGGCCGTGAAGATGAAAAGGCACGTGTCCTAGTATGTCTACTAAAGGACATAGAAGAATTAGAATTCTCCTGAAATTGAGTTAAAAAGCTCAAAACTTTTAATAACTCTCCAAACAAAGGTGTAGGTCCTTGAGAAGAAACCTGTGACCGTTTGGACAATTGTTTATGAGGATACAACCTAAAGCAATTAGGACGAATATGTCCAGAAACACCACAATGGTGACAAACATGAGCAGTTTTAGAACTACTCGGCTTCCAAGAAGAAGGTCTAACCTTAGAGGTTGACAGAGACCTCAACTTAGGACAATTTGGCCTAATATGACCAACAATATGACAATGATGACAAATGGGGACAAATTCAGATTTATCATTCAACCTAGGAGGAGTTTTAGACATAGGTTTAGAAACATCAGCATTAACATCAGATTGTTTACCTTTGTCTATCCTAGCAATATTAGCCTTCAACTCTTGATTTTTCCTTTTAAAAGGAGGAATATAAAATTCCTTTTCTTTTGAGTTAAGCTCAACAACAAGTTTGGCACTAGTCAATTTTTCAACTTCGGTTTTAAATTCAACTAGTTGCTCTTCCAAACTATTAATTTTGTCCACCTGAGATGAAATTTGATTTTTAAAATTCTCATTCAAATTATTGGCTTCATCCAATTTTGCAATCAAATCATCTTTTTCAAGCTTGACCTTTTCTTCTAATGAGGTGTTCTCCATAACAAGAGTCTCAACTAATCTTGTAGTCTCATCTAGCTTGACTAACAAATCAGCTTTTTCAGTATTTACCTCATTAAGCTCTTTTCTACAAATATGAGAAGTCTTTTCAGATTTTATGAATTCAGTGCATAGCTTTTCATAGGCTTCCTGAAGGGTCATCTTCTTGGGTACTTCATCACCAGAAGAATCCCCACTGTCACTAGCACTCTCCACAATCACCTTATCGGTTGTGGCAGCAAAGGCCATAACTTGACGACATTCATCCACAAACTCATCAGAAGAGTCATCATCAGTATCACTCCAGGTAGCAACCAACCCTTTCTCTTTTGGCTTCTCGGTCTTTTCCTTCATGAGGTAGTTTGGACACTCTATCCTCATATGACCAAAACCTTTGCACTCATAGCATTGGATAAGAGGTTTCTCATTCTTTCTCTTCCTAGAGGATTTAGGTTTCCTAGGAGATTTACCCTTATCCTTTTTCCTAAACTGAAGAAGCTTGATAATCTCATCAGTTATGAAAGTTAGATCTTCATCCTCATCTTCACTTTCATCTTCATCTTCAGAGTCCTCAATCTCTTCCTCTATACCCTTAAAAGCAAGATTTTTACTCTTTCCACCTTTTCCCATTGAGCCTAATCCCATCTCATAGGTTTGAAGGTTCCCTACAAGCTCAGTCAAAGGAATTTGATCGATGTCCTTTGCTTCTTCAATGGCAGTAATCTTAGCATGGAATCTTTCAGGTAAGGACCTAAGGATTTTTCTAACAATTTTGGATTCTGCTATAAATTCTCCAAGGTTGAAAGTAGAATTCACAATATCCTTGAGTTTAGCATAAAACTCATCAAAGGTCTCATCCTCCTCCATCCTTATTTCTTCAAAACTGCTAGTGAGTTGTTGAAGCTTCACAGTCTTTACTGCCTTGGTACCTTCATAGATGGTCTCAAGAATAGTCCACGCTTCCTTGGCAACTTCAGTGGATGAAATTTTCTTGAATTCTTCATTGATCACGCCACAAAACAAAGCATTCAAGGCCCTACTATTGAAATTTGCAGCTACAATTGTTGCATCATCCCAATCCACGGGCGCTTCCTTTGGCTTAATCCAGCCAACTTCAATAGCTTGCCATACCTGTTCACCTAAAGCCTGCAAAAACACTTTCATACGAACCTTCCAGTACGCATAATTAGTGCCATCAAATAAAGGAGGTATATATAAAGATTGTCCTCTATCCATGACAACAGGGGTCAATGGATCACACTCAGGAAATTAATCCAATCAGAGTGAACCCGCTCTGATACCACTTGTTGGGAAATTTATGACCCCGATTGATAAAATTAACAAGTTTTAAATCCAAGTTGTTAATTAGATTTATTATCAATAAAACTTGTTAAAACAAACAAACATCAATATCATGTCAATAATGAATGCAGCGGAAAAGTAAATAAGACAAGATATGATGACCCAGGAAAACCAATGAAACCAACCAGTTTCACAGTAAAAAACCTGGGGGGAAACCTTCCCAAAAAGCAATTCACTATAGTAAAGAGAAGTTTCAGATCTAGTACAAAACCTTTGTCCCTAGACTCTACAATCCCCGTAGATGAACTCACAGCAGAAACCTTCTACCGCTTCAGAACCTCTGAACTCTTCAATATATGAACGCCACCCTTTTTGTTGCACGAATCCCAATACGTGACTAACTCCTTTGCACGAATCCCAGTACGTGACTCACTCACCAACTTGAGGAAGAAGAATGTTGGCTGCAAAGTTCTTCACTTCATCAAGAATGAAGATCAAGAAGCACTTGGTTACAAAACCCTAAGGCGCAAAAACGCAGTAGCTTCTTTTCCAGAGAGAATAATCTTTTTCATATGTTCTCCTTGTATTCTCTTATTCTCTTGTGATACGGCCTCCAAAATAAGCCTTATATAGGTCTAGGGTTGTGAGAAAAGAAACCCTACACAAATACAAAAGCCTGGCCCAAAAATCAAAAAGCTGAAAATTCTGATTTCCCGTAACCTCGATAGATAGCAGGTGTCGAGCAGGTGTCGAGGTTTAATGAATCTCAACAGATACAGCTATCGAGAAGGTGTCGAGGAGACAGAAAATTTCTCGATCGATCGACCAGCTATCGAGAAGCTATCGAGATTGCGATAAGAATCAGCTGAAGAGCTCGACAGATAGCCAGGTGTCGAGGAGGTGTCGAGAAGCTATCGAGCTATCTATCCGCAGGTGTCGAGCTATCTGTCCAGCTTTATTGAACACCT
This sequence comes from Quercus glauca, assembly GCA_023736055.1. Taxonomy (NCBI): domain Eukaryota; kingdom Viridiplantae; phylum Streptophyta; class Magnoliopsida; order Fagales; family Fagaceae; genus Quercus; species Quercus glauca. Next base: position 18,813,324 of record CM043315.1, on the reverse strand, counting down.
TTTCTTCACTTGTTTCTTGGTCCAATCTTCATGGCTTTAATACTACACTTGAACAATATGTTACTTGAAGTATTAAACACATCCTAAATCTATCCAAATACAAGTAAAGTGCGTTTTGTCAAAGGATTAGCCAACTACATAAAATATGTCCTTAACAGTATTGTTTGTGTGAGTTGGGAGTGTTAATTAATGTTGTTGTAATCTATATCGTTGATAGTGTATATTTTGGTTGGCATTGTCTGTGGATGTAGGCATGGGGTTAGCAGAACCACGCTAAATATTGTTGTCTCTTGTGGATGTTTTATTTTCTTGTTCGTATGAATGCGCTTCTGCTTGCCCCAAATTATAATAATTGATGTTAGAGTTTCCGCTGTTGCAAAATAGTAACTTTCTTAACAAAATATTTTATTTAAAAAAGATAATCTTCTATATATATATATATATATTAAAAACCAAAATTCAGAGAAAATCCAATTAGATTTCAATTAAATTCTCAATTTTGCACCATATGTCCCATTTAATTTTTAATTTTTGTACAAAGTGAATTATTGAGTATAAAAATCGAAAATTCCAAATCCAATTAGATTCTAAATTGGAGTCTAATTTTGCGCTACATGTCCATCTAATTTTTTAATTTTTGTGGCAAGTGAATTATTTGGTCCAAAAATCGAAGAGTCAAAATCCAATTAAATTCTAAATAATATATATATATATATATAATGAGAAACCATTACATATTTAAGAAATATATGGTTTAAAAAAGCTGTAAGCTGCTACCATATATAATTTTTGAACATCTTCTAAAAAAAATGTATAATTTGAACCGTGTAATTGTAATTATTTTTAATTATACCTGTGCATATGCGTGGGGTTACACACTAGTTTATATAAACATCAAAGGGAGAGTATTTTAACCTCAACAAGTATGTCATTTTATTTTTCTCTATAATCTAAGTAGGAATCTTTATTTTTAAAAAAATAGTAAATAAATAAATATTTTTTTAAGAATTAGACATGAATTTATTCGTTATATTTATTCAATTTTTTGGAAAGTTAGTGATTTCAATCCCAATTAATTGTTAGTTTTTTTTTCTTAAAGACTTTAGGCCATGTGGTAGTCAGGTGGCATGAAAGATTTTATTTATTTATTGATATTGTTAGCCATGTTAGCATTTTTCATACATCACTTAATAATACGTGGGTTCTAGTTAGCTCAACTGATAAAGTCTTTGATGGTTGTATAAAAGATCTGAGGTTCAATCCCCGCCTATACCAAAAACTAATTGGTGTCTTGGTCTGATGCTAAAGAGCTATCATTAGGAGTGGACGCCATAAGTTGAAACTCTCTAAAAAAAAAAAAAACTATTTCAATACTATTCCAAAATGTTAGGAATTAAACTAATACATTTGAAATGTTAGAATTCATTTTGACACATGAGGCAAACATTAGGGACTAAAATAGTAATTAACCCAAATAAAAATAAGAAAGGATATAATTTTTAAAATTTTTATAACTTTCATGACTGGTAACTTATCTTGATTTGAATTTATTATCTTATGTAATGCTTTCACCCCCCCCCCCCCCCCCCCCCCCTCTTCACATGTTCTTAATTCCACTAGTGAGAGAGCACTCCTTTGTGAGACGTGGGTTGTATGTAATTGGTATACAAGATATTATATTTTTCTTTTGGAACAAAAATATAAATTTACATTAAAAAAATTTTAGAAATTTATTATATAAATTGACAATAAAAAAATCTCTTTATGTATGAATATGAAAAATCTAATTTTAAACTTATTCAAACACACAGGAAGATGTTCGTATCACATGCTCACAGTACTAAACAATGTTTCCAAAAAAAAAAATTTCTAAACAATGCACTAAGGTACTAGAGCACTCACAACAGTGGTGCTAAATAGCTATATTGCTATTTTTTTAGCACCCCTGATCACAAAAGAAGAGCACAGCAGTGGAGCTATAAGAGCATTCACAGCAGTGAAGGCAAAATTTTAGCTATTTAGCTACACAAAAAGTCACTTTATCTATTTTAGCTACACATATGCTGCAGCAGTGGATCTATTTTAACTTTCAACACAATAAAATTATATATACATCACAATAAAATAATATAACTACTCCAATAAAATAATATATCCTCTTACCCAAAAAAAACAACCACACGACCAACCACAATCACTCTACCATCAGTCACAACCACACCCACCACCACCACCACCACCACAGCAGGAAAAAAAAAAAAAAAACCCACAGCACCACAAAACACGGCACAACCACTGCCAACACAGCACCACAAAACAAATCCACTCTACCATCAGCCACAGCCAACGCACACTGGAGCACAACCACGACCCAGCAGTGGAGTGGAGGTGAGGGAAGCCACTTCAATCCACGAGGCCGGAGGCGATCGGCGGCGTGGGTTTGAGGCGATCGGCGTTGGGTTAGCACTTGGGTCTGAGGCGATCGCTGCTAGGCAGGGGCTTGGGTCGGCGCTTGGGTCTGAGGCGATCGCCGCTGGGCAGGGGCTTGTGTCGGCGCTTAGGTCTGAGGCAATCGGCGCTGGGCAGGCATTTAGGTCGGCGACGAGTGGAGGAAGGAGGAAAAAGAAAAAAAAATGGCGAAGGAGGAGAGGAGCATCGGGTTGAAATGGGGAAGGAGAAGAAAGAAAAAAATAAATAAAATATTCTAATCCCAATGTGAACACAAAATAAAATAACATTTTTTTTTAGATGTGAGCTACAGTGCACATCTATTTTTAGATGTGCACTGTAGCGAATCATCTATATTTTTTTGCTTTAGCTCCACTACTGGAGCATCATTTTAATGAAAGTGGAGCTAAAATATAGCATTATTGTTTTATACCACCACTGTTGCAAATGCTCTAAGCAAAATTTTTTGCTTCTTAGCTACAGTGCACATCTAAAGATAGATGTGCACTGTAGCTTGTAGCTCAAATGTTAAAAAAAAAAAAAAAAAAAAAAAAAAAAAAAAATTTATTTTGTGTTCACACTATGATTAGAATATTTAATATATTTTTTCTTTCCCCTCCTTCCCCATTTCTACCCGTTGCTCCTCTCCTCCTTCGCCATTTTTTCTTTCTTTCTCCTCCCTCCTCCATTTGCCGCCGACCCAAACCCCTGCCCAGCGCTGATTGCCTCAGACGCATACTGCTGATCACCTCCAGCCTCGTGGATCGAAATGGCTTCCTTCACCTCCACTTCGCCGCTGGGTCGTGGTTGTGCTCTGATGTGCGTTGGTATTGGGGTTGAGATCGGTGTGTAGTTTCGACGTTTGGGTAGCTGGATTTGGGTTTGGTGCGTTTCAGCGTTTGGGTTGTTGTATTTCAAGGGTCACGGTGGAGATGGTGGTGGTGGTGGGTCGTTTTGCTGGTGGTGGGTTGTATCGGCGTTTTTTTTTTCCTACTGTGGATTGGTGGTGGTGGTGGTGGTTGTGGTTGTGGCTGTGGCTGTGGCTGTGGCTGCTGGTAGAATGGTTGTGGTGAGTGCTGTGGATTTTTTTTTTATAGTGAAATATATTATTTTATTGTAGTGATTATATTATTTTATTGTGATATTTATATTATTTTATTGTGTTGAAAGATAAAATAGATCCATTGCTACAGCATGTGTATAAATAAAATAGATAAAATAACTTTTAGTAGAGCTAAAAAGTTAAATTTTTAACTTCACTGCTGTAGATGCTTTAACCAGACAACCACAACCAACATGAGTCTTTTGGCTTAATATTGTAAAAATTAGAGTTTATTGGATTTATATATACTGTGCAAAGTTTTTTAGCTAAATGAGGAGAGATGCAAATTTCGGTATTGGTGTTGCCGAAATACAAGTAAAATAAGAAAAAGAAACTGACAAATCTGACATAATTTTGATATTTCGGTATACATGTTGCCAAAATTCAAAAAAAAAGGTGGAGGGAGAAACTGACATCAATTTCGTCAATTGGATTGCCGAAATTCAATTTCTGTTAGATTCTTTTTTTCGTTAGTTTTCCGTTTGGTTAGTTTCTTCATAGTTTATTTTTATTTTTGAAAAAAGATAAGCAAACCAGGGGGATTGAACCCTTGAGCACCAATTATTTCACATAAGATGTTACCAGTAGACTACCGCATAACACGTTAAACCTATGTGGGAATTAAATTAATTTATTCTAAAACTGGAGGCATTTCAAGTTTTCAAAAACACAAAAAAAACACACATTTTTTTTTATATACTTTCCAAAAATTGATGGTTATGATAACAAGAATGGTAAATTCAAATTATAGTTCATCCACAATGATGTCAAAATTAATTAATATTAACTAAATAAAAATAACAATTGAAATTGATTTTTTTTTTCCTGAAGGTTAATGATTTACATTCATCATAATTCGGAATTTCTACATTTTTCAAGTACAAAAATACCTAGGGTGTGATGAGATTTAGGCATTTATGGGTGAAATAATTTTTTTCGCATAATTCTCATCGCACCCTAATTATTTTTGTGATTGAAAAATGTAGAAATTCCAAATTATAATGAATGTAAATCATTAGCCTTTAGGGAAAAAAAAAATAGAAGGGTTTCTAAGTATGCGCGTGATAAGTATTAATAATCCAAACTATACAAAACTTAAGGATAGCACTGTAAAAATACCTAGAGATGTGATAAAAAAAAAAATATTTCACCCACAAACGCACAATATTCATCATATGTATTTTTTGATTACAAAATGTAGTAATCTCTTAAAAAAAATAGAAAGCCACTGAGAAGCTCGTGATAATTACGGAATACTAGCCTTTGAGCAAGCATTCGTGCGCGTACTCAGAGGCTTTTTTTTTTTTTTTTTTTTTTGTAAATATTAATAATTTACATCCATTGTAATTTAGAATTACTATATTTTTCAATCACAAAAATACTTAGGCGTGTGATAAAAACATTATTTCAACCACAAACGCATAACACTTATCATACCCCTACGTATTTTTTGTGATTGGAAAATGTAATAATTCCAAATTATAATGGATGTAAATTAATACATATTAAAAAAATGTATTTTTAAAATTTTTACTCTTTAAATAAAATATTATTTTCCAAAAATTTAAACTATATTACCAATTTTAATCTATTTATAATGAGCCATATGAATTTTCAAAAGAAAAAAAAAAGTCATGGAAAAATTATGCTATACAACTCATGACACATCATGCAAGTATGACTTGTATTGCCAACTTGATTCTTCAGTACCAATTTCTAAGCTAAATCTCAAGCAAATATGCAATACCCACATCAGCTAGGGAACTTTTTTAGTAATCAAAGTTGGCAATACAAGTCATACTTGCATGATGTGTCATGAGTTGTATAGCATAATTTTTCCATGACTTTTTTTTTCTTTTGAAAATTCATATGGCTCGTTATAAATAGATTAAAATTGGTAATATAGTTTAAATTTTTGGAAAATAATATTTTATTTCAAGAGTAAAAATTTAAAAAATACATTTTTTTAATATGTATTAATTTACATCCATTATAATTTGGAATTACTACATTTTCCAATCACAAAAAATACATAGGGGTATGATGAGTGTTATGCGTTTGTGGTTGAAATAATGTTTTTATCACATACCTAAGTATTTTTGTGATTAAAAAATATAGTAATTCTAAATTACAATGGATGTAAATTATTAATATTTACCAAAAAAAAAAAAAAAGCTTCTGAGCACGCGCACGAATGCTTGCTCAAAGGCTAGTATTCCGTAATTATCACAAGCTTCTCAATGGCTTTCTATTTTTTTTAAGAGATTACTACATTTTGTAATCATAAAATACATATGATGAATATTGTGCGTTTGTGGGTGAAATATTTTTTTTATCACATCTCTAGGTATTTTTACAGTGCTATCCTCAAGTTCAAACAGTCCCAACATCAGCTGGCTGTTCCGACAGGTAGTGTGAGAAGTTCAAGGTGGACTCCCCCGCCAGGATTGAGCTTTAAGCTTAATTTTGATGCGGCCATTTTTCAGGATGGAAAGGCGACGAGGTTCGGGGCGGTGATCAAGAATAATGTAGGAGAGGTTATGGCGGCTCTATCAGCAAGAGGACCACCTGTTCTTAACAGCGAGGAAGCAGAGGTGCTAGCTTGCAGGAAGGCGTTGGAGTTTGCTTGTGACTCGGGCTTCGCTGACATCGTGCTTGAAGGAGACAACTCGGTGGTTATGGCTGCCATTCCAAGCTCACGTTTGCTGCATTCTAGGTTGGGTCATTTATATTCAGATATTCATTGTTTAGCTACGGGGTTACAGATCTGTTCACTGTCATGTGTTGCTCGATCAGCCAACTTCGTTGCTCACTCTCTAGCTCGTTTTGCCAATTGTATCAATGATGAGACTATTTGGTTTGAGGAGTCTCCTTAACCGGCATTAGAAGCTTTGTACTTTGATGCTCATTAAATCATAATGTAAAGTTAGGTTTTCAAAAAAAAAAAATACTTATCACGCGCATACTTAGAAACCCTTCTATTTTTTTTTTCCTAAAGGCTAATGATTTACATTCATTATAATTTGGAATTTCTACATTTTCCAATCACAAAAATAATTAGAGTGTGATGAGAATTATGCGAAAAAAATTATTTCACCCATAAATGCCTAAATCTCATCACACCCTGGGTATTTTTGTACTTGAAAAATGTAGAAATTCCGAATTATGATGAATGTAAATCAATAACCTTCAGGAAAAAAAAAATCAATTGCAATTGTTATTTTTATTTAGTTAATATTAATTAATTTTGACATCATTGTGGATGAACTATAATTTGAATTTACCATTCTTGTTATCATAACCATCAATTTTTGGAAAGTATATAAAAAAATGTGTGTTTTTTTTGTGTTTTTGAAAGCTTGAAATACCTACCAGTTTTAGAATAAATTAATTTAATTCCCACAAAGGTTTAACATGTTGTGCGGTAGTCTACTGGTAGCTTCTTATGTGGAATAATTGGTGTTCAAGGGTTCAATCCCCCTGGGTTGCTTATCTTTTTTCAAAAATAAAAATAAACTATGAAGAAACTAACCAAACGGAAAACTAACGAAAAAAAGAATCTAACAGAAATTGAATTTCGGCAATCCATTTGACGAAATTGATGTCAGTTTCTCTCTCTACCTTTTTCTTGAATTTCGGCAATATGTATACCAAAATATCAAAATTATGTCAGATTTGTCAGTTTCCCTCTCTTATTTTACTTGTATTTCGACAGCACCAATACCAAAATTTACATCTCTGACCCAACTTTCCCCTAAAAATAGAAGTGGAGACTGAAGGATCACATTCGCATTGATGCTTTACTTTACTTTAACATCTATGGCAGCAAAGCTGTTGAACAAACAAACAGTAAACTGCCAAAAAAGTCCGACCAAAGTCTAGATCACTTACCTCCACATCAGCTTATAAAGTCCTTTTTATATTTTTCAACCAAAACTCCTCCTCTGCTCAACAGAGTCAAATTTTCACTCGCACCAGTCCTTGACAAACTCTCATTCACAAGCTAAGCTACAAATGTCTCTGAATCTTTGCCCCATCATACTCTTCTTCTTCTTCTTCTTCATCCTCACCATCTCTAGGGTTCGAGCCATAGGCATCAACTGGGGCAACACCGCCTCGCACCCTCTCCCACCGCCCAAGGTGGTGGAGCTCTTGAAGTCCAACAACATCACCAAAGTCAAGCTCTTTGATGCTGACCCACTTGTTCTTCCAGCGCTTTCTGGGTCCAATATTGGTGTCACTGTAGGCATTCCAAATTCTATGCTCAGAAGCTTTAACTCTTCCAAGAAGGCTGCAGAGAGTTGGGTACACGATAATGTCACTCGCTACTTCTCTAATGGAGGCAGTGGAGTTCGAATTGAGTATGCTTTTGATTTCTTTCTCTTTTCTTTGGCTTTGGCTCAATGGCGTTTAATTAGATATTGCAATGAGATTCTTGGCCTTGGGTCATTTTTGGTTTTGCCTCTTATGCTTGGAAATGAAAATGTTGGATTTTTTTTTTAATGAGCAGAGGGTATCTGGGTTTTCTTTTCTTTGTTTGTTTTTCTGCTTGTATGTGTTCTTTGGAATCTTTTTGTTCATCATCTTTCTTGTGGCTTTGGTTTGTTATCCTTTTCTTTAATGTGTCACCATACAGGGTTGCTGTGTTTTTGGTTTGGTTTCTTGGACTATAGGTTTTTAGTCAATTTTGGATTTGTGATGGAAATGTAGTTAGCCGATCCTTTGGTTTTGTCTCTAGTTGATTGAAAAAAGACCATGGGGAGTTAGGCTTTTCACATTAGTGCCGTTGTTGCAGAGCAAATGCTTGATGAACTTAAGGCACCTTAAAATCCGTTGTCCTAGTCAATGGATTGACTGATAACACTGTAATCTGAAAAGAAAGAGAAATGGACTATTAATTGATACTACCAATTTGGTAATTATTTTTTTATTAAATGAATGGTAGTAACAATCATTTCTAACACTCCATTGAATATGCAAAATAGTCCATGAGATCGCTTCATTTGCTAGCTGATTGTGTTTGTAAACATTGTAATCAAACTATACGGATGCCAACATGTATGGTTGAAAAGTAGGGAGCCCAGCTGGCAAATCTAGTACATTGCCAAAAATTGATGATTACTAATAATTACTAGTTCTAGCTCATTTACTTTGTCATGTGAATATTTTTAGTGAAATTATGATTCCCTTGATTTTTTCAAGGGTGATGCACACTTTCATAATTAGAAAGTACTGTATTTCTTGCAGCTTTGATCTATTTGGACTGAAGCTGCGAACCTGCTAGGGCTTATGTTGAGTGACTGAGGGACAATAGGAGGAGAGGAAATATCAATTTGTTAACTGGAAGTTGCATTATTGTTTTACCTGGTACTTTGCCCCCGTTTTATTGTATTTGAAATGGAAAAAAGATGCTTACATAGTTACATGGCTGGACACTGTTAGGTAAAACTTGTATAGTTTGATTTATAATGGATGCTTTGACAGATACAAGTCATTGTTCTTGGTAAAAACTGTTTGTCTTTTGCTTGCTAGGGGCATGAAATTGCCAGGTTTTGGTGTGTGCATGTTAGGATCACAAACCATTTAGAAATGATTGGTGAAGGTTTATGCTTGGAGTTCTGGCAGATAAACCCTTGTTGCCAGTCTCAGTGCTCTGGCCCTTTGCAAGGTTAGTTTAGTAAAGTAGAACTATCACCTTTTTAAGACACAAGCTTTCCTCTGTGTAATGAAGTTTCAGGTCACAACTGCTGCCTATTTTCATCACCTCACCCTAATTGTTAATGGGTTTCATATTGATCTAGTTATGATTCACTTAGGACTTAAGATTCTTACGACGAGTTTGCTTCTGTGCTCCTCTTTATGTCACTATCCCCTCTCTCTGCATGTTGCAAGTTTAGTCAGCGATGCAAATTAAGGACAAACTATTAAGGGCATGAGACTATTTTGAGCCTCTTATATTACCCCAGTAACTATTAGTATGAGTTTGTTGTTCTAACCAAAAGGTAAATTTTGCTTATCCATAAGGGTGTGGGCTCATCTTATTTATATAGCTACTAACCAGAGTATCTACAGGTATGTTGCTGTTGGAGATGAGCCATTTCTCCAACGTTATGGTGAACAGTTCCATCCCTTTGTCATTGGAGCAGCCACAAACATCCAGGCAGCTTTGATCAAAGCAAACTTGGAAGGCAAGGTGAGGGTTGTGGTCCCTTGCAGTTTTGATACCTTCCTGTCAGAATCCAACCTGCCCTCAAAGGGACACTTCAGGTCTGACCTCAACAAAACCATGATCCAGCTCCTCGCATTTCTCAGTAAGCATAGCTCGCCATTCTTTGTGACCATCTCTCCATTTGTAACTATCCACCAAAACAAGAACATTTCCCTTGCCTTTTCTCTGTTCAAAGAAACTGCTCACCCTCATAATGACAGCCACAGGACATACAAAAATAGCTTTGACTTAAGCTATGATACTCTCGTTAATGCATTATCGATTGTAGGATTTCCCAAAATAGATATTGTTGTGGCACAGATTGGTTGGCCTACAGATGGAGCAACAAACGCAACCCCATCCATTGCAGAGCAATTCATGAAAGGCCTGATAAATCATCTTCATAGCAAATTGGGTACCCCACTTAGACCTCGGGATCCACCGATTGAAACATACATATTTAGCCTGTTAGATGAGGACCAAAGAAGCATAACCACTGGAAATTTTGAGAGACACTGGGGAATGTTTACTTTTGATGGCCAAGCCAAGTATCAGGTTGATTTTGGCCAGGGTTCAAAAAACCTAGTGAATGCACAAAATGTTGAGTATCTTCCATCCAAGTGGTGTGTTGTGAACAATAACAGAGACTTGTCTAATGCAAGTGCAAGAGCTTCAGAGGCATGTTATGTTGCTGATTGCACTGCACTCTCTCCTGGTGGGTCTTGTTTCAATATCAGCTGGCCTGGGAATATATCATATGCGTTTAATAGCTACTATCAGCAGCATGATCAAAGGACAGACAGCTGTGACTTTGGAGGTTTGGGTTTAATCACAACTGTTGATCCATCAGTGGGTAATTGCAGATTTTCAGTAGAACTTCACACTTCTCAATCAGATTCACTTCATCGGGCCTGTTATTTCCAGTGGACAACCTTGCTAACAACCATTTTAGTATGTTTGCACAGGTTTACATTGTAGGTAGATATATGTGAGGGGAATTTTTGTAGCTCTTTTATCTCCTCAGGTATATTGTTGTGGTTACGATCACAAGGTTAGGTTTTGTTTGTAAGTTTTCTTTCTATGACGCATGGTCCATTCTTGTTTCATGCATGTTCATCTTAAACTTTCGTGATTGAGTGTGATTGAAACTTGAAAGATTGTTCCTAGTTGAAATGAAATGTCTGTTTAAATTTGCATCATGGTCTATGATGGTTGACATTAGACATGAATCCTTTTCATCCTTTACGAGCTGTTTGGCTGAGAAGATGAAATAAGGAGGATAGCAAAATGGAAGGAAAGAAAAGTTTTGGTTTCCTTTCTGGTATTGATCATTTCATTGGTGGGGCATTTTAGGAAAGACCAAGTTTTTGTTTGTTGGCTCCCCAATGATTCATCAAGTTTGAACATGTACAATCAAATCATGAATGTTTACTGGAATAGCATTTAGATTGGAGACTTTGAAGTTCGGGCTAAACACCTCTGACATCCCCCTCTAAAAAAAAAAAAATTGTTTTCTAGGCTCTACTAGCTTTTAAACACCTTAAGAATTTGGCTATCTGTGTTATTGTTATTATCATTACTATTATTTTTTGATAGACAGTGGGGGTGGGGAGGTGGAGTTTGAATCATAGACATGGAACACTACAAAAAAATGTCATTACTATTGAATTGTCAGTGGAACTCTTTATTCATGTTATTGAGTTATCTTATTTAAACCAAACAGTAAATTGTTTACTATGGGAACTTCAACTGAGGGTGAGTTTGGTTCATCTTTTTAAAATTAGGCTTTTTGAAAAAGTGAGGTTTTTAAAAAGTACGGTATGAAAAAATGCTTTTTGAAAAAGCTGAGTATTTGGTAAAAAAAAATTGTTTTCTAGGCTCTACTAGCTTTTAAACACCTTAAGAATTTGGCTATCTGTGTTATTGTTATTATCATTACTATTATTTTTTGATAGACAGTGGGGGTGGGGAGGTGGAGTTTGAATCATAGACATGGAACACTACAAAAAAATGTCATTACTATTGAATTGTCAGTGGAACTCTTTATTCATGTTATTGAGTTATCTTATTTAAACCAAACAGTAAATTGTTTACTATGGGAACTTCAACTGAGGGTGAGTTTGGTTCATCTTTTTAAAATTAGGCTTTTTGAAAAAGTGAGGTTTTTAAAAAGTACGGTATGAAAAAAATGCTTTTTGAAAAAGCTGAGTATTTGGTAAAAGTTGTTAAAAAGTGATTTTTGAAAAAGCTGAATGTTTGGCTAGCACTTATAAAAGTGGCAGTTTGAGAAAAAAATGACAAAAAATGACAATGTATATATAAGGGAGTTAATTTCATACTTAAAATAACTACTTCATATACTTACTAAAAAAAATTAATTAATTAATAATAATAATAATAATTGTAAGGGCACGTTTTGATCCCTAAGCCCAAAGGGTGAAAGGATTTATGCCTAAAGAGCCAAATACAATGAATTTGTAGAGAATGAATTAGAAAACTATGCTCTAATGAGTTAGATAACAATTATAGTGGATCCAGATGACAAGAAAGCAAAGATAAACTAGTTTTATCAAAAAAAAAATTGTCCTCAGCACAATCTGAGGAGATTAGTTTTTGTATATATTTATTTTGAATTTGATTACAAGTCTAGTTCTTATTACTACAGTGTTTTTCTCTTAATTTTTCAATCCCCCAAACAATGATATTTTCCTTCTTTATATTGCCCTTCTCTGCTCCATCTTAGCCATCCACGTGTTGATCAGATAAATTCCTCTTATCCTTGTCCCATCAGTACCTTCTTGAAATTTTTAGAGATAGCTATAAGGCTGAGTATCACTGTTCAAATATCACATCCACAATAATGCAGCCAGAGAGTTAGCTAAAGAGCATTTAATGTGGTGGTAGTAGCTTTCCCTCAGATATTTCTCACTTTCTTTTTACCTTATCCCTTCCTGATGCTTATCCCTACCAGCATAATCGCCCATAACATTGTCCCTGATGTCAGGCCAACCCTTTTGACCTTTGCTCTATTAAGCTAAGGTGAAATTTGTCCTCGGACATACTTCTCAGAACCTTAAAACCAGACCCCTTTACCCATTCACTAGCTTGCACTCCCACACTAGCGTCTACTCGTCCTTGGACCATTGAATATCCTCGGAAAAGGCCCATAGCCCAATATACCCTTCTGGGCCTACCATCCCTACAATAGCCCCTTGAAATTCTCCTCCTTTCTTTTTCTTTGTCCCTCGGAAAAAAAAGAGGATTTCGATATTACCGCAATTACCCTACTTTTATCATATGTCATCTCTATTTGCGCAGGTACCTTTTCAATTGCCCAACACACGCCCTTAACGCTTTGGCATCTGAGACGTGCCTTCATTAAATTTCTGCGGCTCTATGTTCCCCACATTCTACGGTGCAATGCAAATCCAACGGCTGGGGATTTTATTGGAACTCGGGCGAGAATTCTCTTGCTTGTCTTTCTCTGATACAAATATTGCTTGAATACTTCATTCACTTCACTTTTGCACTCATAAATATCAAGAGCCAGTCCGAGGAGAGTTTCTTCCCTTACGTAAGTCATTTAAACATTTTCATTTACTTTCTCTCCTACTTTTCTTTACACAGAGCCCTTTTCTCCTCAGCCCTCTTAATTTCCCTTTACCATCTTAGTACCTTCAACCCTCTCTCATATATAGGTAGATTTGCTTACTTGGTAGATTCCGCAGAGAATATAAAGAGCTTTAAAGCTCAATATAGAATCCCACCAGGAGTCTAATTAGATATTGTAAGGAAGAGGACTGGCACACTCAGAGGCAGGAGAGAGAAGTGGTAATCTCGATGATTGTCTTCATAGAGGGAGGGATAAGAATCCCTATGGGTAGAGCCACTAGGGATTACTTGATAGCCAATAGATTAGCCCCCACCCAATGTGCCCCAAATATGTTTAGGATCGTAGGTAGCGTCGATGCCCTCAACGAGAAGATGGGTGTGAACCTCAACCATCACGACGTTAACTGGGTTTACAACCACCACAAACTAACAGGACAGGGCTATTACCTAAAAACTAGGGAACCCGCAGTCAGGCTCATATTGTGTCTCCCTGAGTCCAATAAGGGCATGAATAAGGACTACTTAATTGTCTTAGGGGGTGGCACGACGGCCTTCACTGTCCAACGAGGGAAGGGACACTAGGTGGGGTTTTTAGGTCTAGGTCTATTGTTCTAATAATAATACCCCTTTTTCCCATCAACATCCTCAATGTTCATTTGTTTTTTGGTTTTCTTTTTTTGTACTTACAATTTTACTTCCCTCTAATTTGTGCTGCTTTTTCTTAACAACGTTTTTCTGTTTCTGATGGTTTTGCAAATAAGCATGTAGCTATTCCGAACCTAAATTTAGTCAACCAGCCAGACTTAACCAAAGTACTTAAGGCCGAGGTCTTTGTCCACAGTGACGGGCAGTTAAAGGCAGCCCACCTCATCCTCGGCTATAACCCGATCTCGTCCAGTTTTCAAGCACCTAAATGTGTGATCAACGCGAGAGACCCACGTTTGCACCAAATCAACGTAGCAGTCCCCGGCTTCCTCGTCTCCAGTCCCATTCCAGAGGGTGTACTACAAATAGAGCTACCTTTCTGGTCCGCAGCCGAGGTGCAAGCAACTTCCTCCTAACCAATAATCAAAGAAAATGAAGAAGAAATAGTTGAAGTTTTGGAATCCGAGGAAGATTTCAAGGTATTCAATTGACCTCAATCCCCCGAGGTTCCCATTGGTGATTTCAGCCATCTCCCTTCAACACAAATAAACTAGACACAAAAAGACCCTTCCATTCCAGAAGCAATAGGGTTACAATGCAGACCAAGAACGAGCCTCCTCAACCTGCTAGAGTCCTATGTTGGGGGCAACATCCCTAAAAAGGTAGTTCAACCAAAGCCTTCCAACCTGCCCCTTACATAGGTCTTCTAACCTGACCTTGATGATAAAAAGAGAAAGCGAGATCAAAAGGGAAAGAAGGTTATGAAGGAGAGGAGAAACCCCCTACCCAAGGAAGCTGAGGTCCAGAGAGGGGGTAAGCAAACCAGGGTTATGTAGATAAGGTCCTCTAGTGAGGGTGCTACCATAGACAAGAGGGGTGACTAACAAACTGAAGTCCTAACTTGGACCCCCTCCTTGGTGCTGGAAGGAGCTCCTTTCCGCAGTGATGCCTCAATCAGGGATTTTTAGCAAGGCAATGATGGATATGTGGCCAACGCGGTGGAGCAAGCTCTACTGCTGCCCACTGATATGGCTGACCTTAGGTCCATGAGGAGGCATGAGGTGTTTATCAGCTTGAAGAGGGACCTCGCCATGGTAAGTCCCTTAGCCCCTTTCTCTCCTTTATATATATATTTTTCTTTTTCTTTTTACAATTGTATTTCCTTCCTTGATAGGCCATCCAAGCTACATTTAAGGCTAAGGAAATGGTAAACAGCTCCCACTGGCAGATGAAGGAAGAGGAGGGAAGGTGCATTGCGGCCATAAATGCCTTCAATATGGCCGAAAAAAGGATACAAGAGTTGAACAAGAAACTGACTGAGGCAGAGATGGACAAAAAGAGTGTTGAAGCTGCCTTGGAAGGAGCTGGAAGGCAAGCTAAAGGTCAATGAAGGCAACTTTGCCAGACCGAGGACTAGCTGACCACCTCCAAGGAACAAATCACGGCCCTAAAGAAGAAACTGGATGAGGCCAAGAAGGCCAGGGATCAGGCTGAGCAAGACGGGTATGATGTGGGGGCAAAGATCGAGGAGGCCCTCAAGGCTGAGGTTTTGGAGGTATGTAGGAGCTACTACCTTCAGGTGTGGAACGAGGCCTTTAACCAAACTGGGGTTAAGGCCTCTTCTACACTTAGGAGAGCAGAGAGTGTATACTACCCTCTTGCCATTTGTGCATTAAGCTTTGCCAGCTCCAAGGCTGACACTGCCTCTGAGGTGGCAGATATTGCAAGGACAACTCGACCAACGCCCCTCTCTCTCCTAATAGCCCTTCCAAAGAGGCCAAACAGCCCGGGGTTGTTGAAAAAGAAACAGACACAACCAAGGGAGTGGCCCCTGATGCCACCAAGCCCCAGTTGCTTCTCAGGACCCCCCCCCCCCCCCAAGAGAAAGAGGTACCCTCCAAGATGGAAATTGTCTTGGCAACTCTCCCTGTGCCTGCCAAAGGGGACCTCAGAAGCAGCACTCACCCAGTCTACCAAGGCCCAACAAAAGACAAAATTGTAATAAAAAATAAGTAGTTTTTTAGAGTAGCCTTCCCTTTTTTTTTTTTTTTCCTTTTTTTTTTTAAAACTGTTGTCTTTACTTCCATAATTTGTAACTAACTTGCTCTTTTGTAATCCATTTGCCTTTTTCTAAGGCTTAACTTAATGACAATTATGAACCTTTCTTTTACTCTTGTGATATTCATACAAGTCCTAACATAGTTTCTATTTCATTTAACACTTAACCAATATGAAAATGAGACACAGCTTTATTTAGTTATCTGCATAAATGATAATGTGTTTACAATCTAAACAAAGTATATCTTTAACTTCAAAAACATACCTTAAGCAAAATTAACTCAAATGCTCCTACATATCACTGGACTTACTCCTAATTTCAGAAAATAGTGGAGCATTTATCCCTCCAGGACTCCATATGACCTTCCACTTAACAATATACTTAAGGAATTGTAGATGACAAATAGCTCATGAATTGATCATGAAAATACTTGCAGATGCTTTGTCTGATGCTCAAAAGTGTCCCTTTGACTAAGTTACTACAATGAGAGTCTTTGTTACTCAGCATGGTAGGGCTGAGTATTAATTTTCTCAAGTCATGTGCTTCACAGAACCTAACATGGCCAAGGTTCTGTCTAGTATTCTTATAGTCAAAGGAATGTCAGCTTACCCAAGATAGGTGGTCTGAGAGACAAGACAAAACCATGGTTCTATTTAATACTTAGTCAAATGATAAGAAGTATTAATTTACCCAAGGAGCCAAGCATGTGGTCCAAGGAGCCAAGCATAACTAAGATTCTATTTAACACTTAGACAAATGTGAGAGTGCCTCTTTTTCTTAGCACAAAGGCCCTAGGATCCTGGGCCTAATGATTGTGGTTTAGTGGACTGGGCTTGGTTCACCGCAGTTAAGAGAGGGCTGTTTAAGAACCAAGTGGTGCACAGGGCAAGTTTCCTACAACACAAATAAACTAACAAGCGAGAATATTTGTATTGAATGACAAAGAAAACAGCAAAGGAATGCAAAATAATCAAGAAATACACGAAATAGTGGTTAAGGATCCTCGGATTAAAGAGAGGCACTTTATTAATTTTCTTTGGTCATAGTTACAGTGTGCTCACTAAGACATGATACAAGGTTCAAATAAGCTCAAATATTACAGACTTTGATGGCCATTCAAGCCTCTAAGGCTTGTAAAGTTTGAATCCTTTTGAATCTAAGTATGTGCTATAGTGGCTATTTTTGGGATACCGGGAGATGTTTCCTCTATTTTCCTTAAATCTAACAGAGTATTCTCAATGATTCTGTTGTGATGTTCTCTCTTTTCTATCTTTTCCAAAGTTGGTTGCTTCTTCCTTTTATAGTGCGATTCTAGGGCTCCGGGGTACCAGTGATATCTCTCTTTTGCCCCTCCCTGGTACTAGAGCTTGTGCTGCGTCAGTTACCCAGAGGGCTGGTTCTTTCCTTCTTTCTTATAACTTTCTTCTTTTGGTGCTGCCAAGCTTGAAAGCTTCTTGCTAACTTTCTATTCCGAAATCCCCTCAGGTTGCTAACCTTAGCTATTGGTACTTTTCACATTTTCAGCTTTTGGTTGCCCTCTTTTCTTGTCATTTTTCCCAAATAGTTGGAATCTTTTACTGCTAGGTTGAAAGTTTCCTTCCAGCCACTTTCACTTATAGTTTCTCATTATATGTTCCTCGAAGTTCTGCTCCTTTGTTCATGAATGGTTGCTTTATGCCTTCTGATTTCTTACTGCATTATTGGGCGCTTGAGAAGGACCTATATGTCCTTCATTCTTTGTGTCTTTTGGTACTTTCCTTCAAGCCGTTTCAATCCTCCCTAGGCCGAGTTGTGCATCTCAAGGATCCTGGGCCTCTGGCAGTCTTGGGGATCCCGACCCAGTTCCTCCTATTAGGCTTCTTTTGGCTTACTGGTCTTGGCTGACTGGGCCTTTCCTCTTGCTTCATGGGTTCCAAAGCCTTTTCCTTCATGGACCTTTGGATCCCATCTCTTTGGACCCCTCATCCTTTTTTTCTCTTCATTCTTTTTCTCTTTATTTCGTAAGCCCAACTCTTTTACTTCTCTAGTTTTATTTCTTATGGGATCAGTCCAATGTGTTATTTCCTTGGGCCTTGGGCTGTGATATTTTGAACCTCAACAATAAATAATAAGAAGTATTAATTTACTTAAGGTATGTGGTCCGAGGAGCCAGGCATAACTAATATTCTGTTTAACACTTAGACAAATGATAAGAAGTACTAATTTACCCAAGGTATGTGGTCTGAGGAGTCAGGCATAATCAACGTTCTATTTAACACTTAGATAAATGATAAGAAGTATTAATTTACTCGAAGTATGTGGTCCGAAGAGCCAGGCATAACCAATGTTCTGTTTACTCAAAGTATGTGGTCCAAAGAGCCAGGCATAACCAATGTTCTGTTTAACACTTAGACAAATGATAAGAAGTATTAATTTACCCAAGGTATGTGGTCCGAGGAACCAGGCATAACCAAGGTTCTGTTTAACACTTAGACAAATGATAAGAAATATTAATTTACCCAAGGTATGTAGTCCGAGGCCAAGGTTCTATTTTGTACGTTTTTAGACCCCTTAAAACATAACCAGATTAACCTAGTTAATTAGCCAAGTGATTACTTGATCAAATTATCAAATTTAGATTAACACAAATATATCATATCAATGTAAAGTGCGGAAAATAAAGAACATAAGATATGATGACCCAAGAAAACCAAACCGGTAAAAAACCTGGGGAGGATTTAAGCTAGCTATTCTCAAGGTAAAACTAAATCTACTATGAAAGAATTGAAGTTTATACAATAGTGACTTAGACCATTAACATCCTATTGCTACATCGAGTAGGAAACTTACTAGCACGACCCCATGATAGCTCCGAGTCCACGGATTACTTCTTTTCTTAGATTCCCAACAAGTACAAGCACTCCAGCTTGTGTGTCTTTAAACTCTTGAATCTGCAACTGAATGATCACTAAGTTCTTGACATAATCTTGAACCTTGGAAACCCTAAGTAAGTGTGAAGGAAAATACCTCTAGATCTCACAGAAGATTCACACACACAGCATAAAGAGCAACCTAAAATGTGGCTAGAGTTTTCTCTTTTATATTAAAAACAAAACATAAAACCCTACAGGTCAAACGGGCTTGGGCTGAGTTAGAAAATTGTAGAAAAACAATCTACACAAGTTTCGATCGATCGAGTCTAATTCTCGATCGATCGAGCCAGACAGAATTGCACACTAAATTCTGCAGTCACTCGATTCCAACTTTACATAAAAAGCATACACTTTGAGCAAGTCTAAATAGGATTAAAAACCGTTTTGATCATGGTTTGCCAACATTACAAATTAAAATTCTAATATATTAGTTCGTAATTCCTTAGAACCTAACAAACTTTCCCTTTGGCAATCCATGACAAAACACAATCTTAAACAAAATGCTCAAAGTTACATAAAAACAGCCCATTACAACATTATTGCCCAACATAACAAATTCAACCTAACTACTATCTATCAGTTGTAAGAGTAGACAGCAACACAACTGAATCAACCTGTATATTTCCTGAAACACTCAACAAACGCATAAACGCATGTGTGGAAAATATAAGTAAAACATAAATAACTTCTTGATATCACATAATCACAAAATAAAGAAATATATCATGAATAACCTCATAAATATAAATCAATAAGCAATGTGAAACAAGAAACATATACAAACAATGTATCTCCCCCTATCATGAATAACCCAATAAAGCACCTAGATACAATCTAATAGCTCCACAACCTCCATAAATACAAAAATCTCCCCCTAACTACAAAATCTCCTCTACATATGTACTTCCCCTTTTTATGATGGAATGCCAAAGAGCAATCAGAATCCATCATCAAAAGGAGGTGGTGGAGGCGACCGTCTCAAGTGCTCCAAATCTGCTTGCAAAGCACGAAGCTTATCAAGCATGTCTACCAAAATCTGAAAATAAGCCACCTGAACGGTCATGACAGTCTCCAACGTACGTCGAATATCTGAATCATTCGAGGTAGAAAGTGGAGGAACAGTAGCAGTAGCAGCAGGATCAACAGATGCCTCAGCAGAAGTATCACCTGTAAAAGATAGAGGAGGAGGTGCGACACTAAAAGTCTCTACCCTAGGGCATTTAGAGCTCGCTCTCAACTAAGTAGCCCTCTGCCTAAGAAATGTGGCACCGATAGGAGCGATGATATGGACAGGCTTAGATACTGGAAACTCAACTAAACCAAGATGTAAAAGAATCTGGTGAATAAAAATAGGAAGAAAAGAGCATAAGCAGTAGAACTACTCCTATGAAACTCAATCAAAGAGCGAATGAAAAAATGAGGAAAGCTAATAGGAGCATCAGTAACAAGGGCGTACAAAAATACACAACGCTCCAAAGGAATGGTGTGCAGATAAGAAACAGGCCACAAGGAATGACAAGCAATCTTAAAGAAAAGATAATGAATCTTAGTGAGCTCAGCAATATTGATCTGAGGATTAGAACCCCACTAGATAGAAGACCTAGTAATATAAGACATAATGTCGTCGAGGGGAGTAGACTTATCATAAAGGTAGACAGGATGCTGGACCACTGGCACCCCAAAAGCATCAGCCACTACCAAAGGGGAAATAGTGTACCCTACACCCCATACCCAACTCCTCACTAGAGTGTTGGCATCATAGGAGTGGACAGAGAGGTTCGAATAGAACTCTCTAATCAAGGTAGCCGGAGGAGGATGAGAAATGTCCAGCAGAGGAAGCTAACCCCTACGCTCAAAGTTTCTTCTAATCTCACCATCTAGCTCATGTAATAAAACCTTTCTCTCAGCCTAAATGTTTCTCTTAAGGTTAAGCTTCTCATAGACTTCTTGGTTTTTCCCACTTAGGAACCTCTCACCATCAAAGGCGGGAGAAGGTGAAGAAGCGGAGGTCCTATTAGCTCTAGTCTTCCTAGGCATGATGCTAAGGATCAAAAGGATAGACACAAAAGAGACAGAGAGAGAATAAAAGAAAAACCAAGGGCAGACTGCAAGTTAGCACAGAAAAATAGAAATTACAATTCTATTTGATGCATGAACAGTATAATCAAATGATGCATGCTTTAATGAAATCCCCAATTCGGGTAATTACAACCCTAGAAATTTCAAATTTTCAAATTCACCAAGTTGATCAAATTAAACCATCAAGAATAGTTATATAGCATCTTATAATAAAAACTCATTGATCAATTTTGAAAGAAAAGGCTTGAATCATCAAAAACCCCAAAAATCCTTAGGTTCGAAATTTTCCCCAAAATGCATGATTTAATGCATGAAACATGAAAATAAATGCAAAAGGAAGGGTAAAAAGGTCTTACCGGCCTTAGAGGAGAAAAACCTTGCAAAAATTTTGGAGGAAAACGACCAAAAATTGCTTTGGTAGCCTTGACTGATCAAATGAGAGAGAAAAGTGTTTTGAAAAAAATTTGAAATAGTGTAAAACAAGTGAAAACAAAGTTTTTTTTTTTTTATAAAAAAAAAACTCTCTATATGACTTTTGATCGATTGAAAATTATATTCGATCGGTCGAAAATGCTTCGATTGATCCATTAGCAATCGAGCACCGATCAAAACAGACAGAGGCTAACCAAAATTTTAATCGCAATTTCGATCGATCGAAAAACAAGTTTGATCGATCGAAATTCTGGAAAAATCAAAGTTTTGAAAAACAAAGCAATTTTATGCAAAAACTCCTCAAAGCATTGAATTTTATGAATAAAATGCATGAGTATGAGATGGAATGCTTTTCAAAAACACTTGTTTAGAACCACGTTTTCCCAAAATTAAGATTTTCAATCAATTTACCTTAAATTCTCAAACAACAAGCATGTTTTGCATAAAACTCAAGGAATTTTCAAACTTGGTTGGCCAAACCAAAATCACATATAATAACATGTATAAAGTTTAGCAAAGAGTAACTTGTATATTGTGTGCAACTAGCAAAAAGTTTTAGATACATGTGAGGTGATATGTGAATAGAAATCAAACACAATTTCTACAAAATTCATCACATTGAATTTTAAAGAGACTATCACCTAAAGAGTTACATCATATAACTCCCACATCTTTTAGAATAAAAGCTTGCAATCATGTAAGTTTCTTGATTTGCCTCATAATGTACACACCAATTTTATTTAATCAGAAACTTATTAAAGATAGCTGGGATAATGTACACACCAATTTTATTTGATTTAAAGTTATTATATCTCAATAATGTACACACCAATTTTAGCATTAAAACCGAGGCTTACACCTTATGTTCTTTTTGTGCATGTGCTACATTATCTCGAACACAAAATCTTACGATATGCACTAAGGTGTTCATGATTGGCTAGTAAACAATGGTGAGATGGTTATTTATGCCTTTCTCAAAAAGATAAAGTCCGACAATCAAAAGCATATGATTTCAAGATCAAGATCATGTGATCAAAAACTATAAACATCTTCCCATACAACATGCACTACAAAGCTCAAACTAGTAAAGTGCAAGAAATAAGTTTATCAAAGCTAAACAAGGTACATAAACATGTTATGTAAAGATAAATTGGCCAACCTTGATTTCAAAACCAAGAAAAATAATGCAAAACACATTTTGCTTCCTTTTCCTTTTTTTTTTTTTTTTTTAAATTGAAAAAATCCTAGAATGAAATGCATGAATGTTATGCAATGCAAATCCTAGAAAAACAAAGAAAACAAAACAGCAAAGAACAATGGTCACAGAGAGTAGAGCAATGAAGCACAAGGACCATGTCAGAAAGACTCAATTAGATCGAGGTTCATAGGAGTACCTTAATTAGTTTACCTTGATATATTTGTATTTATGGAGCTATTAGATTGTATCCAGGTGCTTCATTGTATATTTACATTTTTGGCTCATGATGTTTTCTTTGTTTTGATTGGGTTATTCATGATAGGGGGAGACACATTGTTTGTATATGTTTTTTGTTTCACATTACTTATTGATTTATATTTATGAGGTTATTCATGATATATGTCTTTATTTTATGATTATGTGAAATCAAGAAGTTATTTATGTTTTATTTGTATTTTCCACACATGCGTTTATGCGTTTGTTGAATGTTTCAGGAAATATACAAGCTGATTCAGTCGTGTTGCTATCTACACTTGCAACTGATAAATAGTAGTTAGGTTGAATTTGTTGTATTGGGCAATAATGTTGTAATGGGCTGTATTTATGTAACTTTGAGCATTTTGTTTAAGTTTGTGTTTTGTCACGGATTGCTAAAGGGAGAGTTTGTTAGGTTCTAAGGAATTAGGAACTAATGTATTAAAACTCTATTTTGTAATGTTGGCAAATCATGATCAAAATGGTTTTTAGTCCTGTTTAGACTTGCTTAAAGTGTATGCTTTTTTATGTAAAGTTGAAATCGAGTTACTGCAAAATTTAGTGTGCAATTCTGTTTGGCTCAATCAATCGAGAATTAGACTCGACCGATCGAAGTTCGTGCAGATTGTTTTTCTGCAAAATGTTTCCAACTCAACCCAAGCCCGTTTGACGTGTAGGGTTTTATATTTTGTCTTTAGTATAAAAGGGAAAACCCTAGCCACGTTTTAGGTTGCTCTTTATACTGTGTGTGTAAATCTTCTGTGAGATCTAGAGGTGTTTGCCTTCACACATATTTAGGGTTTCCAAGGTTCAAGATTATGTCAAGAACTTGGTGATCATTCAGTTGCAGATTCAAGAGCTTAAAGATACACAAGCGAGAGTGCTTGTACTTGCTAGGAATCCAAGGAAAGAAGTAGTCCGTAGACTCGGAGCTATCATGGGGTCGTGGTAGTAAGTTTCCTACTCGAGGTAGCAATAGGATGTTATTGGTCTAAGTTGCTATTGTGTAAACTTCAATTCTTTCATAGTGGATTCAGTTTTACCTTGAGGATAGCTACGTTAAATCCTCCCCAAATTTTTTACCGCCCAAAGAGATCAATTCTTGTATATATTTCTTTTAAGTTTGATTACAAGTCTAGTTCTTATTGCTACAGTGTTTTTCTCTTAATTTTTCGATTCCCCCAACAATGAGATTTTCCTTCTTTATATTTCCCTTCTCTGCTCCATCTCTGCCATCCATGTGTTAATTAGATGGATTCCTCTTATCCTTGTTCTATCAGCACCTTCTTGAAGTTTTTAGAGATAGTTGTTAGACTGAGTATCACTATTCAGGTATCACCTCCACATTAATGCATCCAGAGAGTTAGCTACAGAGCATTCAATGCAGTGGTAGCAGCTTTCCCTTAGATATTTCTCATTTTC
Source organism: Quercus glauca (assembly GCA_023736055.1). NCBI lineage: Eukaryota > Viridiplantae > Streptophyta > Magnoliopsida > Fagales > Fagaceae > Quercus > Quercus glauca. Next base: position 18,788,952 of record CM043315.1, on the reverse strand, counting down.
TTTTTACCTTATCCATTCCTTATGCTTATCCCTACCAGCAGAATCGCCCATAACGTTGTTCCTGATGTTAGGCCAACCCTTTTGACCTCTGCCTTGTTAAGTCGAGGTGAAATTTGTCCTCGGACATACTTCTCGGAACCTTAAAACCAAACCCCTTTGCCCATTCACTAGCTTGCACTCCCACACTAGCATCTACCTGTCCTCGGACTATTGAATGTTCTCGGACAGGGCCCATGGCCCAATATACCCTTCTGGGCCTGCCACCCCTGCAATAATAATAATAATAATATATTATTGGTATTATTTTAATAATGTTTGTGTTTAGTTCTTTTTAGTGTCATAATTATTTGTTATTACCATTAAAGACTTCTTATCAATATTAATTAAATCTAAATAATTTTCATCATCATGAAGCACAAAATGAAAATGTAAAAAGATAATAAAATACATACCAATAATCCAAGTTTAAATTGTACTACATAAAAATGTAAAAAAATTGTACTACATTAGTTCTGCTCCAGTTACTGCAACATCCCTAAACATTCTATCAAGTTGTTGTAGATTCTGTAGATCTTTATGTCGAAATTTTGAAGTTTTGGGTACTTCCTACAAAATGTAATTGTCATTTCACTCGTATTATAATAATATACATAACTATTTCAAACTAACTACATATTAATAAAAATACTCAACTCACCTTCAACTTCATGTCCCACCAATCATCACTAGTATTAATTGTTACCTTCACTGCATCCTAACCTAAACTTGTGTCAAGACCTTTCAATTTTTCTCACACTCTCCAATATGCTTTTAATACATCCCACATACTTTTTAAGTGGTCCTTATTATAGTTTAGACTGGTCTCATCACAACATTTGATCACCAAATTGCTCCAACCTTTGGCACTTAAGGCAACAATGATTCTTCTATTCCCAGCTTCAATCTCTTCCACACAAAGGTTACAAAGAGTAGTTGTCCAACTTGGATCTCCCCATAATGCTCTTACCTTTTTTGCCTTGGAGTTGGAAGTGGTGTTTTTACCCATCTATAGAGTTAAGCAACCATAAGAAATGAAAAAAAAAATAGAATTCATAATATTCCAATCTAGTGAACTAGTTACAAACATGATCTAATAAATCTACAAAAAAAAAAAAAAAAAAAGATGATTTGGTGTGAAACAATTGGTTTAAGTCTGAGCGTTAAAATAGAAAGGGCTAGAGAGGAATCTCATCATATCACAACTCACAAGAGCACTGTTTGTACACTCACTAGTCAGTAGACACAGTCAGAAAATTCTCTTGTTAGTGTTATATGAACTATCTTCACCAATTCTCTTGTTAGTGTTATATGAGTGAAATCCTTAACCATTGCTCAAACTATGGGCTAGCACTATTAAATACCTTATTCAAAGATTACTAGGCATCCAATAATTATAGGCATCCAAGTCATGTATAATTGTACAGACCTACTTATATTATAGATAGAGCCATGGTTCAAATAAGCTAGAAGCCACATCTGCATCAATTTCACCTTAAAGTGAATATATTACATAATGCACAGTAGCAAATGAATAAACCTTTAACAGTATTAATCAAATAGCAAATGAGCAGCACTTGAATAATTAACTTTCAAGAAATAAATTAAGCTCCAAATAATAAAGAAAAAAGATATAAGGCATAACAAAGATGAGCCTTCATAGAAAATATAGTATGCCTCTTACAATCAATGATGCAGATATCCTTTTCCAAGAGTTTGTTGTCTAATGAGACAACTAGCAAGTTAATTTATGGCACAAGCACCTCATGCAAAACAATACTTCAGCAGTTATCAACTAGGATTTTCTTACCTCTAATCAATATAAGGTGAAAATCATATACTCAATATTAATAATAGTATTCTTTTTATTCTTTAATAGTCCAAGGTTAGCCATCAAAATTGCATTTGCAAGATCCAAAACTACATTACCTACACCTTCACAAAATTAAGTGTTAGGAATTGGGAAAAAATAGACAGTTGATTTCGAGGACAACAAGCCTCCAAGAACAAGGGACAAGCGAGAACAGAGAGATAGAGAGAATAGAGAAAGGAATTCTGGAAACAACATCAATCAAGTTCATTCCCTTTCCATACAGCTCTCCCTAGTCTAATACCCCTCAGTAACTAACTCTAAGCCAGCTATGTAACCACCTTGCCAGCCCATTCCCTCCAACTAACTAACTATATCAACTAACTCTAATGCCACGCAAGACTGATGTAAACATATCACCAATAAAAGTATATCTATACTAAAATACAAGTATACAATGCCAGCTAATCAAATACAACATTATCTAAAGCACACACACATTATACACTCAGGCTGCACTGGCACATGCACACCTTATCAGTTGCACACGCATGCCCCATCAGCAGCAGATGCACCCCACATCAGTAGCCCACGCACAACCTGCAACACCTCACCATGCAGCAACACACACATGCCTCATTAGCACCACATGCACTCCCCATCAGCACCCCACACACATATACACCTACACACTCCTAACATTAAGCCCCGCAGTTCAATGTTAAAGAATAAAGACCTAATTTTAAGGCAATAATCCAAAAGACAAAAACCCAGTCAGAGTCATTGAGTCCACATTCCACAATAAGCCATGCCCTCACCCATACACACCTTTATGCAAATCAAAATCAACATCACCACTGCTTAGCTTTAAATAGCTCTCTATAAAAGCAAACACAACCCAATATCCACAAAAGAAAAAAAAATACAAAACATGTACCCACAAATTTTTTCAGTACCCAAAAGAGAACAAATAGATCATTAGCAAGAACAAATAAAGCATGCACAGATCTGAAAATTTTTCAACAGATATTTCAGAATCTCTAGTGGTACCTGATGGTTTTTGGTAGCAGATCAGTGGTACTTGGTGGTTTTCTCAGATCAGATATAGACATAAATAATTTTTTTTTTTTAAAACATACAGACGAGAAGAAGAAGAAACAGAAGAAGACGAAGAAGAAAGAAGAAGAAGAAGAGGAAGAAGATCGCCAACAGATGAGGCAAGAGAGACTTTTACCTACAACAGAATGAAGAGGATTGTGTAGTAGCACGGAGAGGCTTGTTCTGAAGATGAGATGAGAGGAATGTGAGCTACAGAGAGGTGTTATCGCTTGATTTATCAAAGGCCAAAATTGGGTTTTTAATAAAATGTTTAGGCAATTTGGTAATTGAAGATAGTCTCTCATCGGTAATATTTATGAATGCAGCGTTGGCTTTTGCAAAAGCTCTGAAGAGCTATGTCGTGTTAAAGTCCAGTTGCTTCACATTTCAAAAAGTAGTATTTTACAAAAAGTAGCTTTTAATAGTTTTACCAAATGCATATATTATTTATTTGGTTTCAAAAAGCACTTTTTGCCTCTGGAAAGTGCAAACAAATAGGCACTAAGTTACAAGGATGCTCAAAATTCTTTCGATGACGGTATTTGTTTATGAGGAAAAGTTAAGCCCAAAATGCTCAATATTTGTGAAGATCATCTCTCCTTTTTGAGGATGTAGGGTCTCTCTCTCAAGTTTTTATTTTGACAATTTCGTGAAATTGGTAAAATTAATACAAAAGAAGGTGGTAAAATTAGATGCAAAAAGGGATGGTTGAGTGGTTCTGGACTCTTGCTTGGGTTTATACTTAGGAACAATATCATGATAAATTAGCAATTATTCCAAAAATTTGAATTATTAAGAAAATATAAACTTAATCATTCAACTATTATTCTAAGAATAACTAATTATAAAGTATTTATTCTTTCTAAATTATGAATCAAATATGAAATTCCATATTGAAGTTTCTAATTATAATTATAAAGAACTACATCTCATTCCTATGGATTATTATGTCTTGGAAAATGGTTCATACTTGTACTATATGTAATGAGTTAGTACTAAGTATGTTGACTAACTAAATGTTTCAATACCAATCAATAACTTATTATTTGTGTAACATACTTGTGTTTTTGAGTTCCTCACACAACATGTGGATGATTTTATGGAAACAAATTTCATAAATAATGATTAATGAGTCTATAAACATATAATTTTTCATTATTTTTTTGGATAAACTATGTATTTGGTTTCTATCATTTACACCATATCTTAATTTGGTCCATAACCTTGCAATTGTGTCAATTTAGTCCATAACATTTTAGTTCCATGTCAATTTAGTCCATAATTCCATATCGTTATTTCCTGGATGAAAATTGCTGACCAGGCAAACGGCTAAAAATAAAAAATTAGTTTTTGTTAATGTGGCAATAAACTAATTTTTCATTTTGACAATTTGCCACATCAGAAATTTTCATCCAAAAGATAATGACATCGTTTAAATTGACATGACACTGAAAAGTTAGGGACCAAATTGATACAATTGAAAATTAAGGACTATATTGAAATATAGTGTAAATGATAAGGACCAAATACGTAATTTACCTTTTTATTTTTATTTTTTTTATATCTTTGATATAATAAATTGTGAGTGAATAAAAAATGTGTTAACAGTGAATGTATATAAAATTTATACTAACAAATTGTGAGTGACAAAAAAAAACAAAAAGTAATTTTCGATGTCAAAGTCACCTTCTTTTTCTATGGACAAACTTTGGCTACAAATTGATTGTAGTCTTAAGTTACAACATTATTCATTATCTTTTTATTGAATGGTGAATTTTGATTATGTGTTACCCAAACTCAGTGTTGCTTCCTCTAGAGAGGAAGAATTTGGGCTCCCAATTTATTTGTTGGTGGATTTCCTTGCATTCCTACTAAGTATAATTTCAAACGTTGCCTTGACAACCCAAGCCTCTAACCCTTGCACCTCTCACTCTTAATCCCTTCTCTTCCCCAATTCCTATTTCCTCTTTTTCATTCTTGTTCTTCACCCCTTCATGTTTACCAACCCTTTTCCCATTCTTCCTTTCTTCCTTTTTATAGTCTCCCCTTAGTGGGGACTCAAATGATTCTTTCTTTTATCTTTTCCCACGTGGCCCCCACTTCTGCCTAGAATCTCTAGTAAATTGGTCCATTTTGAGGATTCTTTTGGAACTTGCACCAGACGCCAAACAATGTTCGGTAGTGGATTCCCCTAAGGCAGTAACAGCGTTCGGGGACCGATCCGAATATTGACTGTTGAGTCCTCGGTCGTCCCCAGTCTGTCTGTTGACATTGGGCTGAGCCCAATCCAATAACATTAGTCCACCTCCGAGCACCAATCCTATGTTCGTATGTTATGGCTACTGGGCTGGGCCTATCCTAAAAGGATTGGCCTAATACCAGTCATTGTGGACATAAGGGGTCTTTTGGAGTCGCCACCTATTTTTGCAATGGTCTAGGAACCATATATATAGCGTCCTCTTGAGGAAGTACTTTTGATCTTACTACTAAAGTATGAGTTTGAAGTTTAAGTACGCTCTTGGGAAAGTGTTAGGCACCCAAGATCGCCCAACCCTAAGGTTGGCCTCCCATCATTGTGTCTTAATCTTAACCTTATTAAAAACTAGTTCAACACTTGTATTCTAAACTAACACACACACTAATCATGCATCTAACATACAACATGACATCTTTTATCCCTAAACAAGCATACTTATCTATCCACTAAGCAAAAGAGAGCTAAACACATAAAAGAAACCCTAGCATTGATCTAACATGTGAAAGACCCTATCATACATCTAAACAAGGCAGCAGCCCCAAACATAGCAGCATACATATCATCAATAGCAAGCAAATCATCTTAAGAACAAGGCATTAACGCATTATAAACCTTAATCATACATCTAAGCATGCTTCATCATATCATCAAACTAAAACCAACACAAATGCATGGACATTTCTAAAACATGACTTACCCTTTACTTACCTTTCAGCAACACAGCATATGGCATTGATGCATGGACATGTGAATGAATGACATAGCGTTAAAGCAAGAAACAAACATAGAAACCCTAATCTAAGCATGTTGAAAGACAAACAAGCATGTAAGGCAGGGGCATAAAGACTTATAGAGCCTAAAACATATGAAAAGAAGCTAAACAGAACAAGCATGTGAAGGCAGGAACAAAACAAACAAAGAAAAATTACGGTTCTGGGTAGCGGCTCACGCACACAAGAACAAGCCTAAGTATGTATAATCAAGCTTGCATGCGTAGGCAAGATTATGCTTACACAAGTCCTTGCCTAGAAGACCTAAAAACACAGAAACAGAGTTTAAACGAAAACCTTAATTCTAACGGCCAAACATGCTCAGAATATACAAGAAAACATAAACCTACTCTAAACAAACAGGTTATAACGCAAACAAAGCAAGAAAAACAAATTAAACAGTAAAAGAAAGACTAAAAAGAGAAAAGAAAGGTTGAAGCTTAATACCTCAAAAAGGAGTTCCCAAGCTTTGATTTTGATCGTTCCCCTCAGTCAAATCTATCACAAGTAATTAAACAAGCGATTAGCAACATTAAACTAAAAGGATTGGGGCAAGAAAATGTCCCAATCAAATAAAATTGACTTGATGGTGTTTTGTGAAAAATTCCCTTTTGATTCACTATTTTCTAGTGAATCTTAGGTTTTTCTCATGGAATTTCTGTGTGTTTTGAAAATGTTCTATGTAAGATTTTTATAGTTGAAAAAATGGGGTTTGGAATGGCTCCCCGACGATGTGGGATTCATTCCAAACCTCAGCCATTATTACAGAAAACTCGCATTTTTCATGCTCCTGAAACCCTAGCTGCGTACGCAGGAATGTGTCTGCGTATGCATGCTTTGGCCCACGTACTCAAGCTTCTACCCACATATGTGGGCTGAGGGCCACTTTGGTCTTTTATGTACAAAAATAGATTTTTGTGCATTTAAAAAGTGATATTTTCCATTTTAACACTCCTCAAGTCAATTTGATATCTGATTGGGCTCTAAACTGGCCTTAGGCCTTAGAGTTCAAGTATCATTGGGGAACGAGGGCTTGAGTCATAAGGGGTACAAAATGCGGTGTCTACAGTCACCGACCTTATGTCCCTACAATAGCTCTCTACGATCCTAATCTCACGAAGTGGAAGTGGGATTGGGGTCTTTCGTTTCTGGGGTCAATAAAGACTTTCAAAACTACTGTTACACATCGGGAAGATCAACTGTCAACCAATAAATGCAACGGACATGACAGCTTGTGCTTTGTGCACGCATGGCCATGGCTATCACATCGGATGGTCCAGATGATATGACGCTTCGATTACCGATGTTCGTGTGGGAAGGATTAATGGCGGTTACCAATTATTACTTTTTACAATTGCATTTAATGTCATCTCCCCATATAAATAAAGCCATGGTTTCTGCCATAATCTTTTTTATTTTCTTCCCAATTCAAAACCTTTCTAATCTCCTCTTCCTAAGCCCCATATCTCTCCCGAGACCATCTTTGCTAGCATAAGATTATACTGTAAGTTCCTTTACCCCTTACCTCTTTCTTTCTTATTCTTTCTTAGTTATTCTAGAACAAAAAAATGGATTTTTCCTATCTTTTAAACACTAATGCAAACGTAGAGGCCTTTAAAACTAGATTTAACATCCCTCATGATGTAAATATAGCATACTGTTATGAGAGAGACATAGAGGACCAGAGGTTACCCCAGGTAGTTTTCTTTCCCCTAATGGCCATACTGGAGGGTGGGGTTAGGTTTCCAATAAATCCCCTCTTACTTAGGACCGTCAGTTTTTACAGTTTCAGCCCTAACTAGTGCCTGCCCAATTTTTACAGGGTGGTAAGTTGTGTGGGGCCCTTAACTAACTATATGGCCTGAATCTCACCCACCATGACATTAACTTCCTGTATGGCATCCAGGGTAGTTTGAAGAACGGGTACTATCTTCAGACCCGAAACCCCATGGTTAAACTAATATCATGTCTCCCCGACTCCAATAGGAATTCTGCAGGGGAGTTTGTGAAAGTGAGTGGAAACTGGCTCAACGGAGAACTCACCTGCTCGATATCTCCTCGGCAGATAGGTCGTTATCTTCCTTCCCAAGACTTAGCACAACCTCAAAGAATGGATTTTATCCTTAACTTCCCCCTCTATTTTTTATTATTAGATCGTTTAAGCATTTTCTAACTTCTACTTGTAATGCTATCATCTGTTTCTTAATGCAGTCTTTAAGCGATTCTAACCCGACTTGAACGTCTTACAGGTTTGGGACCTCAACTTTGTCCTACACTTGGATATCTTCGTCCATTACGACGGTCAGCTTAGAGCGTCACATCTGGTTCTCAGTTGGTCATACACTAGCTATCAGGAATCTACTGGTGCTCTAATAGTCGGTAGCCCTTTCCTATCCTAATTGGATGTTCGACTGCCAGGTTTTCTACAGAACGGCCTTATAAGCAGTGAAGCTCGGTATCTTGGACCTCGAACGGTAAGGGAGGGCTCCTTCGAACCGGTCAGTGATAGTTCAGTAGACAAATTATTTCACAGTTGAGCAAAACACATACCCATCGAAGCCCCCGTCCCCCCTGAACCAACTGAAGACATGGTTCAAAGACGTACCATAGGCCTCAAGCATTGGTTCCCGGGCACTTAACTTGTTGGGGGTCAACCCATTCCACAACCGACCCCTCAACAAACAACTCCCCATGTAGCCTGTCCTCGCAGGAAGAGGCAGAGGGGTACTAACGAACCTTCGTTGGGATTTAGTGCCCTTCCCACTGAACAGTCCCCCATTGCCGTCTCTGCCGTCACCACGACTCAGTAGGCCAGAGATACTTCTTCTGAGGTGAGGCCTGCCGATCAACCAGTGATCATTGGGTCTAATGTCGCCTCTACCTTTATCCCTCCTTCCTTGAGGTGGTAATGTACCTTTATACTGGGGGACAAGACCCTCCGCAATGACTCCTACGTCTGGACATGGAAGAGCGGCTTGGGGGGTCAGGTTATAGAAAGCCTTGGCCTAGCGTTATTGCTGCACGAGGACATGCAACACTACTCGAGTTGTAGGGATAAAGATCTTGTCCTCAAGTTGAAGTGGCACACTAGAGTTGTGAGTACCCTCGCCCACTTTTTCTCATCCTTCTTCTTCTTTTTTTTTTTTTTTTTAAGCGTGAGTTCTTGGCCTATACTAATTCTTTAGCCGCTTCTATTATTGTACTAGGCTGCCTAACTAACCCATGTTCTGGAAGATCGACTAAAGGGTGTCATGGAGGAGGCTGATAAGGAAAAGGCCTTGAAGTAGGTGGCCGAGTCCACTTTAAATAAAAAAATCCTTAAGCTCGCCACTACTGAGTGAAGGGCAACTTTGGCTGAGAGGGCTCGGGAACTGGTCGAGCAGAAAATGGAGGTCTTGTAGGGCAAGCTCGGGGAGGTTGAGACCAAACTCGCCGAGGCCGCAAGCATATTCTCAGCTTATGACAAGGAGCTTGCCGACCTGAAGGAAACCATGAAAATGTGTGAGCAAGTATTCTATAACATAGGGTTCACTGGCGTCGAGAATTCTTCTGGTGCAGTCGTCTTCCAAGCTCGGAGGTTTAGATTCTTAGAAGGTTGGTTGGCGGTTGTGAATGCCATCGGTCTTCCCGAGTCTTCCACGTTTATGGACCTCGACTAGATACCCTTGCCCAATGATCCGGCCATTCAGGCCTCGACCCAAGAGCAGCTCGATAAGGAAGAGAGGAAGAGTGGGTTGGTAAACACGAAGGGGTGAAGAACAAGAGTGAAAGAGAGGGAATAGGAATCAGGGAAGAGTAGGGATTAAGAGTGAAAGGTGTAAGGGTTAAAAGATTGGGCTGTTAAGGCAACGTTTGAAGCTATACTTAGTAGGAGTGCAAGGAAACCCACCAACAAATAAATTGGGAGCCCAAATTCTTCATCTCTAGAGGAAGCACCACTGGGTTTGGGTACCACAGATTACATTTTCTTCTTATATCTTTCATGCTTACAAAATTTCTAAAAAATTAAAGATCAATTGTTATGTCATCAATAGATTGTTTAAATTGCAAGTTTTTGTAATTTAAAATTATGCATAAAATATAAACTTATAGATTATATAGTAAATAATATCAGATTAGCACAAAATTTGACTTACGTATTAAGAGTGTAAAGAATATGCAATTCAACGGCTAAATTTTCAAAATATATGGTAATGTTTATTTTATTGAGTAAAGTTGTAGTTTTAAGCTACAATCAGTTTAGTAGATAAACTTTATCCTATTTGGCTATTTCTATATCACACTCGTACCATAAAGTAAAAATAAGAAAAGAGAGGGTGTGAAAAAACCAAATGGGTCATGATTTTCTATGTCAAAATCACCTTCTATTTGGGATGATCATCATCATCTTCTCTTCTTAGAAAAGAAAGAAGGAATCTTTAAAAACGCCATTGCTGACCTCGTTTTCATTTTTGGTATAAAAGCGTCACTTGTCGAATCGGTTTTAGACAAACAAAAGTACTGTTGTCTATGTTGTCTTGACTCCTAAAACAAGCAAGGTGGCAGTTCGGATCGAAGACTTGGGAGATCGAGTCAAAGCTAAAAATTATTGGTACTGCAATCTAAATCATAAATCATAAATCAAACTTTCTTAAGATCGGATGGCCCCAAAACATTTTTACTTTTCTTTGCAAAAATTCATGTTAATTTTTCTATTTTAAGTACTTCCTGTATCAAATTATTTATTTTGCACTAAGTTTTATTAAAATGTCATTTTTTTAATTTTTTATTTTTTCACATACAAAAATTATTATCAAGATATAAAAAAAAATAGAAAACTAAATACAAATGAATAATCTAGATATAAAAAAAATAGAAAACTAAATACAAAATGAATAATACAAGTGTAAATTTACACAGTATTTAGCAATTATGTATTTTTACACAATTAGACAAGACTTATGTATAGTACTTAGGTACTGTTCTTTAGATTTTCTTTTTCAGATTTTACTATGTGAATTTTTCCTCATGGAATGAAAGTATATTTTTTAGTTAAGTAATCATATGGCTGAATCATAATAGAGGAACTTAAGGAATAGCACCTAAAGTACTATAACTAAGTTTTGTCCTACACAATTTTACATAATTCAAAGTGAGTGATTTTGAGCTTAGTTAACTAAAATAAAATATGGTAATTTTTTATTATTATTAACGGTTTGCTATAATGTATTCTTCATGTGATATACGTTACAATAATGTGATATTAAATTTTTTAATTTATTTTATTTTATTTTAACATTATCATAATCTAAAATTATGAAATATATCACATAGCTCCCACATGAAGACTTGAACATCAGCCTTTACTTTTTACACCTAACAAGCACTTATACGTATGAAGTGACCATTACACCAAATATATATAGTGGTAAAACTATTTTTATATTAAAATTAAATTAATATAAAATTACAATAATATAATATTACGGTGTAATGTTAGACCACGGCAAACCAAACTTATTTTAAAGCACCACAAGTTTTTTTTTTAATCTAGCTATTTATTTAAAGGAAAAAAATAAATAAATAAAGGAGGTCATTTGAGAAAAAAATATCTTTCTTCTATTCGCTATATAAAAACCATACCATACTGGTGTGTGTTTACAACTTTAGCCTAATCTATCACTCTCTTCTGACAAACCCTAGATCTCTCTGAAGAAGAACCCTAGATCATGTCTGGGATGTACGGACAGAAAGCCGGCGAGGCCGCTCCTCCACCGTATGGAGCTAGCGGCGGTGCCGGGGGATATGATGGCGGTGGCTATGGCGGCGGTGGAGGTTATGGAGCTTCTGGAGCCTATGCTGGTGGATATGGCGGTGGAAACAGTGATGGTGGTCGTGGAGGTCGCGGAGGAGGAAGAGGCGGTGGAGGTTACAGTGGTGGTGGAGGCGGAGGTGGAGGTGGCGGAGGATTCGGTGGTCGAGGTATCTAATTTTTTGTTATTTCGTCTTTTTGTCCATTTCTGATTGATTTGTTGAAGAATTAGGGTTAGGGTTATTGGCTTGTTGCTTATTGTTTGATTGGATCTTGGTTGCAGGAGGAGGTGGTGGTAGGTATCAAGGAGGAGATCGTGGTGGCCGAGGCGGTGGTGGAGGCGGTGGCAGAGGAGGTGGCCGTGGTGGTAGCGGTCGAGACGGTGATTGGCTTTGCCCTAATCCTAGGTTAGTATTTTCCTTCTTTGATTCTGATTTAATGCTATTTGTTTGGGTTTTTACTTTTTTATTATTATTTCTTTTAGTTTTTTTTAACACCTAGAAAGTTTTAGGTTTTGAACATTTGAACTTAATATCTTGGTTCGTTGGGGCTCTGTTTCATTTTTTATTACAAACTGTCTGTGTTGTTGAATTGAGTATATTCTTTATCTGATTCTGATTTATTTTTATGAGTTTGGGTTTTTATTTTTTTAACACCTAAAATATATGTTTTGAACATTTGAACTTAATTTCTCGGTTTGTTGGGCCTCACTTTCTTTATTACAAACTGTAAGTGTTATTGAATTGAGAATGGTGATAAAACATATCTTACCTGTTATATTTGTGTATGTAGAAAGATTGGCTTTTCCCTAATCCTTGGTGAGTATTTTCCTTCTCGGATTTTTATTTGTTCGGGTTATTATTTTTTAACATCTAGAAAGATATGGGTTTTGAACGTTTGAAATTAATTTTTTGGTTTGTTGGGCCTCTGTTTTAGTATCACAAATTGACTGTGTTATGGAATTGAGAATGGTATGTATGTGTATGTTGTTTTTGATGAGTGGTAAATGTGTATGCAGCTGTGGGAATATGAACTTTCAAAGAAGAACTGAATGTAACAAATGTGGTGCACCCTCTCCGGCTGGTGGTGGTGATCGTGGTGGTAGTGGTAGTGGTGGTGGTGGTTACAATAGAGGTGGTGGAGGTGGTGGCGGATATGGTGGTAGTCGAGGTGGTAGTTATGATGGGGGTAGAGGTGGTGAATATAATGGAGGTAGAGGTGGTAATAATGATGGTAGAGGTGGAAGCGGCAATAGGGGTGGTTCTTATGGCAAAGAAGAAGGTGGCTATGGTCAGGCTCCACCAGCAGCACCACAACCTTATTATGGAGGGGCTGGTGGGAATTATCCAACGCCACCTTACAACTCATATGCTGGAAATGTTAATTATGGAACGGATGCGGTTCCTCCACCTACAAGCTATTCTGGTGGGCCTACATCTTATCCACCATCTTATGGTGGACCCCCTGCAGGAGGTTATGGTAGTGAGGGTCAGGATGATGTAAGGAGTGGCAGTCGGGGTGGCCCACCAAGTGGATATGATGGTGGGCGTGGTGCTGGTGGTCGAGGTGGTTATGGTGGTGCTTCTGCTGAGGCCCCAGCTAAGATAAGGCAGTGTGATGGGAATTGTGGTGATACTTGTGACAACTCTAGAATCTACATATCAAATTTGCCGCCAGATGTGACAACTGAAGAACTAAGGGAACTTTTTGGAGGCATTGGACAAGTAATATACTACATCTTTTCTTTTGAACTCCTTGCATTTAAGTTTTTATTGCTTAATTTTGAAGTTAGGGATTGTTGTCCATCTGTGTGCCCTTTGCAGAATATGTGTAAATCATTTTGTCTGTATTCGAGTGTTGTTTTTGAGTTTACTTTATTGTTTTATATAACAGGATGATGATTTGACCTTGAAATTATCAAACCATGTAGTTTACTTTCCTCTAACCTCATTTTATTAATGTATATGATGAAAATACTATCAAATCTGATAAACTTAAAAAAAATTACCATCTTGGTTTTTTGTTAAAAAAAAATTGCCGTCTTGGTTGTGTATGGATGAAGATGAATGTGCTGGATTTCCATCTGTCTCAATTTTGATGGAATGATAGTGGAAAAGGGATTTTAGCGTGATGAGTCTGAAGTTTTGGCATTTCCTACCTGAGGGTAATAATGGACAGGAATCTAATGATCCACGTGCCAAGAGCCTTATAGCTCAATTGGCACCTTCTGGTGTTTCCTACGGAGGCATCCAGTGTTCCAATTCCCCCACACCCAACTATTTGATGTATCAAAAAGAAATCTAATGATCCACGTGTTTCTTAGGTTGGAAGAATTAAGCAAAAGCGAGGATATAAGGATCAATGGCCATGGAATATAAAAATATATACAGATGAGATGGGAAACAACAAAGGCGATGCAGTTTTGTCCTATGAAGATCCGTCTGCTGCGCATTCGGCTGGCGGTTTTTACAATAGTACTTACCTTTAAACTTTTTTGTGATATCATCATTTTATTAGTAGTGTTCTTACCAGGAGCCTTGCTTCACAGATTATGATATGAGGGGTTTTAAAATCAATGTTGCGATGGCTGAGATGTCTGCACCAAAGGCTCCCCCTGCCTATGACCAGCGGTACCTCCCTGACCATTGTCCTCACTTTTTTTTACATGCAATGTTGGAATGAGATGTTTAGTACTGTGTATTGCCATGTTATTGAGATATCTGCTACTGCATGAGAATTGTGTTTTCTCATGTAATCTTGATGTTATGAGTCTGATGATGCGTTGTAGATTCTCTTTATGATCATCAATGACTGATTAATGTGGGTCCAGCTGTCACGGGTTAAAATTGTTTGCCAATTGTAATGTTCATTTTTACTAAGGTTGCATGCTTTTTCTCAGGACAGGGTTACCATGGTTGCTAGTGCTCAAATAGTTACATTTTGTTCTAAAGTGCTTGTGGTGATTTATTTTAATAAGGTCTTATTGTTTTGTTCTAGAGAGTATGTTGCTTTACATCAGTTGTTAAAAGTGGGATCTTACTCTTGTTCTCACACTATTGGGCCATATGTGTATTGAATTATAATTGGGACGTACCATTTAAAGATTATTCTTTGGGCAATAGCTTTTGTTTTTTTTATCTTTACCTAGCAGAGACTTTATTGTATTTCTTTTAGTCTTTGGGAAGCAGTTGCAATGTTGCTGCTGGTTGGTTTTAGAATGCTATGAAATCCTGTTGACTAAATTTATTGATTGTATATTGAAATATATGTATGTAATGCAACATAGGAGTTCAAATACTATGAGAGGTTTGCAATTTCTACATTTATATATGTGTGTGTGTGCGCGCGTGTAAATGAATATGAGACGTATAAGACAAGAAGATATGATTTGCATATTGCTTTTACTCCGTGTCCTATTTTGTTTTTTAGTTTAGAAAATTTAACTTGGGAACATCATCTCGAAGAAAGATTTATGATTTTTCAAATTGCCTTTTATAAACTTTTGAGAATTTAAACCTGAATAAAATAAAGTGAGGGGGTATATTATGAGGTCAGTAAATTAATGACCTGTGTCTTCTAAAACTGGACAACTATTTAGGACAATAAAAAATTGAATATGGGAGAAACAAAATGGGACAAAAGGGTGTATGTTTTGCTTCTACCGTCAATTGCCAATCTTTTTGTTTTTGTCCTTGTTTTTAATGTGAGCATGTGATTCATCAAGAAATAGAAGAAAGTGGCTCAAAATGGTCGAGAAACATTCTGATAGATGGAAATAGGGTTGTGGAATTTATATCATTGTAGGAGAAAATAACTACTGAAGTTTTGGCTTTTTAGATAATTAGGGGCTCTCTCTCTCTCTCTTGTTGGGTATGTATATAATTTGACAAAGAAATGTTATTTCGCCCTCTATCTCTTTACTTATATTTATTTACTCTTCTATGTAAGCAATCCAAATAGCATGTTTCAATTCTTCAGTTTAGTTGACTGGTTTAACAGCCACTCAAAATTTTATGTTTTTATGGGTTGTATCATTTACTTATAATTTGTGCAACAGGGGTGGTGGTCGAGGTGGCTATGGAGGCGGAGACAGGCGCAGGGATAATAACAGAGATGGGTCTGGGCCTGACAGACATCACTATGGTGGAAATCGATCGCGTCCTTACTAAAAGAGAACCTCAGCATAAAGCCTTTTATGTAACTAAAAATTATGGTCTGAGAGATTTTATTATGTTGCTATGGCAGGATACTTGAACTGGAGACTAAGAGGTAGGCTGTTCATTTACTCTGAGCAAGACCTCTTTTCTCCCTTTCCCTTCGTTCGCCGCTAACTGGAGGGGTTTTTATCTTTAGACATGGGATTGATTTTAATTGTGTGAATTTTTTATAGAGGCAAGTGGATAATCTCCAAATTGCTTGCTGCTAAGGTAGGTTCATATTTTCAGGTGAGTGCTGCTTTTTCAAAATTGTGCTATAATCCTTAACTGGAATTTGAGCCAAGTGTCATTTTGTGGATTTGGTTGCATCTCTGGCATGTCTAATGTGACATCAATACAAGCATGTAAATGCATGTTCTGACTACATAAATAGGCCATTTGTAAGTTTTGGCTAGACAAATTTTTGGAATATTTATTTGTTGTTTGGGTGGAGCCTAATTGTGCCACTGTTTCTAGCAGTTTTGCTAAAGGTGGCTTTAGTTTATGTGGTTCATTTGTTTCCACTTTGTAAATATTTGATCCACTATCTTGAATTGTGGATGTGTCGAGCAAGTTGAACAAGAAGAGTGGTCACTTGCATTGGAGGTGATTAGGTTGGTTTTAAGGTCTGCTAATTTTGTGAATTTTTTGGAGATGATTTCTTTTTTAAGCAACCTAAATGAGATTCTATTAATTAACCAAACCAATTACACATATATGAATTCTAGCTTCAAGGCTTCCCTCCCACCCCCCACCCCCCAAAAAAAAAAAAAAAAAAAATATATATATATATATATAGAGGCATTATTCTGATGACCTGTTTGTGGGAATTAGCAACTAAAGAGGTTGGATATCGAGCATTAAGAATGGCCTTGTATGAGAACTTTGTTGTTATATTTGCTGTCACTATGCCTGCAAGTTTTGTGGATTCATCCTCTTATGGATATCTTAAGGAATCGCCAAATTTCTATGGACTCTATTGGGTTTGCCACATGTTTTAAGTAGTAATTAATGATATATAAGAATACCCGGTATCAGCACTTGCATGCAAAGCCACTGATTTTCAATTAGTTTTGGAGAAATATCTTATCATGACATCCTCCACTGTCGAAGGCTTTGTTCTGCAGTTGAGAGTAAATCTTTTGGTTCCATTTCTCTAATGGAATGTTGCTCATGGCAAGTTTAATAAAGTAAATGTTGTAAATCCGCATTGCAAACTATTTTTGTTCCTTGTGCTAGGTGGCAGTACTGGCAAATTCATGAAGATGCTTTTCTTTTTAATGCGGCTGTCGTTAATTGATACTTTTCAATTTCCTTGGGTTTGAAGTTTAATAGCCTGATCAATGCTAAAAAGTAATAATTGGTTCCTCATTGAATGTATTTATTTCTAGTATCTGCAATCCTTGAGTACACTTCCTATCATTTGGTTTGGTATTTTGTTTTTGGGAAACATTTTTGGTTTGTTCTATAGGAGTCGCTAGGTGTTGTGATTTATTTTGATCTTTAATTTTGAGTACTGTAGTAATTAGAAGCGGGAGATGCTATAATGATGCGATTAGAAGTATGGGGGTGGTCTTTGATAAAATGAAACTTATATTTCGGTCACTTTGGAGAGGTGGTGGTGCTACTGATCAGCAGTGTTAGTAGTCAATCTTCTATTAATACTACCTTTAGTTTTCACTTGAGAATCATCTCTCCGACTAGCCTAGCAGCGTGAAGTGGATTTGGTGGATGTACATGCACGCACTGGAGGCATTTTAACATCTTCAGGGCTGCGAGTTAGCTAAAATTCTGCTTTAGATTTCTTTTTGAGTTTTAAGTAGTGTGCTCAAGAAACACAGTGATCATTGTATATTGTGTTTTTTTTTGTGTGTGAAGATTTAAACTCCCGCATCACTTGTATTTAAATTGTATGTTTTGATTTGCTGAGGTAGTATTTCCAAGGAATTATCTGCATTTATGAGGCGTAGCCATCTTCAAGAAGTGCAACTTGAACGCTAGTACCCGATGGGTTATTAGTGGGACATAAGGAAAATAAAAATTATATTGGCATTCGGTACTAAATTACTACATGAGAATAAAAATACGTCCGTCGTCCTTTTTTGTTTATTATGTTTAGAAACATGGTCTGATGCACAGTTTTTTATTTTTATATATTACTAACTATTATAAAAGGGTGAACAACTCTATCTACGTGTGATTTGTTTGGGTGGGCAATTAAGTTTTATAAGACAAAAAAATCCCCACAACATTTATCTCCTCTTGATACTTGAGTCCATAATCAAACTCACTTATCATTTGGTTTCCTAAACTCAAAAAATAAAAAAAAATAAAAAAAACCAGGATATGATTAGATTTTCCAAAACACGATGTGTGTTGTGGGAAAGAAAAACTTAAGTTAGACATACAAGACAGATCAATAAATTTTTTGTTGTTATTATGAGATTTGACAAAGATGGTTATTGAGATGAGTTCTTGGTGTTGCCGGTGAAATTTGTACAAATACAGCTCAAAGACAAAGGAAGAGAGGGGCTCAAAGACAGAGAGAGACGGTGGTAGGTTTGTATAGGGGTGTTAATTTGGATTAGCGTGTCGAGGTAGGAGTATTCGATTAAATGGCCTAATTTTAACTTGACTCATCTAATAATTGTGTCATAATCTTTCAATTCTAACTTGACTTGTTAATAAGGCGGATTGACCTGACTTAACTTATTTGACTCACTTTATAAACGAGTCATGTTGGATTGATATGAATATTACGCAACTTATTTCAACTTGTATAATATTAAATATAACATCCATTTAGAAATAATGTTTTTTACATTCAAAAAGTAATGTATACACTTTAAGTCTTTTACTCACATTGTTGTAATCTTTAAAAGCAATACCTATCAAATCTAGTTTATAAATTATCTCAATAAACCCACTTGCAAGATATGCACAAACACCACACAAGACAAAAGTTACAACTGTAGCCTTAATCAACAATTAATATATCTCATATATTAATAACGACACATAAGTTCAAAGTTTATAGAACAAAAACATTATGCAGAAAAAAATAAACACACGAGAGAGAGAGAGAGAGAGAGTAGTAACCGGTTTGAGATTTTGAGTTTGAAAATTGGGTGTGAAACTATAAGATGGTAGAGTGAGTAGTACGGCTGAAATTAAAAATTAAAAAAAAAAAAAAAAAAGATATTTATAAGAAGGTTTAAAGATCTAGAGTTTATAAAGTTTCAATTTCTAATTATATCCCTTGTAAGTTTTTGTAATTACTCACTTTTCTTTTTAAATTTAAAATATATATTGGATATAAAAAGTATTTGATAAATCTAAAATAAAATAAATATTTATTTGTTATACAAATTAAACAGGTTGTGTTAAGTGGATCATTTTGGGTTGACACAAATAAATTGGTTTGTTAAACGTGTCTATTACGGTTTACGTGGGTTGACTTACTTATGATATGTTTCTTATCATGTTACTTTCGAGTCGACTCATTTATACAGATACGGCTCAAAGACAAAAGGAGAAAGGGCTGTAAGTTTGTAAGGGGGAGGGTTGGTTTAAAGGATGGGAAGAGACTGTTTTTTGACTTACTTTGGTAAAGATTGTGGGTGGGTGTGAGTTTCTTAGAAGTTGAGAGAGAAATAGAGGGCCAAGTGTGAGGGATCGTGCCCCGACTTGTTTTGGATTGATTGGTTTGGAGGTCGTATTATTGTCTATCAAAATGGAGATTTGACTGATTACATTTTCTTTTTATAATGTAGTCGTCACTTCTTTAATTATTATAAAATAAAAATCATAATTAAAAAATTCATCATTTTATTGATTTGAGAATAAATGTATATTGATCATAGGAAATTAAATGGTTTTGATCCTAAATACAATCTAAGAAAAAATATATGACTTTGTCTCTTAGTTACAATCTAGAGATTGAAAATTACATAAATAAGTACTAACCCTTGATCTAAACTCGGATACTATGTTACAAGATAGGAAAGTATTAGGCACTCACTTTGCTCGGTGAAGCCAGTATTCTAGACTATGGTGGCCAACGTTCGTATCTTATGATCTAACATATTATCAATCAATTGCATGTTCATTACTTTGCTTGAATTTAATGTGTGTACATGTGATAAACTCTAATTCCATTTATTAATCATTACATTTGAATTGAAAAATAAATTCTAGTTAAAGTGTGTAAATGGTGATATCCTAGATTCAAGTAATTGGAAAAATTATGAAATTAATATGTTTTTCATATTTTGGATATGGATTTAAGATCAAAACTAGTGTCATGCATGAACATGTGATGAACATCCAAGAACATGTGAAGAACGCATATAAACAATATTCAAGTA
The DNA here is from genome assembly GCA_023736055.1 of Quercus glauca. Taxonomy (NCBI): domain Eukaryota; kingdom Viridiplantae; phylum Streptophyta; class Magnoliopsida; order Fagales; family Fagaceae; genus Quercus; species Quercus glauca. Next base: position 18,768,627 of record CM043315.1, on the reverse strand, counting down.
TATCAAGAACATTCAAGCATATTCAATTAATTTAAATAATCAACTAGCATGATTTAATCTTAAATTAATATTATAGAAAAATGAAAAAAAAATTAGGGAAATGGATTATATATCTGTATGCAAGATCCACGTGTTGGAGAATGAGGCTTTTGGTGGAGGTCCTAAGGGTGGAGTAGAGAAGAAGAAGAACTAGCAAAGGGAGAGTGAGGCTCACTCAATATCTTGATTCTAAAAAAGATCAAGATATAACAAGTCTAACTCCATTTCACTAGAACTTAAGAAGAGAGAAGAGATGATGTTTTTGTGTCCTTTGAAGTGGAGAAGGGGGGGGGGGGGGGGGGGGGTTATATAGTAGTGGTAGAGAAAATATGAATGAAAGAACATTCAATGAGGGTTGACAAAGGATGAGAGAAAATCATAAACCTAGACCCAATTTCAGAGTTTAGAGAAGGCTAGTGCACTAAATTCGGAGGTTGGTGGAAGTCGGAGGGGGCGACCTAGAGGCTAGATTAAAATAACTGATAGGTGAGTGGAGCCACCAAAAGAGAAAGGGCTATCATCGAGTTAGTGTTGTTAGAGTGAGCTGTCGTGGACGTTGGTTGCGGAGCGTGGTAGTATGTTATGATCCTAATGTCCTACATGGATCCTGTAACAACCATCAGAGCCAACTTTGAAAAATCATATCTGATTCATTTCTTATCGAAATTGTCTCGTTCTTGTGCTCAAATTAAAGCCCAAGATGTCTAATTTCTAGAAAAATTAACCTCACTCACAAATTCAAAATTTTATGAGATATATCAATGAAATAGTGAACATATGTAATTTGTTGGAAAATAGTTTCAGCACAATTAACATTAATAGACCCTAATTACTTCCATTTTAGAATTAATCAGCCCCAAGTCATGACATAATTATCCCAATTAAAAATATAATTACACTAATTACTCATTGAATAATTAATGTTTGACCATCTTATTAATCAAGTGTGTGCAATCTTACCATAAGTTGTAGTCCTAGCCAATCGCATTATGATACGTTATTAATTTCAAAATGATTATAATTATAACTAATCGAAGTTAATTGTTCATAAGCACATATAGTCGGACTTAATGTGCATCTCATTCTTGGCTATTAAAACTTGATTCAAGGATGACTTTCAATTCGATAGTTCGATTAAGACTTATGACTAGTCAATTTGATCGTTACATCATCAAGATTTCTTTGATGAAATGAAATTAAGGATCTAATGGCCAAAATTAAGATGATTATCTCCAAGGTAAAATTACTCTTTAACCCTCTATGTGAAGGTAAATATGGGTTGCAAAATGGGGTGTCCACACTAGGCAACAAAGGGTGTTGGTTTGTGGTTTGGCATTCTTAACTCATTACAATACATGTATTTCTCTCTCTAAAACTCTATTCTCTATGGGTTGATTTGATTTCTTATTCTTTTTTGTTTCGTTGCTTCAATTTTTATTTTACTATTAGAAAACAATGCAGACCTTAATAAAATGCATGTATAAAAACATTTGTATAAAACTAAAAATTCAACAACCTCTACATATTTCTTCATCAAATATTTAGGCAATTAAAAATTGAAGCAACGAAACAAAAAAGACCGACAAAAATTTAACAACCACTATATATTTTTTCATCAAACATATAGGTAGTTAAAAATTGAAACAATAAATCAATCTTAAAAAAAAAAAGGAAATCAATCAACCCATAGAGAAGAGAACTTTAGAGAGAGAAATACATGTATTGTGATGGGTTGAGAAAGCCAAACCACAAAACCAACACCCGTTGTTGTCTGGCCCTTTATTTCTCTCCCAACTTCCTAGAAACCTAAACCCACCCACAATCTCCACCAAAGTGAAACAACAGTCTCTTCCCATGCTTTAAACCAATCCTTTTCCCTACAAATCTACAATCCTCTTTCCCTCTATCTTTGAGCCTTATCTCACCAAATCAATATGAATTGCACTGGTGCTGTACATGTACTTATCTCAAACACACACACACACACACACACACTCTCTCTCTCTCTCTCTCTCTCTCTCTCTCAAGAAATTTCTTGCTCTTTGCCTTGTGTGTCTAGCTTGAGCTTTTCTTTCCCATAACAAACATTAAGGAGTTAGGTAACTAGGAGATAAGTGTTGTGGTTTTTATTATTATTTATTTTTTTGTCTTTTAAATTGAATTGCTAGCCCAAACAAAATACGTGAAACTGATTTTTTGCCCATCAAATTGAACAAACCAAATGTTATTACAGATTTGTCTTTGTTTTTTTTTTTTTTTAATTATTATTTTTAATTTTTAAAATTTTATTTTATTTTATTTTTATACAGTTAGTAGATATATATAAAAAAAGAGGTAAATTTTCAAAACTCTCCACATTTAATTTAAAATTGAGTAAAAGATGGGTAGTGAATTTTTAAATAAAGAGATAAGTTAGGAAAATTATTAATGTTATTGACAGGACTGACGAATTCATCTCTCACAGACGATCTAAACAATTACGGATGGAGACATCCTCGGACGAATTGAGCAGATACCCACATCATTGACGAAGACAAGTAGGCCATTCAATACGGCCAATTACACCCAAAGCGATTACAGAGCCAGCTGTATGAGCTGTTGGAATGCATTGAAGCCACACAACAAAGTATAAAACGTTACCAAGAGGGACATTAAGGCCACCATAATTACTCCAACGGTCAAGAGCTGCAAAAAGATATATAAGGCCCTCACAATATCAACACAAGGTATGAGAAAATACTGAGATAATTTTGCTACCATTTCGCAATTCTATTTTACTTCATAAAACTCCTTTGTGTTAACTTTGGCATTGGAGACGTTGTGGCAGGCACCACACTGGTGACCATCCTTGAGAAGACATACATGTGAACTGTAGATTGACTCCATCTGCTGACTAACGAGCTTGCGCCTCATCAGTTTGGCGCCGTCTGTGGGAAAATATAACATTTTCATGTTTGCATTCGAAAACGTAGTTTTCATCAACTTCTGTATTCAGATGGAGTCTAACCAAGATTCCGCAGCCTTGGCTCAGTAAGTCTAGGCTATTGCAGCCACTATTGAAGATCTTACTAGGCAAAACCAGGAAATGAAGTTGCAACTTCAACAGAAGGAGAATTGATCTAAAGCCAACTTGAAAGACGAAGAAGACAGTCATAGAAGAAGCAACCATCGAGGACCTATTAATCCAGACGAACAAAATTTAAATCTTCTTAGAGAGATGGGGAAAGAGATGGACGAGCTAAGGAATTCCATAAGGGAGAAAACGGACCGAAGCGTTGATAGATTGGTAAGAGCCACGGATTCGCCCTTCATTGCAGCAGTCCTAGAGTGTCCAATACCATCAAAATTTTGGTTATCTCAATTTGAGCCATTTGACGGTTAAAGGACCCCCAAAACCATCTCAATACCTTCAAAACGACGCTGGGTCTTCAACAACCACCTGACGAGGTATTTTGCCATTCATTCCCCACTACCCTCAAGGGAGCTGCAAGGGAATAGTTTACAAAGTTGTCAACATCGTCCATCGAAAACTTCAAGCATCTAAGCAACGCCTTCTTGCGTCACTTCATTGGGGGCCAATGTCTGAAAAGGCCAGCAGACCACTTACTTACTATTAAGCAAGGAGAAAAGGAAACCCTGAGGTCATATGTAAAACGCTTCACTTGGGAGACCTTGGAGGTAGACGAAGCTGACGATAAGGTGCAGTTGACAACTTTCAAAGCAGGATTAAGGTCCAGAGATCTCGTGGCTTCACTCGCGAAAAACCCTCCAAAAACAATGGCAGAGATGCTCCTGAAAGCACAAAAGTACATGAACGCTGAAAACGCATTAACAGCCATAAAGGATGTAGAGAAGCCGGGAGACAAAGGGAGGAAGGACGACGAGCGTAGGGGGCAAAAGCGAGAGCGCCCAGATCGTCGGATCACTGACGGGAACATGAGGAAAGACGATAAGAATCCTTGAACGGTAAAGTTTACTCCTTTAGTTATGCCTGTTGACAAAATTTTAACGCAGATTAAGGACGAGCACAACCTCAAGTGGCCGAGGCCATTACATTCATCTCCCCATGTCCATGACAAGAATAAGTACTGCCAGTTTCACAAGGATCATGGTCATTACACTGAAGACTGTTAAGACCTAAAGGAGCAAATAGAGGAGTTGATTCGGAAAGGGAAGCTGCAGAAATATGTGAAAAAGGGGGAATATGGTAAGTTCAGAGACGGTAATAAGAACCAGCATGAGTCCTCGTCCAGGAATGATAATCGCCCGTTCCAGCCTCCACAAGATGTGATTGGGGAAATAAAGACGATTGCAGGGGGGCCATCCAAGGGAGGATCATTCAAATCCCTTAAAAAATCATGCCAGAGACAGGTGAACAGCGTCCACATGGTACCTCCATTCAAGTCAAGACGAACGGACCAGGACATGTCTTTCAGTGAAGCAGATGCCAGGGGAGTGAAGCAGCCTCACAACGACCCTCTGGTTATAATGCTGACCATAGAGGGATTCAACACTAAAAGAATCCTCGTGGATAATGGCAGCTCTGCAGATATAATCTACCTTCCTGCTTTTCAGCAGCTGAAGCTAGATCCAAGAAGACTGCGCCCATTTGACTCCCCCCTCGTTAGTTTCAGTGGAGACAGGGTCTATCCCAAGGGAATAGTAACGTTGATAGTAATAGTGGGGACCTACCCGATGCAGTTGACTCGTCAGTTAGATTTTTTGGTGGTAGACTGCCCCTCGTCATACAATGTAATTATTGGAAAACCCACGCTCAACAACTGGAAGGCAGCCACGTCCACCTATTGCCTGAAGGTAAAGTTCCCAACCGATAACGACGTAGGCGAGGTAAAAGGAGATTAAGTCTTAGCTAGAGAATGCTACCAGGCCATCCTGGCTGCGAAAGAGAACCATACATGGATGGTTGAAGAGAAGATGGAGGATAAAATCAAGACCTTGGAGATAGTGGAACTGGCTAAAGGAGACGCGACAAAGACAACAAAAATAAGGACGACACTAAGCCCTATGATGAGAACAAGCCTCGTCCAGTTTCTTAAAGAGAACACAGATATCTTCGCCTAGAGCCATGAAGATATGCCAGGAATATCTCTGGAAGTTATTCAGCATAAGTTGAATGTAGACCTAGAGAGAAAGCTCGTACAGCAAAGACGAAGAGTATTCGCACCGGAATGAGACCAAGTGGTCACAGACGAGGTTAATAAGCTGTTGACAGCAGGCTTCATCAGGAAAGTGTACTACCTAGATTGGCTCGCAAACGTCGTCCTAATGAAGAAGGCAAATGGAAAGTGGAGGATGTGTGTGGACTTCACTGACCTGAACAAGGCATACCCGAAAGATAGTTTCCCTCTTCCAAGGATAGACCAGTTCGTAGATTCTACAGCTGGACATAAGCTGCTGACATTCATGGATACTTTTTTAGGATACAACCAAATAAAAATGGCTGAAAAAGATCAAGAGAAAACTACTTTCATCACAAGCCAAGGGCTCTATTGTTATAAGGTAATGCCTTTCGAGTTAAAGAATGCAGGAGCTACTTATCAAAGGTTAGTAAACAAAATGTTCAGTAAGCAGATCGGTAGGAATATGGAGGTGTACGTAGATGATATGCTTGTCAAGAGTAAGGAAGAACTTACCCACCTGGACGACCTAAATCAGACGTTCGCCACCTTTAAATAATACCATATGAAGCTGAACCCCAGTAAGTGTGTTTTTGGCGTAGCCTCAGGGAAATTTCTGACATTCATGGTGTCCTAGAGGGGAATAGAAGCGAACCCGGAGAAGGTGCAAGCCATAATCAACATGGCATCACCCAAAACCGTCAAGGAAGTCTAGAAGCTCACAAGGAGAATAGTAGCCATCAATAGATTTGTCTCTAGAGATACGGACAAATGACTGCCATTCTTCAAGACTTTGAGACAGGCTTTCGTCTGGACCAACGAATGTGAAGCAGCATTCCAGGAACTCAAACGCTACTTAAGTAATCCACCCCTCTTAAGCCCGTCCAAGGAAGGGGAAAACCTATACTTGTACCTGGCAGCATCGGCCACAACCGTGAGTGCAGCCCTGATCCGAGAAGAAGCCAAGAAACAACTCCCAGTGTACTACGTCAGCCAAGCTTTCCAAAGAGTCGAGTCCAAGTATCCAAGAATTGAAAAGATTGTGTTCACCTTAATAGTAGCCTCACGCAAACTAAGACAGTACTTCCAGGCAAACCCTATCCTGGTAATAACGAATCAACCTATCAAGAAGTCCATGAACAAACCTGAAGCAGCTGGAAGAATGGTCCAGTGGGCTATTAAACTTAGCCAATTCGACATTGAGTACCATCCTAAGACAGCAATTAAAGTACAAGCTTTGGCGGACTTCATTGCCGAATTCACCTTCCCAAACGAAGATGGGTCTACTAACGAAGCCAAATCATGGACAATACAGGCCGACGGTTCGTCAGCCCAAAAGAAGGGGGGAGTAAGGGTCGTCATAACCACCCCTGATGGATAAATACTCAAGTATGACGTTCAATTGAAATTTCTAGCTACCAACAACGAGGACGAGTATGCAGGAATACTGACGGGGTTAAGACTAGGTAGGGCATTAAGAGCTAAGAACCTGTTAGTTTAAAATGATTTGAAGCTGGTGATTGGGCAGATCGAAGGAGAATACGAAGCAAAGGAAGAGAGAATGCAGAAATACCTCAGGCTAACGAAGCATCTGACTCAGGAGTTTGATAAGGTGGAATTTGTACAGATCCCAAGAAACCAGAACATGGTAGCAGATGAAATCTCGAAGATAGCATCATCAAAAGAAGGGGCGACAGACATGGGTTTGATGCTGGAAGTCTAGAAGCGCCCCAGCATTGAAGAAGTTCCAACGTTTGCAATCCAGAGCACAAACAGCTGGATGACACCCATTGTATCTTTCCTCTAAGATGGGCACCTTCCACAGAATACAGACGAGGCTAGAAAGGTCAAGAAGCGGGCAGCCAGGTTTACGATCCTTAATGACACCTTATACAAGAGAGGCTTCTCCATGCCTTACTTAAAGTGTGTTGACGAAGAGGAAGCTAAGTACATCTTGGCAGAAATCCATAAAGGGATTTGCGGAGATCGTGCCGGCCCTAGATCTTTGGTAAGTAAGGTTATTCAAACATGTTATTTTTGGCCTACTATGCAGGTAAATGCAGTGGAGCTCGTTAAGAAGTGCGACAAATGCCAAAAATTTGGGAATGTCCAGCGACTTCCAGCAGAGAAACTAACGGTGATATCATCCCCATGGCCATTCGCATAATAGGGGATCGACATCGTCGGTCCACTACCCCTAGGTAAAGGTCAGGTAAAGTTCTTGCTAGTTGCTATTGATTATTTTACAAAATGGGTCGAGGTAGAGGCACTAGCAACCATCACTGAAGTAAGAATCTAGAACTTCATGTGGAAGAACATAATTTGCAGGTTCGGGATTCCAAGGACGATTATATCAGACAATGGACGACAGTTCGATAGCCAAGACTTCAGAGATTTCTGTTCAAACCTAGGCATCAAGAATCAATTCTCATCCCCGGGGCATCCACAGGCAAATGGGCAGACGGAGGTGGCGAATCGAACATTACTCAAGATTTTCAAGACCAAGCTAGATGATGCGAAAGGAGCCTGGCCAGAAGAATTACCCAACGTCTTATGGGCCTACAGGACCACAGCAAGAACCCCGACCGGAGAAACCCCCTTCAGGCTCACCTATGGCACTAAAGCAGTGATCTCGGTTGAGGTAAGAGTAGCCAGCATCAGACAAAATGTATTCAATGAAGAAGATAATGACAATCGTCTGCGAATCAACCTAGACTGTCTGGACGAAGTAAGAGAGAAAGCTTCCAGCAGAATAACGGAGTACCAGAAGAGGATGGCCGATTACTACAATAAGAGGGTAAAACTCAGAAAACTTGAAATAGGTGACCTCGCCCTGCGCAAGGTCACCATAGTGACCAGAGACCCTGCCCAAGGGAAACTTGGCCCCACATGGGAAGGACCTTACCGAGTCACCCACTACTCTAGGTGGGGCAGCTATCACCTGGAAACTCTAGACAGACAGAAACTCCTGAGGCCATGGAACATTGAGCATTTGAAAAAGTACCACCAATAAGAGTAATAAATAAATGTATTCATTCAGAAAATTAATAAATGAGTTGTTCAGCTAAATGTTTCTCTGCAAGCAGGTCTATTCAATTATAATTCATAAAAGCCAAGAACGTTTAAGTAACAAAATTCCGTCTTGACAGATGTATGTTACCAACGAATACGAAAGAATGACAAGACCCCTAAAATGATGTAAGTCACAAAAAGCCAAAAATGACTAAGTAACAAGATTCCGCCTCGACGGATGTAAGTTACTGACGATGACAAAATCCCTAAAAAGGGTGAAAATCACAAAAAGCCAAAAAATGGTTAAGTAACAAGATTCTGCCTCGACGGAAGTAAGCTACTGACGATGACAAAACCCCTAAAAAGGGTGTAAGTCAAAAAAAGTCAAAAATGGCTAAGTAACAAGATTCCGCTTCGACAGAAGTAAGCTACTGACGATGACAAAATCCTTAAAAGAATGTAAGTCACAGATACTGGCGAAGAGAAGGGAAAGGAAAAGTTTCACCAAGCACACAACATGGGCGATTCAAAGATCCCACCAGCATATCACAAACCAAAGAGCGTGCAATCACAAGTGCAAGTAAGCACAGAGATGCAAATTAAATTAAAGCCCAAAACAAACAGGAAAATTGTTATTGTTTTTACAGCTAAAGGCTCACAAACACTTGGCTAAAAATATTGTTCCCAAAATAGATGAAAGTAAAATTGTTTCGAAATTAGATTTACGAAAAGCATAAAAGACATGACGGGCAACAACCAAAAACAGGAGGAAATTTTTTCATAAGTAACAGGTTCAGGAACGTTCTCAGGAACATCACTTTCAGGAACTGAAGGGGCATCACCAACGGGGGCATCGTCAACTGGAGCATTCTCAGGAACATCACTTTCAGGAATTGAGGATTGGGCAGCCTCGTCAATAGCCATCTCTTTGTCCATCTCTTCTAAATCCAGGCTCTCCATATCAACTCCAGTAGGGTGCTTGACCAGGTACCTCGGGAGAAGCTCAAAACCTTTGAAGTACCAACTGAAGAGCACGGTGTTGTACTCGTCGGTAGTTTGGAAGGCTTCAACAGATCTGGCAGCAATTGTCTTGAGCGACTCCTTGGCACTTAGAAGCTGTGTCCTTTTCCAAGGTCAATTGACGTTCGACTCTAAGGTCATCACTCAGAGTCTTGACTTTCTCCTTCAAAGTGGTAGCCTCATCCATAGAATCAATAAGGTTTTTCTTCAACTTAGAATTTCCCCCCTCTAGAGCTTGCATCTTCAACGTGAGAGATGCCAATTTGGCCCCTTGAGTAAGGTACTCAGAGGCGATATGCAAACTTTCCCCCTACACCTGAAAAGAAATTCACAACCGTCAGTCAAAAAGAAAAAGAAAAAGGGAGCTACATAAATACTCTACCTGAACAAGCTTATGGACGTGTCCACTCGCAACATTGTTAAAAGGAACTCTAGAGAAAACCTTTAGATCATCAGCAGTTAAGACGCCATGGGCCCTGTCCACCGCTAGTCTCTTGTCTCCCCAGATGGTGGACAGGCGGGAATCCACCTTCTCCTTCTCTTTGTTTGACAGGCGCGACTTTTTAGAGACGAGAGTAGGGAGCTCTTCAATTGAGGTTGAAGGAGAGGCAATCCTCATCGTTTCAATACTAGAAATGATAGGAGTGACGGAGGCAGTCGAAGTGACGGAAGGACCTCTCCCCGTCACGCGCACAGTATTCTTTCCTATACTTGACAACAGCTCGTCTTTTTTCGCCCTCATCTTTGCATACATGTCCTTGTTAAACTTGGACATCATCTCTGCAAGAGAGAAACACTTACTCTTTTTGAAAAGGAAGTATGAATGAAAGAGTCAGTGCTGACGAATCTAACACTTACTCTTTTTTCCTTCAATATCGAGATTGCGAAGGACGAAAGCAGAAGGTTCTGGCCCAAGGCAGTAAAAGGCAAGTGTCCTTGGGTCGACAAGGTCATCCCAGCTCTCAATCGTCTATGCGTATTCAATCGCCTTCTGTACTCGCTCTTTATACCTGCTCTTAAGCTTAGGCCGTCTCTTAACTGTGCAAAGTAAGAAGTAAAAAAGATCAATAGCCATAGTAGTAAGCACAACAGAATTTAAAGGACGAGGAGAAATATTGACGCACCTAAAGTTGGGGTTTCCCACTGACGACGCAAGCTCGGGAGATCACCCTAAACCTCGCCAGAGGAAGTCTCAAAATCGTCCCCAGACACGAAGAAAAATCTAGATTTCCAATACTTGAAAGACGACGGTAAACCCTTGACAATCCTAGTTTTCCTTTCCCAGGACACCGATTCATAGTACCCATGCTCCTTAGACGCTTTTAAATGATACAGATAGACAAGCTCGTCAATCTTGAGCATGTCCCTGTCATTGGCGGCCAACCATATTCCCATACAACTGATCAATATCTGCCACGAGTTGGGCATAAGTTGCCCAGGAGCAATACCAAAGCGGTCTAAGAGCTCCATGAGGAAAGGATGGACAGGAAATCTCAACCCACAGACGAAGGCAAATTCGTAAAAACAAACCTCCCCAGGAAAGAAGTGACAGGCCTGATCTTCCTCACTAGGTAGACGAACCCTAACTCGCTCTGGGAACTGAAACCTATCCTTAAATTTGCCTAGCGTATCGGCGTTCAGCCCGCACACCTCCTCAAGAGCATAAAAAGCCCTAACCTCTCGAGGAGTGGAGACGGTTGTGTCCTCCTTCACTGGGTTACCGCTAGACGACAACCCAGTCTCGAGCTCACTGGACCTAACCTCAAAAATTATTTTCTCCTCTTTCACCAGATCCTAACCAATCAATTGACTGACGCAGCAAGGGCAATAGATCGGCCAATGCAGCAATCAGGCAATTACCCTCATAGATGAAGTTCTCAAGGTGTGGGAAAATTCCCAATGACCCCCCTAGTCGCGCAAAAAGAAATGAGATTAAGGGGCAAGCTATCCTAACCTTAGAATCACTGACCATGGAAAAACTAGAAAACACAAAAAAGAAGGGAAAAATATAAAAACCCCGAGACCCAAAAAGCCAAAAAAAAAAAAAAAAAAAAAAAGGAGGAGCGGAAAATAAAAAATCCACCACAATATGTATAGACCGAAATGAAAAAAGAAGTGAAAAGAAAAACATACCTCAAAGAAGAGAACCACTGCACGGCGCACCAGTTTGGAGGAGGGTTGCAGAGAAAGGTTGGCGAAGAAGAGCTCAGAACAATGATTGAAAATTTTTGAGAAAAGTGAAAAGAGAAGGGAGGAAGTTTAAAACTAAGACTTTGGAAACTGAAAAAATAGCGGGAAGCCCAATAATCCCAACAATTGGAGCATTAACTCCACCAGTCAGAATGTGCCACGTAGGCTACAACCCGGAGAACGCCACCACTACGTATTTAATGCGGAATGAACCCCAAGAGTCACTTACCATCTGAAAACCTTTCATATTCTATGGTCGTCATGCCTAGACGACCACAGAATCGGGGGGCAGCTGACAGGACTGACGAATTCATCTCTCTTAAACGATTTAAACAATTACGAACGGAGACATGCTCGGACGAATTGAGTAGATAGCCGCATCACTGACGAAGACAACCAGACCATTCAATACGGCCAATTACACCCAAAGCGGTTACAGAGCCAGCTGTATGAGCCGTTGGAATGCATTAAAGCCACACTACAAAGCATAAAACGTTACCAAGAGGGACATTAAGGCCACCATAACTACTCCAACGGTCAAGAGCTGCAAAAAGATATATAAGGCCCTCACAATATCAACACAAGGTATGAGAAAATACTGAGATGATTTTGCTACCATTTCGCTATTCTGTTTTACTTCATAAAACTCCTTTGTGTTAACTTTGGCATCGGAGACGTTGTGGCACGCACCACACCGGTGACCATCCTTGAGAAGACATACACGTGAACAGTAGATTGACTCCATCTGCTGACTGATGAGCTTACGCCTCATCAGTTATGATAATTGACTATTTAAAGATGATTATATTTTGGGGTGTTTCAAAATGGCATAGAGTAAGAAGATGAGATGAAGTTAGTATTGGGAATTTTTCAAATAGAGGATTAGAGTAATTTTCCTTAATGGAAAATTTGCCCACCTAATTTTATAAATGGGTAAAATACAATAACTACTTCCAAGGTTTGAGGTAATGCCAAGCAAATCCAAGATTTTTTAGAAACAACTCATTTGGTCCTTCAACAAAAATGATGTTACATGTTTAATAACATATTTTTTCTCCAAACAAATGATATTTTCAAATTTGAAACTCTCTTTATCTTCTCACATACAGACACTCACATTCTGTCTCTGTCTCTCTCTTTTTTTTTTTTTTTTTCTTGACCAAATCTCAAAATTTTGAATAGTCTGTTTATGGACCCTAAGATTCATTCTTTGAATTTTATATAGTTTTCCTCCCTTTTTCTTCTTAAATTCAACAACACGAGCAATGCATTTCTTTGGTTCTTTTTCTTAAAATAAAATTTAACAAAGAAGGCTTACTTTGCTTTTAGTAGCCAAGAAAATCAAAGAGAAAAGCCACAAAAATCAAAAGGAAAAGCCAAAAAAAGTCTCATTTCCTTCGTGTAGCGTTTGGTAGGTGAGAAAACCAAAAGGAAAGGCTACTTAAAAAAGAAACCCAAGTTTTTCTCCTCCACAAAGAAACCTGGGAAAATCCAATAGCCAAGATCCTAACTCCACCACAAAATTGCCATAAACCACCAAACTACACATTAAACCCTTAATACCCATGTCAGCCAAACCCAAATCTAGTCAACAAAATCATCATTGACTCCACGAAAACTGTTCACCCACCACTGCAAGATCTCCATCACTAAAATAGAGAGATGAGAAAAAGAAGATCCATCATTGGAGAGAGAGAGAGAGAGAGATTTGAGTTTAGAATTTGTTTTGAGAACATTGTTATTAATTGTAGGTATGTAACACAATTTGTGTTTAAGGATTAAATGAGCTATTTCTAAAAATTCTTAATTGTGCTTGACATTACCCCAAACCTTAAGAATAGTTACTATATCTTACCCTTTATAAATTTTTAAATTCTTCCCTAAGTTTAAAAGAATGAAATTGATTAATTTCATGACAATACTAGGAAGCATAGATATCATCATGGGAGAAGTATGAATTGATAATTGATATGAAGGAAAGTACAATATTCATTTGATAGCTCAAATATTGATCTGATTCGATATCAGATGTAATTCAAATTTATCATTGAGATGTAATTCAAACTGTCCACAATAATTTAAAATTGAGTAAAATATGAACATGGAATTCTTAATATAAAATAAAAGTAAATTAGGAAAATTATTAATATTATTTAAGTAATATAATTAGAGAATTAAATTTCTCCCTTTAGAAAATGAGATGGAGTTAGTATAAATTTAAATATAAATATACCAAAATAATTATTATTTTTAATGCAATTAAGTTCAAGTTAATATAAATATACAAAAAAAGTAATTATCTAACATTAGTAATAGAAAATCAATCGTAGATGATTGATTATCTATGAATTATGTATTAAATTTAGTAATAATTTGCTGTGACTTTAAAGTTACATTCTACCTTAAATTCTCCAATAGAAACAAAATTATGAACCCCAAAAAGAGAAGAAAAAGATATCAACTTTTAGAACTCAAAAAAATGACGACTTGACATCTAGGACGATTAGAGAAAAAAATAATGTAAAAATCAAACCATTTGAAACGAATATAGTGCTTTCGAGTTTCATTTTGACTTTACTAAAAGGTTAAATTGCAAATTACACCATTAACGTTTGGGATAATTTTAATTTTGTCCTAAAATTTCAAAATTTTGATCCACCTAGCCTTGCATATTGTTTGGATGAACTCCCTTCAATCTATCCATTAATGATTGGCAGTTGAGACTTGAGAGAGAGAGGGAGAGAGAGAGAGAGAGAGCTGTATTCTATGCAGCTTAATAGAGAGAGCAGTGCAAGTATTATATCCACGCTTTGATTAACGATTCACCTACTTGTAAATTAATGTTCTTTTCCTAATTAATGCCAACCTCAATACCTAATCCGTAGTTTGTAAAATTGCATCTACAAATTTTGTCAATGATCAGGCCAAGCAATAACCGTTCAGAAGTCTGGCATAGTTGCTTCCACGAAAGCTGACCACAGGATCCTGAATCAAGTATGCAATTGGTTCCTGGGTAGAATGTCCAGACTCCAAATACATGGGGCCCCCAATTGATTTATTTTTATAGGTAAGTTACGTATCTAGTAGGTCTTGAACTCATGACACGACCCTCCATTCCATTATTATAGGAGGAAGAAGTATCAATTGAGCTATAGGTATGAAAGGATGGATGCTAGAAACAATCGGGAGTGGTCCATTGTGGCTGCAATAACTTTTTATGTGAACAAGAAGGAATAATATGCCCTTTAGAAAGAAGTCTATCTATCTAGGGCAGTTAACTTAGCAAGGCTACATCATGTGCCAAGAACCTTGTAATTCTACTGAAATCATCTTCTAGTGTTTCCGATAGAGATATATAAGGTTCAAGTCTCCTCTTTCCTAACTATTAAATTATCCAAAAAAATAAAATAATAATAATAATAATAATAATAAAGATGACGAAGAAGAAGAAAGAAAGCAAGTCTACATCATGTCAAAACTCCCCCCAATGAGCGAGGACTTAATGTATGATTGGTTGAAAATGTATGTTGATGCTGTAGTAGGGAATTGGGAAGCTTTTATGGCAGCAGTTTCCCGCAATGATGTGGGCAGAGTTATAGAAGCGTGGTCATCTAAAGTGGCTACTAGCAATCCACAAAAGCAGAAGCTTCAGCTTTCAGGTTTGCAATAACTTTAATTAGAGCACTAGCATTGGGGATGCTAAAAAGTTATATTGTTATTTTTAGTACCACTAAGTGCAAAAATGAGGCTCCATTGGTGGAGCTATAGCCAAAATTTTTGGCTTCTTTGCTACAATGCACAACTATCTTTGGCTGTGCACCGTAGCTCAAAGGCTAAAAAAAAAAAAAAAAAAAAAAATCGCATGCGTTCACACAAGTCTGATTATTTTAATAATTTTTTCTTTTTTTTTTTTCCTTATTTTTTTCTTCCTTTTCTTTCATTTCATCCCAACCGTCTCTCTCCTCACATTTTCTTCTCCATCTTCCCTCTAAGTTTCTCTCTTCCTCCATTGCCAATCTGCACAAGCCCAGCCACCACAAACCTAGCTCGCTTGCCCAACTCCAACCCAGCCCTTCTGCTGACCTAGTTTGCCGATCTCTCCAGCCTATTCCGCTGACCTAGCTCTCTTTTCAGTTCCTTATTCTCGCCAACCCAAGCCATGGGTTTCACCGTGTTCAATGTGGGGTTCGGGTTTAATGGTTTGTGGGTTTGATGGTGGTGGATTTTGGTTGTGGTAGTGGGTTTGTGGCAATAGATTTTAGTTGGTTTTGTGGTGGATTGTGGGTCAATGGTGGTGTGGCTAGATTTTGTCTGGGTTTCAAGGTAGCTGGGTTGTTGGATTTCGTCGCCATGCCTCTCTTTTTTGGGTGGATCGTTGTTGTGGTTTAATGGGTTTTGTTTTTTATGGGTGGATCATGGTCGTGGTCTGGGTTGCTAGATTTTGTTTTTGATTTTTTTTCTTGTTAATGGGTTTTGTAGTGGATCGTGGTTGGGTTCAAGGTGGTCAATCGGTGGTTGATGGTAGCTGAGTTTGTGACGGTGGATCATGGATGGTGGCAGATTGGTGATTGATGGTTGCTAGGTTTGTGGTGGTGGATCGTGGCTGGTGGCAAATCGATGGTGGGTTTTGCCGTGGGTTAGTTGTGAGTTGGTGGCTGGGTTGGTTTGACACAGCAGTGAGTGGTGGTGGTGATGTGGGTCAAAAAGGGGGAAGATAGAGACATAGAGATGAATAGTGAGAAAAAATAATAAATAGGTGTTTGTGGATATATATTATTTTAGGCGTAAATGCACTTTTGATCCTAACATTTTGGGCCAATTCGCATTTTAGTTCCAAAATTGATTTCATTCCTATTGTCATCCCTATTTTTAAAAAATCGTTTCTATTTTAATCATTGCTGTTAGTCAAGTAACAGAACCCTATTACGTGGTAGATGGAGTGCCCTGGTTGCTGACATGGTGTTGATGTGGTGCTGACAAGGCATTAAAATATTATTAAAAAAATTATTTAGCATTTTTCAATGTCACGTCAGCATTTTAATTTTTTACTTTAATATTATTATTATTATTATTATTTGTTTTTTGGCCTTAAATCTAATAAAAATAAAAATATTATTATTATTATTATTATTATTATTATTATTATTATTATTATTATTTTTACTTTCATTATTTTTTTCCGCAAGAACATAACAACCTGTTCTTCATGTTCTTCCCAAATTCAAGAAATAAACCCAAGAATCAATCCAATCTCTAGCAAACCCAAATCCAAATCCAGCAACCAAATCTAATCTCCATCAAATCCAAAAAAACAAGAAATAAAACCAAGAATTAAGAGCAAACCCAGAACAAGAGCAAACCTAGAATAGTGCAGGTGAACCCAGAACTATTCTTCATGTGCTTTGGAAAAGAAGATGAAAACTTGCCCAAAAAATAAAAATAATCAATATTTTCTTTCTTTTATTTATTTTCTTAGCAAATAATCAAATCCATGAACCCAGAAAAATCATCAAAAACCCGAAACCAGATTAATCAAACCCATAAACCCAGAAAAATCAAACTTCACGTTCTCACAGTCAAACCCACCAATTAGTCAACAAACCTACACCCACAAAGTCACCAAACCCACTACCACCATCGTTGATAAAACAAGAGAGAGGAAGAGGGATTCGGGTTTAGAAAGAGAAAAAAAGTTAGAGATTGCATGTCATGCCCATGTTGCTGATCTCCTCTGCCTCTTCTTCTTCTTTTTTCTCAAGTCGATCTCCTCTTCTAATTCTTCTGGGCCAATCTTCTTCCCTTTTCTTTTTCTCAGCAGTGGTTTGGGATATTTTTCAACCAACCCAATCTGAGAGCAAGTAGTCTCAGATCGAGAGAGACAGAGACTAATAGAGACAAATGCCACACAAACATACAAATTAATTTGGGTTTTTTAGCACTATAAATACGCATCTCTAGCTGATGTCGTTTGGGATATTTATTAATTTATTTTTGTTTTGATTTTACTTTTTTGGTTTATCTTAAAAGAAAGAAGAAAATGAAATAGATACAAACATAAACACAATAACGCCAACATAGATCATGAATAGTGTTAATTTAGTGTTTGTTTCTTAAAAAAGTTCAAGAAAATTTGAAATAATTGCTCTAAAATTTTTTTCTCAATCTTTAAAACTGTAAAGTTTTTTTTTTTTTTTTTTGAATTTTTTCATTTTAAATTGAAATTTTTTTATTAGAAATTTTTTTTAAAAAAATAATTAAAATGTTGACATGGTATTGAAAAATGCTAAATAATTTTTTTTAATAATATTTTAATGTCATGTCAGTGTTACGTCAGCGCCATGTCAGCAACTAGGGCACTTCGTCTGCCACGTAATAAGGTTCCGTTACTTGGATAACAACAGAGACTAAAATAGAAACGATTTTTTAAAAATAGGGACGACAATAGAAACGAAATCAATTTTGGGACCAAAATGCGAATTGGCCCAAAATGCTAGAACCAAAAGTGCATTTGTGTAGTTTATGTTATTTTATTGTGTTGAAAGTTAAAATAAAATCACTGATGTTAGAAGTTTTGTAAAGTGAGAAAGTAAAATAAATAAAGTAACTTTTAGTAGAGCTAAATAGCTAAAATTATGACTCCATCAATGTAGATGCTCTTAAAGATTACGCTCTTAACAATGTCAGATATTGAAGGTGATGCTCAGTTCGTGGTGCCAGGATTCAAGAGATTATCTGGGAGATTCACACAGTGGCTCAGGACATTAAGGAGCTGCTGATACTTTCTGGAGAACGCTCTGCTTTGTTTAATCGGGTTAAGCATGAGTGTAACTCATTATCTAATAAATGTTCCTGTTGGGATCTACTTAATGACTTCTCGGTTGTTCCTGTTGTTTGTTTGAATGGGGGCTTAATGGCCTAGTTGTTTTTGGAATTCTATGGTTTTTTGTTCAATGTAATGATCTCCCTCCTCCCAACCCACACCACCCCACCCCCCCCCCCCCCCCCCCCCCCCCACCCCCCCCACGACAAAAAAAAAAAATTACTCCCAGAAATATAGAACTCACGTTCCTTGCTGGTATCAAAGTCTAAGAGTAAAATCAGAGGGGAACAAAAAGAAATGTGATAATATAGATGCAACGTATCTCTTTAAGGAAGATATGCATATGCTAGGTAATAAGCCATAAAGACAATATCAACTAACTACCAAAAAGAAATCAACTCTAAAATTTTTTTTTGGCTAGAACTCAGGCAATATGACCTCTTAGTGGCCAGATAAAAAATTTGTTTGAATCCTTATTATTTCTATTTCGCACTAAAGCCTATCTATGTACATGTGTTTGTTGTGTGTCATAAGGGCCATTCAGGATTGCTCCAGAAACGAATTGAGGACCAGCATTAGCAGCACCTTGCACCTGAATGAAGCACACAATATTAAGAGATCTGATTGACCATAATTTCTTGCTTGGGAGCTACAAAGTTATCTGGTAGTATCAAATAAAGTCGTTAGATTACATGGTATAACGTGCTAGTTTGGTACTACATAGATTAACCTGGTGACAGCTAGTATGTTGTCGATATTATAGTCTGAGAACTGGATATGTGACTTATAAGGTTTGTGTAAATAACAATGGAACTGACATTTTTTTATTTTTTTATTATTTTCATAAGTAACAATGGAACTGACAGTAATAATTTCATTTTTTTTCTTTTTCTTGGATAGATATCAATGCTTTCACTTTTATAAATACATATGCCTGGGGATTGAGACAGGTGTCCCAATCATAGTTTTATATATGTAACTGTCAACTTGCAGATTCATGGATACCTGAAACTTACATAGTGTAATACGTTTCTATTCCAAAGTCTGGGAGAAAATGTTGAGCAAAGCAGCTTTCCACCTTATTATTTTCAACCCTAATACTTCTCAACTGTAAGCTCAGTTGGTAACTGATCATGCAGAATCAGTTTGGTTTAGAAGCGAAGTCATATCCTTTAGGGATATCTTACAAGATAGAGCTTAGACGTAACTTATGAGATTGTGATAAGGAGAATCTCTATCTCCTTGCTCTTCTCGTCCTGGTTATGAAGTTCTTGAGTAGGATGCTAAGGAAGATGGAGAAGGTGGGACTCCCTAAGAACTTCAAGGTTGGTAATGTGGAGGAAGATTGGTTGTGTGCCACACAATTATTGTTTGCAGATAAAACAATCATTTTTTGCGATACCAATTCTGAACAGATTCTCTATGTTCGATTGTTGGTGATTTGTTTAGAGGAAGTGACAAGCCTAAAGGTTAACTTGAGCAAGAGTGAGATGGTTCCAGTAGGTGAGGTTCAGAATATCTTGGGCTGGAGGGTGGGGTGTTTGCCTATGACATGGTATGCCCCTGGGGACTCCTTTTAAGTCGAAGTAGATTTGGAACCCATATTTTGGAGAAGTTTGAGCGTGGTTTAGCGGGCTGGAAGAGGTTATATAAAGGGGGTCAATTGACATTACTGAAGAGTACTCTTTTGAGTTTACCTACATATTATTTCTTCTTATTTACTATCCCTACTAGTGTGGCAAATGAGATTGAGAAATGACAAAGTAAATTCTTGTGGGGGTGGTTTGGGGGATGAGTTTAAACACCACTTGGATATTGTTAATGAAGGGCTGGGGATTAGGGAGCTTACAACCTTCAATCAGGATTTGTAGAGGAAATGGATTTGGTGGTTTGGGGTAGAGGAAACTTGTTTATGGAGGCGTGTAGACGTGTAGTAGCTACAAAGTTCAGCCAGGAGTTGGGTAGTTCAGTAAGGAGTGGGGTGGTTGGAGTTCCAAACCTATTTGAGGTACTCATGGGTGTGGTTTGTGGAAGAGCATTAGGATGGGGTGGGATAGATTTTGCATTACATTGACTTTGATGTAGGAATTGGTAACCGAATTCAGTTTTGGCATGACTATGGTGTGGCAATCAGCCTTTGAGGTGGTTTTTCTGGACTTGTACAATAGCTCTACAAATAGAGAGGCTACATTATAGTAGGATGGAGAATCATGTGCAAATATAGTGGGGAGACAATGGATCATCCATTGGTTCATTGTAAGGTGGCCTATGACTGGAGCTTTGTTTTCAAATCTTTTGGGATACATTGGGGTTTTATGGAGAAGGTGATTGTCTGTTACTTGAGAAATTGGTTATTGGGTGGGTAAGCATTCAATAGATATTTGGAACATCTGGAGAAATTAGGTGGGTATGCATTTGTCAGATATTTGGAACATGGTTCCTTCATGTCTGACGTGGACTCTATGGAGGGAACACAATTGGCACACATTTGAGGATGGGGACTGCATAGGAAATGAGTTGCTAGCCATCCAATTTCTCTAGCTCCTTATTTGATTGGTCTCAAGCGTGAAGTTTTACGAATGGGGAATCTATTGCTATGTTTTTAGATACACTGTCTTTCAATATATAATTTTTCCTTTTTTTTTGTAATTCTTTAGGCTCTTTGTGTCCATTTACATGAACTAGCCTTTTTTAATAAAATTATTCTCACCTATAAAAAAAAATTAACTTATAAAAAAAGAAGAAGAAGAAGAACATAGGATTCAGATCCAGTCACAACTCTTGTTGATTTGTTGCTGGTCTATTCATCAGCCTGAACACTCAATCCACTACCACCTCCTCAGTGTGTAATCTGAAACTATCTATTGTTTATGTTTAAGAGTTAGGGTACTGCTCCTGAAAAGTAAAAAGGATGGGGAAATTCAATACCATCTCCATGTATATTTATTTGTAGTGTCATCAAGTACTGATTGTTTTAGCATTTTAGTTCTTGGAGTTACTATTCAGACTAAAATATTAAGTGCCAAAATTACCTTAATATCAATCTAGTTTGATATTAAAAAAAAAGGCCAAAATATTGTTTCCAACCCTAAAGGCTAAAGTTTGCATGAATTTTGCCTTTCCTCCCTAAACTTTAAAAGTTTGTTTTCATCCCTATACTTTTTAAAGAGATTTTGTCAAAATAGTTTAGCGATGAAAAACAAATTTTTTAAATTGAAAATTGATAACTATAACATTGTCAATAGTTTAGGAACGAAAACGAACCTTTTGAAGTTAGGACAAAAGCTGAAATTCATACAAAGTCTAGGGATGAAAACAATATTTTAGCCAAAAAAAAAAAAAAACTATATGTAATCAGGACTGCACTAGGGGTCTTAGAATTTAATAGCATTACTGAGCACAGGATGGTCTTGGTGCAAAGGCAAGTGCCTTCTACCTTAAGCAACAGGTCACAGATTCGAGTCTGGGAATTAGCCTCTCCAAACAAAATTAGGGGTAAGGTTGCTTACCATGACCTCTCCTAGAACTTGAAAAAGTGGAAGTTTTGTGCACTGGGTATGACCTTTTTTTAATTGAGCATACAGTGGGACATACCTTATTAATGCCATAGGGATCAGGGTATGAATTTCCTCCATATGCCATATCAGGATTACCGTAGCTTGCAGTATATCCAGGACCTGAAAATAAAACCACTCCAAGGGTTAAAGAGTTGAATTCAATATATCTCTTTAGTCCTGCAGATGCTGCAGTTTGCAATCACTCATATCTACTGTGTTAAAGGTGAATTACTTGGGTTTGCTGCTGTGGCTGCAGCAACTGCAGCTCTTGCTCTCTTCTCAGCATTAGCTAGCTCTGCATGTAGTTTTTCAATTTCATTAGCCATGGAAATCATACTTCTCTCCATTACCTTCCTTTGCTCAAGGTTACTAACACGCGTTTTCTTCTCATATTCAATAGCAGCCCTATTCACATCCAAAAATGAAAGAGGCCACATTTAAAACTTGTGGAAAGAAAATCATGCAATTTCTTAATATATTCAATCAACAATTCAAATCATATATATTTTTTTTCGACTTTAATTCATTCCACAAGTCAATTCAAGTTCTCTATATATTTCTTGTCAGATTATGAATCTATCATAGGTTTCTCAATAATTTTTCTTTGATATTTCTGCAACTGAATTAGCCTAGTTTCAAGTAATTTCTGCTTTAATATCATTCCAAATCATAGATCAAGTGTCATCTGCTGTGTCAACTTGCATACATCTAGATCTAGTGGTCAAGCCCAAAAAATAGTATCTCTTTTGTTATTTTCAAGTTAATTTAAATCATTATTGTTATTTCTATCCATGTTTTAAATTTCTAATAGTTCATCTTGTTGTGCTTACCTTCAACCTATACAACTGTGCTCCTGTATAATGCATGATATAAATATTTTTTTTTTTTTTTTTTTTGAGAATTGATATCAATAGGTTAAAAGAGAAGATAAAAGAAAAATATGAAAAAACAAGAAAGTGTTGTTCAAATACTGGGCTGGCTTTCTGTTGGTAACACTGGCATATAATATCTATCTTATGCATCTTGGCTTACAATGTCTATACGAACATCTCAAGTAATAATCACTAGCCTCATTACTCATTAGAGACTTGAAAAAAGAAAAGAAGTCCAATCATCCATATTCAGGATCAATAAAGTTTTTCAAGTAGATTGCGGGGCTTTGCACTTGGGTATAGGCCCTGTAATTATACACGTATAAATTATGTAATCTGGCTAGATGTATTTTTTAATATACATTTTGATGGTCTGATCATTGAGGTTTTTCCTTTTTAATTATGAATTCCGAGTCAAGAACTAATTAAGGATGGTATGTAACAAGAAAGGACATATACTGATACAAACCAGTATATTATGATTAACCCTACTCCCTAGAATTTGATTTTTTTCCCCTTCCATTTTTGGGTAAAGTTGGCTTTCATTGTAATAAGTAATAATCACTAGCCTCATCTATTGCGTTATGCATCAGCTCAGAGACTTCCTTTTTCTTTTTTAATGTCCAATTATCACATTCAAGATCAATAAAGTTTTCAAGTAGGTCAGAGGCCTGGCTACCTCAGATTAGTCACATATTTCCCTGGTTTTTCTCTTTCTTGTTTATCATGGGAGGTTCCATTTTCTTTTTTGTCGAATCCAAAACGTTTGAATTCTCAGTAGAGGAGGGAGGTGCTTACTTCATGTTACGTATTTTTGAAAGAAATAAGGTTTCTCTCCGGTCGGTCTTCATGGGTAAAGTGAGTGCTAAACGTTTGCTAACTTATGTAGAGGATCTCATGTCACATACACCTCCTGAAATGTTTGCTAGAACCTTCAGGGATGGTAATACGGTTTTTATTTTACAACTGGGATTCAATGCTCATGGAAACTTTCTTATGATCTCTGAACTTGTTCATGGTCGTCGGAAGGGCCTCATCATTGTACCGGAAGGAAAGCTGGGTAGTGGGTGGAGAGGATTTGGGCTCCATCTACGTAAGGCTATTGCTCCCGACTCGCCTGTCGTCAAACCGCCTTCGCAATCTGTCCTGATTCCGACAGTGCAAACGTTCAGACAACAGAAATCGTTTCTGTCGGCAGCGGTGGACGGTGATCGGAAAAGCAATGGTGGAAGCGGAAAGGGTAAGCTTTTAATGCCCAACATTCAAAATGCAATCAAATCTAGTCAAGCAATCAAATCAAGCTTGAGCAGTCAGAACCAGGATTCGCGCGAGAGGGGTGTTGGGCAGGTAAGCACGTTTCCTGAGGCTGATTTCGCGCTTGTGTTAAAGGATGATGCTCTGATGGGTGCTATATCTCCTTTGTCGCTAGAAGTTTCTTTTTGTTTGGAGCGTGGGCTGAACGGTAAGTGGGATATTAAGTGCTCCAACATTAAGGAAGTGGGCTGTGCAAGTCATTCTAGCGTCGGGCCCACGCAAGCTGTCCTTAGGCCCAATACACTTGCTGAAGCTTTTCCTCTCAACCCACCCAACCCACCCCATGTCCACAAATTTAAGCCCAAGTCTTCTTTCGTTTGGCAGCCCAAAAGAAAAAAACTGGCAACCAGGCCTTTCCCGTTGAGAGAGACCCTATCTCCAGGGAAGCCTAAATCGTGGCCATGCGAGAGACCCAACCAGTCTTCATCTTCGTGTCCTTCGATGGTCTCCGATGTCGCCGATGCTCAAGTTCTCAACTCCAATTTGCTCGACGAAGCCAGGTATGAGTCATCGGCTCAGATTGACTCGACTCAAGTCTCCGATGTTGTCGAGTCTGAGCTTCTCGGCTCCGACGAGTCCGAGGAGGCCATGAATGGGTCGGCTTGTACCACAGACTACGACGAGAGCTTAGTGCGTGACCTCCGATCAATTATCCAGGAGCATTCCGGCAATATAGTCAAGAAATGGGGGAATTCGGAGCAGTGGGTTCTTGAATTACGTGATGGGAGAAGGGTTGCCGTTCCGATTCAGATCCCTTTGCCTCGCTGTGAAGCTACAGAGGTATTGGAAAAGAAAAATCAGCTGGCCTTAGTTCCGGTTCCGTTGGAGTCTTCTGATGTTTCGAATATGTCATCGGCTCTTTTTGAAGAGGATGAAGTATTGGTGGAGGATTGGGTTTCGGATACCTACTCGGAGGAAGCTGTTCAGCCCCTAGATGTTGAACCAATCGCTTTTTCTCTGCCGTTGGCCATTGCAGAGCAGACTCTTGTGGGTGTGGAAAGTTTTAGGGGCGTGGATACTTCAGAGAGTCTGGAACCTTATTCCGATTGGTTTCAAAAGAGATTCAATAACTTCGATAGCTTCCTTGGCACGTCCCTTGAGGGTTTGGAAGATCAAGCAACTGAATTTTTATTGGCTGTTGAAGCTGAATTAAATCGGAGGGCGGAGCTGAACAAGAAAACATGTAATTTAAAAGGTTCAGGGATGAAAGGTTTAAGAGAGTTGAAAGGGCTGTTTACTTCTATTAATTATGGCTGCACTTCTGCTAGGCGAAGTGGCATTAATAGGAATCGGGTTCTCTCTGTTGCTCAATGAATTTAAAGCTTCTTTCCTGGAATGTTAGAGGGCTGAATGATGTTGACAAGAGGCTCCAGATTCGCAACTTGCTGCGATCCTGGAAGGCTGATATTGTGTGTTTGCAAGAGACCAAACTAGAGTGGATTACTAGAGGTATTGTACGAAGTTTATGGAGTTGTCCATATGTAGATTGGCTGTACCTAGGTTCAGATGGTGCTTCTGGAGGCATTTTATTGATGTGGGATAAACGGGTTGTGGACAAGGTGGAGGAAGCGGTGGGGCATTTTTCGGTTTCATGCAAGTTTAAAAATGTAGGTGACCAATTTGAGTGGGCTTTTACAGGTGTTTATGGTCCAAATTTGAACAAAAGGCGCAGGTTGATGTGGGAGGAACTAACCGGGCTGATCAGTTGGTGGGATTTGCCTTGGTGCCTTGGAGGGGACTTTAATATAATCCGTTTCCCATCAGAGCGGCTGGGGGCTGCTAGCTACTCTCGGGCTATGCATGGATTTTCTGACTTTATCTCCTTGCATGGGTTGATGGATATTCATATGGAAGGGGGTCTTTTCACCTGGTCCAACTCGTCCTCTGCTTCTCGGCTAGATCGGTTCCTTTTCTCCCCTCTTTTGGTAGACCACTTCTCTCAGTTTACCCAAAAAAGGATGTCTAGAGTTCTTTCTGACCATTTTCCTATTTTGTTGGAGGGTGGGTGTCAGCGAAGAGGTAGAACTCCTTTCCGTTTTGAAAATATGTGGTTGAGGGTGGATAATTTTGTCGACATAGTGAAGGAATGGTGGGCTTCCTATTTGTTCCAAGGAACCCCAAGTTTTATTCTTGCTAAGAAGTTGGCTGCCTTGAAGTTGGATTTAAAAAAGTGGAATGAGACTGAGTTTGGCAATGTCACATTTAAGAAACAGGACCTTTGGAGCAAGCTGAATGTTTTGGATGCTAAAGAAGAGTCTCATAGATTAACAGCTGAAGAGAAGTTAGAACAAACTAATCTTCGTACTGATATTGAAAAGTTGACTCTTATGGAAGAGATTAGTTGGAGACAAAAGTCTAGGGTGATGCACTTGAAGGAAGGGGACGCCAATACCAAATTCTTTCATAGAATGGCTAATTCTAATCGAAAAAATAATGGTATTGAAAGCCTTATGGTTAATGGTACCTTGTCTTCTGATCAAGGTATAATTGCAGACTGCATTTCTCATTTCTTCATGAATTTGTACTCTGAGCAGCAGGTTGATCGTTCGTTTCCAGATTCTCTGGTCTTTCCAATGATTTCTTGCGATAATGCGGATTGGCTTGAGAGACCTTTTGAAGAGGCTGAAATTTTTGATGTCGTTCAGAGTTTTCATGGTGATAAATCCCCTGGTCCAGATGGCTTCCCTATGGCTTTTTTCCAAGCTTGCTGGGGGATTGTTAAACCTGATCTTTTGGCCGTATTTCATCATTTTTTTGCCAATGGTCGGTTTGAGAAAAGTTTAAACGCAACTTTTATTACTCTCATTCCAAAAAAACATGCTGCAAGTGAGATTAGAGATTTTCGGCCCATTAGTTTGGTTGGGGGGGTTTATAAAATTATTGCTAAAGTCTTGGCTAATAGACTCCGCATGGTGATGGGGGATATTCTCTCGGCATCTCAGAATGCTTTCGTGAGGGGCAGACAGATCCTTGACCCTATTCTCATTGCTAATGAATGTCTTGACAGTAGATTGAAGTCTGGGGAGCCGGGGCTGATTTGTAAGCTGGATGTGGAGAAGGCTTTTGACCATGTAAACTGGAGTTTTCTGCTGCAGATGTTAGAAAGAAGTGGGTTCTCTGCCAAATGGAGGCAATGGATTTTCTTCTGTCTATCTACAGTCCGTTTCTCCATCTTGATTAATGGCTCTCCTTGTGGTTTCTTTGGTAACACCAGAGGTTTGAGGCAAGGTGATCCGTTGTCTCCTTTGTTGTTTATTTTGGTGATGGAAGCGCTTGGAAGAATGTTGGATAAAGCTGTTTCTGAAGCTCGCATGTCTGGTTTTAGTGTGGGGAACTTGGAGGGAAGATCCATGGTGGTGTCTCATCTCCTTTTTGCGGATGACACGCTAATTTTTTGTGAGGCTGATTTAGATCAGATTTTGATTCTTCGTATGATTCTTATGTGGTTTGAGGCGGTGTCGGGTCTAAAGATTAACCTGGGCAAGTCTGAATTGGTTCCGGTTGGGGTAGTCCATAATTTAGACCTTTTCTTGGTCGTTCTTGGCTGCAAGCAAGGCTCTCTCCCTATGAAATATCTGGGTCTTCCTTTGGGTGCTAAATTTAAGGATAAAACTATTTGGAATCCAATTCTGGAGAAAATGGAGCGGAGATTGGCAGGTTGGAAGCGCTTATATTTATCCAAGGGTGGTAAAGTCACCCTAATCAAAAGCACCCTTTCTAATTTACCCACATATTTTTTGTCTTTATTTCCTATACCTGCTAGTGTGGCTAACCGAATTGAGAGGCTTCAGCGGAATTTCCTTTGGGGCAGTTTTGGTGATGATCCTAAAATTCATTTGGTTAAATGGGCTACTGTTTGTGCTCCTATTTCCTCGGGTGGCTTAGGGATAAGGAAGATAAGACTTTTCAATGAAGCTTTACTTGGTAAGTGGCTTTGGAGATTTGGGATTGAGAAAGATGCCCTTTGGAGGCAAGTGATAGAGATGAAGTATGGTTGTGTGTGGGGGGGCTGGTGTACCAGGTCTGTGTTTGGCCCTTATGGTGTTGGTTTATGGAAAAATATCAGTCTCAGTTGGCCTTCTTTCTCGCGTCATATTTTGTATGATATTGGTGATGGGTCTAGAGTGAAGTTTTGGCAAGACCGGTGGTGTGGAGAGTCTTCTCTTGCTGTTAGATATCCTAACTTGTTTAGATTTTGCAGGAATAAGGATGCCAGTGTGGCTGAGCTTATGAAGTTCGCCAATGGTGTCCTCTTTTGGGACGTGAGATTCTTTAGGGGGGTGCATGAGCGGGATCTTGAGGCTATGTCAGACTTCATGGAAACCATATATGGTTCTCATTTAAGGGGGCTAGGTGAGGATAAAATGTGTTGGATTCCTAGCAAAGTTAAGGGCTTCCTGGTTAGAGACTATTATAGAATTTTAGTTGGCAATACTTTCCTTGGTTTTCCTTGGAAAAGTATTTGGAAGCAGAAGATTCCCTCTAGAGTAGCTTTCTTTGTTTGGACTGCTGCCTTAGGGAAATGTTTGACGATTGATAATTTACGAAAAAGGAAGGTGTGGATTTTGGATTGGTGCTACATGTGTAAGAAAAATGGTGAATCGGTTGACCATCTTTTCCTTCATTGTCCTTTTGCTATGGATTTATGGTCTATGGTTTTGGGTCTTTTTGGAGTTACTTGGGTTATGCCACACACTGTTTTGGGGCTGTTAGGGTGTTGGCAAAGCAGCTTTGGTCGTCATCGAAATGGTTACATTTGGTCCATCATTCCTCATTGCTTAATGTGGTGTCTTTGGAGGGAGAGAAATTGTAGATGTTTTGAAGATATTGAGCGTTCTATTCCGGACCTCAAGCTTCTCTTTTTTAGAACTTTAAGAGAGTGGTTGTTTGCTTTGCAACAACAATCATTCCCTTCTTTTATTGATTTCCTAGACTCTTGCAATTTTTGTATTTGATTTCCTTTCCCTTGTCCACTTCCTGTGTACTAGGTTGTTCCTTTTTTATATCAATATACTTTTTACTTATCAAAAAAAAATAAAGTTTTCAAGTAGATTGCAAGGCTTCGCACTTGTGTATTGGCCTGTATTCATACATTTAAAAATTATGAAATTTGGATAGATGTATTATTTAATATAAATTATGATAGTCTAATCATTGAGGTTTTACCTTTTTAATTATAAATTCCGAGTCAAGAACTAATACCCAAATCAAAGGCATTAGAAAAAAAAGGGAAAGATACAATGTTGATCCCTAAACTTTAGACCATAAACAATATTAGTCCCTAATGTTTAAAGCGATCACTTTTAGTCCTCTAGATGATGTGGTCAAACTAAAAGCTGACTTGTCATTGCTGTATTAAACATATTAGGGACTAAAGACGATCACTTTAAATTTAATAGGGAATAAAATCTATCACTTAAGTTTGGTAGGGACTAAAAGGAATCACTTTAAGTGTGTTACCGAGTAAAAGCGATCCCTAACTTCTCAGTGACTAAAAGTAAAATCGTTCATGAGCTACAATATATTTTGGCAAAAAAAGATAACCCGAAAATAAATGTATTACTACTTCCAGCACTAGAACTATTACCAAAAGATTCACATTCGCAGTATAATGACAGATATGTCAATAAACTCATCAACCATCACAAACGGTGAATTTGTAGCTCCAAATAAATATAATATAGAAAACAAAAATCAAAGCATTTTTTTAAAATTTAAATTTATAACAAACAAAATCAAAATGTGAGAGAAATTGCATTAAAACTAATCTCCAAAACTACCTTTCCCTTTGAATCTCCGTAATCAACAAAATTATGCTCAAATAATGAACAAAACACAATCACAATTAAGATTTTTTTTTGACTTGGAAAAAAAAATGTTACCTTCCTCTCTGAATTTCCTTGCGCATGATCTCAATCTCGGCCTTAATCTCCGGAACCTCCTGCGAGTCCTCACGAACCCTCGCAAGGTCGTCCTCGATGGCCTGAAGCTGCGCCGTGAGGTCCTGGCGCGCCGAACTGAATTGATGCAAGTCAGCTTGGACACGAGCGAGCTCTGACGTCATAGCATCGACGGCCCGAGCCTCGGCATCAAGCTTCAAGGACCTCTCGTAGACGTCTCTGATTTCAGCGTCTCTCTCGGCCTTGATATCGGAGGCGGCGACCGATAAGACGCGAAGGTCGTGCTGAGCGGCGGAGAGGTTGTGTTTGAGTGCCACGTGTGCGGAGGCGAGCTGTTGGTTCTCGCCGAGGAGGGATTGAATCTCGCGGTGTTGGATGGCGATGCGGTCTTCGAGGATCAACGAGTGTGGGTGGTGGGACCTACTACCGTGGATGAGGAGACCACCACGACGGTCTTCGATTCGGGAGAGTGGGACTTGGATTTCGCGGTGGTGGTTTCGTCTGGACATGTTTTCTTTATTTATTTATTTATTTTTGCAATGCAATTCAATTTTACTCCTCCTCAGCGCCTCTTTCTCAGTCTCGTTTTGGTTTTGTTATTTGGAGGATTTGTGTCTTTTTGACAGATTGCCTGATTGGGAAGTTGCTCAGCTGAGATTTGAGAGAGTCTCGTTTAAGCCCATGAAAAGAAAGAAGAAAAGGTCTGTGGACTTACAAAGGTACCCAGACCAACAAAACATGATAGGCACAAAATCTTGATTAAGAAATGACAAGCCCAATTCTTAAATAAAGGAATGATGGGCCCAAGAATATGTGCAAGCCGAAAAGCCCTATAAAAGGATATAACAGACCCAAACAATAAGAGAATGAAGGGCCTGTGACGGTACGACCTATGAGGAATTGGTTCCCACCACAAATCTCCAAAAAAAAGGGAGACAAGGGACAGGAGGACTCGAAACAGAATATAAATGTTATATTTTCAAAAAGTATAGAAATCTTAAGAAAAAACAATAAGATTCACTAGAAATAGTGAATTAAAGAGTGAATTTTTTTTTATAAAATATCCTCAAAGTCAATTTTCTTTTGATCTGAGCATTTTCTGGCATTGATCTTTGAGTTTAAGATTACTAATCACTTTTTTATTGATTGTGGATAAATTAGACTGAGGAAAACGGTAAAAAATTAAGCCTAAGAGCTTTTGTTTTGAGGTATTGAGTTCTAAACTCTTTTCTCTCTTTTCTGTTTTAAGCTTGCTTTTAATCTTGTTTCTTTGCTTGTTAGAATTATTGTTTTGAAGTTCTGCTTTGTTTTCTATGTTGTTGTGTTTTTGGCTAGGGTTTCTACGGCCGAAACCATGTGCGCATAATCCTACTTATGTACGCGTGTTGGATTATGCGCACACAGGCTCCTCGGCCCATTTTCAAAGCGAACAATACCTGATTGGGGAAAGATTCGTTCTTCCCATAACCAGGTTCTTTGAAATAATTAATGTCATGCTGTATGCTTAGATGTAAGCTAGTGTGTGTGTGTGTGTGTGTGTGAGTTAGAATGCAATATTGATTATGCCTTTAATAAGGTTAAGATATAAGACATAATAAAAGGAAGCCAACTCTAGGGTTAGGCAATTTTGGGTGCTTAACACCTTCCCAAAACTGTACCTAAACTTCGAACTCATATCTCTAGTAGTAAGATAAAAAAGATCCTTCATTGAGAGGACGCTATATATATGGTTTCTAGGCCATTGCAAAAACTAGGTAGTGATTGCCCCCGTTGTGTCCACATGGGGGATCATGTTTGATGTAACCATTGCCTTTTAGGGATGCCAAACGTTAGGTAATAAATGCGTTGGATTTGACAGCTTGCCCTTCACGCATGCATTCAGCCAGCTATTAGGATCAATGTTCAGGATTGCCTGACCATTCAGTTATCGAGGCGCACTTGGATTAAAGGGCAAAAGCAATTGGTAATTCTCCCGCCTAAAGCAATAATTACTCCTCCCCTATAAATAGTGTTTAGGTTTCTCTTATTTACTTTCTCTATTTCCATTCTTCACTCTCAATCTCATACTAGAGCCTTCTAAGTTCTAAGCCTTCTTCCCAAGAATACTCCTCCTCTCGAGAATGTCCCTTTTCTTTGTGGGTCTTCTAACCCTTTTTTCCTCCATTCCCTTTCTTTTCCATTAATGGGGTTCACCCATTTAGTTAATACTGATGCTACTGTAGAGGCATTTAAGGCCAAGTACAATATTCCTTGAGATGTATTCATTGAATACTGTTTAGAGGGGAATATAGAGGATCAGAGAGTGCCGAGGGCGATCTTTATTCCCCTTATGGCCGTCCTAGAAGGTGGGGTTAGGATCCCTTTAGACCCTTTGTTACTAGAAACCTTAGGTTTTATGGGCTCAGCCCCAACCAGTGTCTACTCAACTTTTATAGGGTGATTGGCTGTAATAGCCGGTTAAATAGGCTCTACAACCTAAGACTCACCCACTGTGACATAAACTTCCTCTATAGTTATTGTGTTAGCCTTAAGAACGATTACTACCTCAAAGTTCAGGACCCCCGAATGAGGCTGATTTCTTGCCTCCTGGACTCTAATAAGAATTCCTAAGAGGAATTCATAAAGGTGAGCATGAACTGGCTTGCTGATGAGCTCACTTACCCGACTTCTCCTCAAAGGGCAGGTTGATAACCTTAGGTTTTGTCTTTGCATTCCCATTTTTCTTTAAACTTGCCATATTTTATATTGTGTTTTTCTAACTGTTGTTCCTTTGATTGTCACTACAGATTCCAGGCATACTAAGCCAAACATCGGCCTTGTTGAGGAGCTAAACAGGATCCTTCATTTTGAGCTATTCATACATACTGACGGGCAGCTCCAAGCTTCGCATTGCATTTTCGGGTGCACCCCCTCCTACATGAGGTTCCAAGATTTGGGAGATGTGTTCTGAGCAAAGCACCCCCTACTATTTTATAACAACGTTTGGCTGAAGGGATTCCTGCCAAACATTTTGGAGAATGAGGCTTAGCAAAGAGGTCCTTGTAGAAGAAGGGTAGATTCCCCGAGCTATTCAACAACGGTTGGGGGGATATAGTTTTCTGAGTAGAAGCCCGACATATTCCTGTAAACAAGCCCAAGTAAGTTCAAACTGTCGAGGCGATGGTCCAGCGGAGGGACATTCAGCTATCAAACTATTTCACAGGGGCCTAAGTTCCCACGGGACAAACAACTCATCTTCGACCCATGGTGGTGGCCCCCGCCTATGGATGGAAAAGGCTGAGGGTTGTTGATAGCCCGAGGGGCTAGGCCAGAGCTCCACCTATGGCATGATCTTCTTGCCACCCCCGTTGCAGCCGATCCACCAGCCTTCCAGCCGGGGAGAAGGAAACCTTATTCGGATTTCAAAGAGAAGGCTTGGCTGCATAGAAGCCTTCTCAGTTGAGCCAAGTTTGGCGCCAAAGCAACACTAGAACTCCATTAGGGACATCAATAACCACTTCTCGGACATTCTATCAACTGATAAGCCTAACCCAAAGTAGAAGAAAAATTGGGGGTTTATACCCAAAAGCCCAATGTTATTGGGAATGGATCACCACAATTGGTGTCATCTATGGGAAATTCCTACTACGTTGAAGATCTAGAGGTGGTGGAGGTAACTACTAGATGGAGGAGCAACATGCAGGCGAAGGGTCAGTGGGGTTCGATGGCAATCAATCTAGGGGCTCATCCCGGGCCCTTAGGGCGGTGGAGCAAAAGCACAGGAGAGAGCGCCTCGGCTGAGACAGGCATAAGACTCAAGATGACTCGTAAGTAGCGTCATCTAGAGGAGAAAGAATTATTTCGTACATACCAGAAGGTTCGTCCCATAGTGACCGGGACTACCAGTTGGAAAGTCTTCTAAGGCAGATTAATGAGTTGGAATTAGAGGCGAGGGGTAGGTGCTGAAGGAGGTCCCTTGAGGGGTCGTCCCACGACCGTAGCACGGTAAGTAATCATCCGGAGAGACTATCGCTCCAAAGTCACTCTCGGTTGTCGAGGGATAGGTTAAACGAGTCCAGAGACGTAGATTCGGTATCGTCGAGGAAAGAAAGGGGTGGGCGCCCATATGCCACCATGAACGCCATGAGCCAAGCTTTAAGAAGGATAGCCCGGTAGCCTTTTTTAGAGGAAATAGAACGCACCGAGATGCCGAGACACTTCACTCACCCACCGTTCACCTGTTATAATGGCAAGATAGATCCGGTGGAGCACGTAAGTCATTTCACCCAACTTATGGCTCTTTATTCTCAGAATAATAGGTGTAGATATCGGATTTCGTTCACCCTCAATTTGCGTGCCAGACATTGAAAATTTCCAAAAAATACTATCTTTTCTCCATAGGGCCACAGAAACATCTAAATTGACATGGCACAACTTGTTTGGGCATCAGAGCACTTAAAGTACTTTTTTTGGTCAAATTGACCAAAATGAGTTGACTGAAAGTCAAATGAACTCAAAATTCTCCTAAAACAACAATTTTCATACTTTTACATTAAAC
Source organism: Quercus glauca (assembly GCA_023736055.1). NCBI lineage: Eukaryota > Viridiplantae > Streptophyta > Magnoliopsida > Fagales > Fagaceae > Quercus > Quercus glauca. The sequence continues at coordinate 18,734,228 of CM043315.1, read as the reverse complement.
CCGAGTCATTTGTAGACACCGCATTTTGTTCACCCTCAATTTGCGTGCCAGACATTGAAAATTCCTAAAAAATACTATATTTTCTCCATAGGGTTATAGAAACATCTAAATTGACATGGTACAACTCGTTTGGGCATCAGAGCACTTAAAGTGCTTTTTTTGGTCAAATTGACCAAAATGAGTTGACTGAAAGTCAAATGAGCTCAAAATTCTCCTAAAACAACAATTTTCATGCTTTTACATCAAACCCGAGTCATTTGTAGACATCGCATTTTGTACCCTTTACGACTCAGGCCCCTGTTCCCCAATGATGCTAAAATTCTGAGATCCAAGGTTGGTTTAGGGCCCAATTGGATGTTAAAATGAAAAATGTAACTTTTAATGAGCAAATAAATCTATTTTTGGAAAAGTAAAGCTAAGGAAATCCTCAGCCTGCGCATGCAGGAATCAACCTGCGCATGCAGCCATTATGCATGCACACGCAGGCCTGATCCTGCGTGCACATGTAGGGTTTCAGAAACTATGAAAGACAAGTTTTCTGCATTAAAGGCTGAGGTTTGGAACGAATCCCACATCGTCTAGGAGCCGTTCCAAACCCCTATTTTCATAATATTAATAGCCATACATGGCACCTTTTCAAAACAGACAGAAATCCTAAGGGAAAATGCTAAGATTCACTAAAAATAGTGAATCAAAGAAGGAGTTTTTCATAAAACATTCTCTAGTCAAATTTCTTTTAATTAGGGTATTTTCTGGCCTTGATTTTTGAGTTTAAGATTACTAATCATGTTTCTTATTAATTGTGAATAGATTTGACTGAGTGGAACGGTCAAAAATCAAACTTAAAAAACTTTTGTTTTTAAGATATTAGTCTATCTTTTTCTTTTTATGCTTTAATCTTTCTGTTTGCTATAGTTTTTTTCATTATGTGTTTTAATATGTCTATGTAGTTTAGGTTTATGTAGTTTTTTTACATTTTAAAGCATGTTAGGATGTTAGATTTATTTTTTTGAAGCCCTGCTCTATTTTTTGTGTTGCTAGGGTTTCTGGGGTGGATTCCAAGTGCACATAATCTTGCCTACACATGTAGGCTAGATTATGCGCACGTAGGCTTGTTCATATGTGTGCATGATCCTACCCAAAAACCCTAACCTTAGTTTATCTGTTTCTGTTTCTTATTTCCTTGCATAAATACGCTTTTGTTTTAGTCTTCCTTTGTATATACGAGTCTTTATTTCATTGTTTGATTGTTTGTTTGTTTTTTTTTTTTTTCATATGTTAGAATTATGGTTTATCTTGTGTTTCCTTATTTTGATGCCATGAACACGCATTCACATGTTCATGAATTTATGCCATGGGTGCTGAGGTGTAGTAAGGTAAGTGAGGTAAGTCATGCATTAACATAAACATGCATCTTTGACTATGATTTTGCTTTGATAATATAGATGAACATGTTTATTTGGATGAGTTTTCCTTAATGTATAGATGCAATCATGTGTTTACTTGGATCTTTCTATACTTTGTGTAACATGATTTACTTAAATGCCTATGTTTCTAGTTTGGGTTAATGATTATATGTTTCTGTCTTGGATGTAATAAGATGCTAGATGAATGCTTGATTGATATGAGATACCATGTATGCTAGGTTTGGGTTGTGATATGCCATGATAGATGTATGCTTAGGCTTGGGTTATGATATGCCATGATATATGAATAATTAGGTTATGGGATGATTGATGCCATGTTGTATGTTTAGATGCATGTTAGTGTGTGTGTGAGTATAGATGCAATATTGAATATGCCTTTAAAAGGTTAAAACATAAGACATAATGAGAGAAAGCCAACCTTAGGGTCGGGCAGTTTTGGGTGCCTAACGCCTTCCCAAAACCGTACCTAAACTCTAAACCTATATCTCTAGTAGTAAGATTAAAAAATGTCATTCCTTAAGAGGACGTTGTATATATGGTTCCTAGACCATTGCAATTGCAAAAACTAGATGGCGACTCCCCCATTGTGTCCACATATGGGGCGTCTAATGCTCGGGGCTATGGAATAGGAATAGTGTTGGAGTCACTAGAAGGTGTAAGGGTGGAATATTCACTCAGACTGGGCTTCTAGGTCTGGAATAACGAAACCGAGTACAAAGCATTGGTAGTCGAACTCCAAGCATCAGTGAAGGTAGGAGCTACATATGTGGAAATCTATTTTGGCTTGTGTTTGGTGGTAAGTCAGGTCAAAGGAGATTTTAAGGCAAAGGACCCGAGAATGGCAGATTATCTGAAATTAGTCCGTCCATTGCAAACACAGTTTGGATCGGTGAAGGTGACCTAGATTTCTAGAGGGCGAAAAATGGCAGATTATCTGAAATTAGTCCGTCCATTGCAAACACAGTTTGGATCGGTGAAGGTGACCTAGATTTCTAGAGGGCGAAACAGCCACACAGATTTCCTGCCCACCCTAGCTTCATCCATGGGGAGTTCTATACCTTGAACCATTTTAGTGGAGTCGTTAGAATCCTTGAGCATCAATCATCAAGAGCATTGTCAAGTCGCGATTGTGGCCATTTCCCCAAGCTGGATGGACCCCATCATTTCATTCATCTTAGACGGACCTCCTTGACAAATAGAAGGAAGCCGAGAAGATACGAAGGAAATCTGCCAAATTTTGGTTGTTGGTTGAGAAGAAATCGTACTGGAGATCATTTGGTGGGCCTTATTTGTCATGCATACACCTAAAAGGCATGGATGGACTTCTTGCCGAATTGCACGAAGAAATATATGGGAGCCATACAATTGGTCGGTCCCTAGCTCATCGAGCAATAACTCAGGGGTATTGGTGGCTGAATATGTAGAGGAATATCGCGGAGTATGTCAAAAAGTGCGATCAGTGTCAGAGGCACGCACCAAACATCCATCAGCTGAAAGGAATTTTCAACCCGATCTCCAGCCTATGGCCTTTTGCATAGTAGGGGCTAGATATTGTGGGCCATTTCCCTAGGGCCATGGGGGACAAGAGATTTGTGATAGTGGTGACTGATCACCAAATGGGTAGAGTCTGAGGTTTTGGTGAACATTCGTGACATCGATGTAAAGAAATTTTTTTGGAAGAACATTGTGACTCAGTTTAGGGTACCAGAGACATTGATCTCGGATAACGGGTTGCAATTTGATAGCAAGGCCTTCAGAAAATATTATGGTGACCTCAGGATCAAGAATAGATATTCTATACTGGCGTACCCTTGGAGCAATGGGTAAGCCGAGGCCACTAACAAGATTATTGTTAATGAGCTGAAGAAGAGGTTAGAAAATGCTAAGAGGAATGGGCTGAGGAACTGCCTAACGTGCTATGGGCCTACCGAACTACTCCCAGGAGATCCATTGGCGAGACCCCTTTTTCCATGACCTACGAGACTCTGGCAGTGATACTAGTGGAAATCAGCTTGCCAAGCATGAGGACTATGAGTTTCTCCCCAGACAAGAATGGCCAATTTATGATTGAGCAATTGGACTTCATGGAGAAAAACAAAGAGATAGCATCCATCTGATTGGCCGACTACCAGCAAAAGCTATCTAGAGGGTATAATAGAAACATGAGGCCAAGAGAATTCGTTGCTAGAGACCTTGTCTTACGAAAAGTGTTGGGGAGCATGAAGGACCTTAGTTTGGGAAAGCTAGACCCAAATTGGGAGGGCTCGTATCACGTTACCGCGATGGTGGGCATTGGAGCTTATTACTTGGAAGATTTGGAAGAGAGACCCCTTCCTCGGCCGTGAAACGTAAGCAACCTCAAGAAGTATTTCTAATAGCATCAGTGTAGTTGTATTATGCATATTCGTTTATGTAAAGTTGTTATAGTTGTCTAGTTATTTGTATTGAATCATAATGAAGCATACTGTAGGCAAGTTCGAGGATATTGAATAAATTCTAAACCTAAGAATTATCAAGGATAGAAGCCTAGCCTCTGCCTGACCTCGGTCACCGACTAGGTGGAAACCTAATTAAGGACAGAAGCCTAGCCTCTGCCTGACCCCGGTCATCGACTAGGTGGAAACCTAAAAATGTTGTCAATGACAGAAACCTAGCCTCAGCCTGACTCTAGTCACCGACTATGTGGAAACCTAAAAAATTGTCAAGGACAGAAACCTAGTCTCGGCCTGACCCCGATCACCAACTAGGTGGAAGCCTAACTAAGGACAGAAGCCTAGCCTTGACTTGACCTTGGTCACCAACTTGGAGGAAACCTAAAAAATTTGTCAAGGAAAGAAACCTAGTCTCTGCCTGACCTTGGACACCGAATAGGTGGAAACCTAAAAAATTTTCAAGGACAGAAGTCTAGTCTTGGCCTGACTTCGGTCACCGACTAGGTGGAAACCTAAAAAATTATCAAGGGCAGAATCCTAGCCTTGGTCTGACCCCGGTCATCGACTAGGTGGAAATCTAACTCAGGACGGAAGCCTGACCTTGGCATGACTTTCACCACTAATTGGATAAAAACTTAAGTAAAAAAAGGGGGTAGGGGAAGGTGTAAACATTCAAGGGCTGAACATCATGCAAATAGTCGAGGGTCGAGTGCCGTGCTAACACCCTTCTTTTTCTTTTACCAGCAATTAAATATCATGTCATTAGGGTAAAAAGTAAGTAAATGATTCTAGGCACCGAGCAGTAATAAATTATTTGAAAGATACATAAATAAATCAAAAGGGCAATTGTTCTATTGAAAATTCCGAGGAGTACAAAATAAACAGTAATAACAACAAAAACAAAAAATACAATTTGTAAGAAGCCCTAGTCAAGCATTGGGGCTTTGCTCAATTACAGGAGGAGCAGGATTGGGGCTCTTCTTGGTGATAGGGGGAGTAGGATCGGCGGTGGCCTCGGCAACTTCCAACTTGACAGGAGCCACGAGGGGTTAAACGGTCCTTAGAGGGCTCAGATTGTCCACGTTGATGACATCAGTGTTAGTGGTGTGAACTTCAATCTCCTCTAGGAGTTCACAAAAACTAGGGTTGTCTTCTTCTACCTTAGCCTGCCCTCCCTGAATCCTTGGGCAGGGGAACCTGGGACAGGTCCCTGGAAAGGAAGGCTAGAGGGAGATTTATAATGTCAAAGGCAGCCACCCACCCCCTAAATATCCCGCTAGCCTTGCCTCCCTTATGACTTTGGCCGCAGAGCGCTCGACGTCATTAAAGCCGAGGTCATAGTTATCATGCTTAGCCTGCTCCAAACTCCTCTTCGTGGCCACAATCTCTTCTCCTTGGGCTGTGATCATGTTCAAGGCCTGGGCCAGCTTGGTGTCAGACTCCTCGATCTTCCCCTGTAGAACCCCCCACCTTCTAATCAGCTGAGGCCCGTGCCCTCTTGGCGATGGCTAGCTTCTTCTCGACTTGTGCGACCTCTCGGTTCTTCTCCTGGAGGGTGGATTTTGCGACTTGCTGTACGGCCTTCTTACCGTTGACCTCTTCATTGGCTTTCTTCAGCTGATCTTCGAACAGATGCACCCCCTACGTGGCCTGTGATTCAAAAAAAATAAAATAGTGCCAGGGCTATAAGGCATAAATATATATTAAGTTATTGAGAATTGGCTGAGGAAAGCCCTCACTGCTATGGAGTGTCACTTAAGGTTGAGGACAATTTCCTCATTTGCAATTTCCTCCTAGAAGTGCACGTCCTTGGGTAGCATTAAGGCCTTCCTAAGGCTGTTGGCCACTTGTCCACTTCGGCCTTCCTCCATGTTCATATGGGGCCTCATCCTTTACTCCCCCACCCTCGAGCTACCACCATTCATTCACACTGGGTGAAGAGCCCCTTCCTACCACAGTGGTGATACTTGTTAAACCCTTTTTTACGATTAAATTTTTGGATCTTAATTAATATTTTTATATTGTGAGACAAATAAACAAGACATTTTATCGGCCAATAAAAGAATTTTTTCTCCTACATGAGAGAACTTAATTTTTTTATTATTAGGTGGCCTTTTTCAACGTGGGGCTTAGGCCATTGCCTAAATAAATATTCTTGTGGTTAAACTGCCTGGCAGTTATAGAAACAAAAAAGTAGTTAGTAACAATATATGGCCTCACTGGAAAAAAAAAAAAATGTCACCTTCAGTATCTAGTGTTCAAATCCTTTCTCACCCAAATTATCAAGAAAAAAGAAAAAAAAAATAAAAATAAATGCAAAAGTAAAATTTCATTAAAAAGAGCGAAGAATTTTGAGTTTAACGATTACTGAGGCGATCAATTTCGTCAGTATCGTCTTAACTCTTAAGCCGACTTAACATTAATAATAAACTTCCGTTGCTTATCCCTTAGAAATCGTCTTGACAGCGAAGCATATATAACTAGGCCAGTAAGTTTTTAAAGCCCAATCCTCAACCCGCCAATAATAAATTCCCTCCAAAATGTCAGACTCAGACCCATTGGCTCAGCAAATCTGCCTCTTCCGCTCCCTAATCAAAAGCAGAAGGTGAATCACTCTACCTTGTTCCCTTTAACCCTACCTAATTCATTCGCAAAATTTCAATCTAATTCTTATTCCTTGTTCTCTCAATTCCTCTTTTCGCAGACTCGACGACGCAGCTCTTCGTATCCTCGAATCTCTTTTGGTTTCCAAATCTGTGAAATCGCTCAAGGAAGTCCAATCCACTTTGACAGTGTTCCTCAGATCCGAATCTCTCTCCGCCATTCGCGAAATCGCCTACAAATCTGTCTACCAAAAGCTTATCACTCTTGAATTCTTCGTCCTCGCTTTCGCTCTAATAGCCGACGTTGAGGCACTTACTCTTATTCCCCTCACACATTAATTAAAATATGCTCTCAACTTGAATCATTAATAATTTGCGTCAGAATGCATACTGGAATAGTCAATATAATCACTGATTACATTTTAGCTAATTTTGGTTTTACCGATCGAGATGGCTGGCCTGAATTAGGAGATGTTGAAAGCATTGTTTCGATTTCAATCTGAAATCATTTGAATACGCCTGGAATTTGAATTTTTGATGATTAATTCAGGTTGTGTTTGATTAATTAACTTTTGAAAGCGCTTAATTATGTTACTTTAAAACATTCTGATTTAGTTTTATTATTATTATTATTATTGTTTTAAAATCTAATTTTTCTAAAATATATGTTGTTATGAAATTACCCGGCTAAACTGTGTTACAAGGCCTCCGTAATTTGTAATGCTAGATCTGTATCGATGATCCATGATTGTTTATTTATTTTAATTTCACACTGAATGCTTTCAGAGTTGCTTGGCTTTGAGATACGAGGCCTTGCATATGCGGGAACTCAAGTCTACAAGTTGCCAATGGCTAGAAGTTTCTTATTTGGAATGGCTAAATTTTGCCGAACACTCGTTGGATAATGGTTTCTACTCTATTGCTGGAAAGGTAATCTCTATATTGTTTTACTTTGATTCTATTCTAGTGCTACTTGAATTTACGAGTCGCTAAAGAGGTAATCTTATTTTGAGAAACTGCGATGCCACGATGAGCCTTTTTTGTATCAAATACATTAATTGTCGTCTAAGAAGCATGGACACAAACACAAGTGACATGACGAGAATATGACAAGTAGTTAATTAATTAATATTATATATATATTTTATGGGTTGGGTTCAAGTTACACTACTCAATATTTTTTAATTAGATGCGAATATTGACAAATTCATTGTTAGATTACATCATATTCGTATATTCTTCATGTTTACAAAATTCCAAGGTGATAAAAAATTAATAGCCATGTCATCAATCAATTGTTAAAATTCAAATTTTTGTAGTTTAAAATAGTACATAAAAGATGAGTTTATAGATCAATGGTAAATAGCATTCGATTGATATGAAAATTGGCATGTATGTTAAGAACATATAGAACATGTAATTCAACGGTTGGATTTTCAAAATATTAATTCAATAACAAGTTATTGAGTGGTATAATATTGCTTAGAGTTACGCCAGGTGTAACTTGAACCCAACTTATATTATATATATATATATATATATATACACATATCTTGAGGTATATTTATTTGTGGTATAATTACTATTTACCTTTTTCCTTTGTTTTAAAATGGTCCCTAAGGTATTATTTAAGTCCTTAATCTTTTTTTCTTATGTCAAAAGAATCAAAATAGTCATTACTGTTAAGCAGTGCATGGAAAAGTTTCATGTAGCAAACGATGCCTTTTATGTTTATTTAGACTTTCGGAATAAATAACAAATATTCAAATCTGTAAAAACATATCTAAAACCAAAGGAATTCTTAAAAAATAAAAAAAAATAAAAAATAAAAAATAAATAATTTCCCTCCCAATACAGCATGTACAATCTAAGGTGTCTTTGACGGACACACCGGAGGTTTTGGAGTATCAGTTGTTCTTAAATTGTAGTATGTTACATAGCATTTGGAGGTGCATATCCATAGTCTAGAATGGGGAATCAGTGAACGTTATATCTGTCCAGTCTTAGGATTCCCTGAATGCTGTTAGCTAAATTTTAAATATTGTGAATTTTGATGACTACAAATATCTATAATGGGCCAACTTATTGAGATTGCCCCCTGAGCCTATGAGTTTTCAGAATTTTTGAATTTTTTAGCAATTTGATTTGGTATACACGTGTAACATTGGTAAAAAATCTATCCATCCTAATCTTGAAGGGAACTTGATAACTTTTGTAGTGGTCTCATGTGGTCTTTGTTAAGAAGAACATTTTTTTTTGTTCTGTTTTGGTGATAATATCTTGTTATTTCTTTTCGTTTCCATGTGCTTAGAGCTTTATTTCAAAGGGATTCTGTTATCTTTCCATTCCAGATGTGACTCTGTCCTTTAATCTGGCCCTAAAGTCCATGTTTAGAAAATAATCTCATATCAGCAATGTAATATGTAACTATAACTCTATTATCTGATTGGTTATACTTGCTGTATTTTCTACCTTACTTTATGCAATATCAAGATGGGTTGAAAACTCAAATCTTGGGACTTTATATTGTGTATGTAATAAGTGATCTAGTTTGAAATCATGGGTAACTTAGTGGTTCCTTACACTAATCTCAGTCTTAACTGTTGACCTTTTCTTTTGCAGGCATGTGAAAATGCATTATTATGTCTTAAGAAGACTGATATTGCAAACCCTAAAATAGATGAATTCTTTGAAAGTGTGCAAGTTTATGAAAAAATAAAGAGACTAAAAGATTTTGCTATGACATCAGCCACTTCACGCTCTGGTAGGTCTTCTTTATTTGTGCAAATTCTTTGCAAGCTTTCTTAGAAGGGAAAAGAAAACTTCGAAATTTTTGTCCAATTGATTTGAACATATGATAGGACTGACCGGCTCTCAGAGTCCTTTTGGGCTGGTTAGATGTAGCTGCTGCCAAGCTGTTTGATAAATTTTTTTGTATCCACCTTCCCAACATGGTCAGTTCGAAGCCAGCAACTCACTTAGTTACTTTAGGGTTAATTTAGATTCCTAGATGGTATGCCATCTGCAAGATAACCTGATTTTGGTACAAACCAAATATTAATGTTAGCTTTGATGCCAACAGCCAATAGATGGGATTCATTCACAGAAGCAGATAAAAATAGATCAAACCTCTTGTACCATCATGTTGAATTTGTGATCCATTGCACTGATAAGGTTGTAGTTGGCTGATGACCCTCAATACCATAGGAAAACCTCGGAGTTCTGCTTACTACTGATGGTGCAATTTCGTAACTATCTATCAAATGCTTGGAACCATATAATGATATTACATTTTCGTTTCATAATCTGTAAAAACTCCCCTTCCACAAGAATATGGTTTTTCTCACTCTCATTCCTTCCCTTGGAATCAAACCTCCTTTATTCTCTCAGTTTTATGTTGTATTAATTTAGGATATTGTATTTGTTATGTGCCTGTAATTCAGTTGATGATGATGACAATGACGAAGAACATTTAAGTATCCTAAAAAAATTCGTGTAGGGGAAAGACAAAGCCTTGGTTGTGCCAGTAAGTGATGTGTACATGGAAGGAGAAATAGTTATATACGGAATTAGCATGTTTTGAGCTTGACATATGGAATACATGTTCTGAATAAGGCAGGGATCTTCAAAATGACATTTCATGTTGCCTTTAGGTGGTGGCACAATTGAATTATCACAATTTTCAACAACAGAAGTATGAAACGGAATACTGGTTTAGTTGTGCATCATGTGTATGACACAGACACATTTGATAAATTTGAAAAGCTTATCACAATTAACTGCTTTGGCATACTGTTATCTGAGGTCCTTGTAAATTATTTTTGGGAATACATCTTTGATTGTTTGACGTATAGTTTTGATCTCCCAGAATGCGAGTGCTTGGATAGTGCATTTGTTTATGTTGTTCTTATTGTCATTTGTTACTTTTCTAGTTTTCTCTATTGAAAAGAAGACGCTAGCTTTTTTCATTTGAATATTTCTATGGGTTTCATTTATTTCTGTCTGTCATTGATGGTTATAGAAGTAATGGCACATGATCGACCATTTCGTAATGCAAGGCTTATGAAGTTATGATATTAATTACCTAGTCATGTTATTTATTCAGACTGATATCTTTAGAAAGTGTGCTAGTGTTAGGACCCAGAATGAAGTGCTCTGGGTCTAATGAGAGTTTACCTTTCTGTACTAATCTATCTTGCTTCTGATCTAATGGCAATTAAAATCAATTCTTTTTTTGGTTGGGAATTAAATAAATTTCAAGTTCCTAAAACATCGCATTTAAGGGCCCCTTTCTGTCATTTGATCAATGTAAATTCCATCTTCATTTCAGTTCAGGCGCAAGCTGCAGAGTACTTGACAAAGAAGAGCACTGAGAATGGAAAAATAATACATCCTTCATTGTGTAAAGAGACAAAATGTGTAGCAAGCACTATGTTCAGAATTGGAATCAAGAAGAGAAATGAACGAAAATTGCATGACCTGCAACGTACTACCAGTAAATCATAAACCATTCAACTTTGACGTCATTGCATTCTGGTCCCTTCTTTTTTTGGTATTTTAAAAGTTAGTGCCTTACTGGATTTACACTTCATGGTAATTTAGGTGGCACCTTATGGATTGTAATGGTGCGCTTTTTTGGATACGGCTTGTTCATGTTACTAACTTTTACTCAAATTTTGGAGGTTTCTGCTCAAACTTCGAAGGACCCAATAATTCGTCCAGGGCTGGGACACCCTTTTTTGACAGTAAACACTTTTCATGTCAGAAATGAACTCTTTTACAACTTTAATCACATGCTTTAATAGCAGCAAAAACCATGTTTAGTCAAAATGTGGAATCATGATCATTCAGTGATCTTGATTTTTAGCCGATGCAAGTGCGTTCCATAGACTTGTGATAGGCCTCGTGGGCCAACCATAGACAATTGTGGTACTGTCTGTCGCTCAGCCTTGACCACGCCCTTAACGTGAATTATATGTCTAGGACAAAGTGGATAGTTAGTCATTTTTAGGAATATATTCTCTATGTTAATTATAAGGATATTTGTACTGTTATTATTCAAAAGTTAGGGTTGAATTACTGATAAGGCGATAACCTTTTAGTCTGGAACTTGTTTTCATCTCAAATACAGAGGGTTAGGAATATCAACCTATCATCTGCACAAGATATATGGCAGTTTAATTACAGGTTAATTCATCTAGTAAATTTTTTTTGTTCAAAATTTATTAGTAATTGGCTTTATATCCTTGTGAGAGAGAATTGATATATCACAGTGACATAAAATAAAATTGGTTGCGTAGTTTTTTATTTTTTAATTATAAATTGAAAAATAAAAATAAAAATCTGGTCAGGGCTTGAATAGTTAGAATATTGGCGAGACACTGCCCCATTTACCTATAGGGCTTGCCCAAGCCTGCTTAATCATGGGCCAGTTTAAAAATGGCTGCTCATGTTTTCTGTCTTGTCTGTTCTTTATTTGTACTGTAATTTTGATGTAGGGATCCACCCTGCCATTTCTAGTTAATAATATTATTAATTTTTTTGTTAATTAAGGCTGTTTTGCAAGAGTTTTATAATTTAATTAGTTGGTACTTCCTTATATTTACGAATGAGACGTCTAGAATTTAAATCATTTTTTCCCTAATTATCAAATTATTAAAAATTTAAAAAAAAAAAGTAAAAGTAAGGCTGCATTAAAAGGAAAAACTAGGGGCCTTTTTCTAAATCTTAACTAAGGTTTCAACATTAAGGAGAAGAATTTCCCATAAAACGTGAAAAATAGGAAATTTGTCTCCGAATCTTTTCTCTCCAAGTGAGGAAATTCAAAAAAGACTACTTTTTAAAATAACAATCAAATATGATACTTTGTCAAATATTCTTTTAAAAAAGGTATTAGTTTACTAAAAATAGGCAGATCAACATCATGTTCATGTGGGAGAAACGTATAATTATATACCATATCGAAATTAAGGAAAATGAATCCCCTGCAGCAAGAAGTTAGAAGTTAGAACGGTCCAGTCCAATGTTAATTGGTATGATCAGATCATGTCATCATGTGCTCTTAACGTTTGATGCTACCCTAGCTTTATCTTTTCATAGAGCTGATAATATAGACTTTCATTTTGAATACATTACAGGCATTGGAAATCCAACTACACTCTGCTCAAGCAATTGAATTTGTAGGTCAGTTGCCACTTGAACCCATGTAACTGAGAAAGTATATCATGTTTTGGTAATTCCAACTCAGCATCTGTTTTGATATTTCTTACTCAATAAATGAGTGACATCTGTTTCAAAAAACTATATCAGATTACTTCAATAAATTAATCATAATTTTCTATACTATCAGGAAGATAAATTAATCATTTATTGGAGGAGTATGATGTGGTTTTTTGAAACAAATGTCACTCATTTATTGAGTAGAAAATATCAAAACAGATACTGAATTAGTATTATTGAAACATGGTATACTTTCTCCGCGTAACTATAGAGTTTTTCCATTGTTCAAACATTGCTTCTAATCTCCACCGTTTTAGATTTAAGAACCGTGCACATCTCAATTCTCAATAATCGAATCTTCCATATCACCAAGCGCATTTAATGTTTGCATTGGGGCTCGCATGTTTTATTTCTCTAAGGTAGTGAGAGATGTCTGTTTTTCTCTACTTTATTCGTAAAGCTTAAAAAATTACTGTAAAACAAAGATGACAAGGTTCTCACCGTTTAGAGTGTGGAGGTTTTTCTTCTTCCTAGACCTTAGGTGTTTGAAACTAGAAACTAAGTAAAAAATACGCGTTTTGAGAGGCAATGCAATTAATTAAATAAATTCTGCAAAGTGGTCCCAATAAATTTTTTTTTTTTAAAAAGCATGAGATGAAAGTCTAAGAGAACATAAACTTAGTTTATAAGATATGTTCATATAAAAAAAAAAAGATATATAAATATGCCATGACAACTAGGGAAAGAGTGCTGTTTTCCTCGGAACAAAAGATTAGAAGCTTGGAGTCATGTGAAGAACATTAAATGCTAGAGAGCGAAAAGGTCTTAGGGTTCCACAACTACAAATAATTTTAGTTTCAATCTCTCTTGAAATGAGATTCCTTTTAATAATCGTTTCATCTTAGCTTCATGTCGAATCTCATTAACTGTTTCACATTAATTTCTTGGTCGGTATTTTTACTATTATTATATAAGATACATTAATTTAGTATAATAAACAAGTAAAAGAAAAAAAATCCAACAGTGCAACATTTTTCATGCAGCTAGCAATGCCATGTATTACTGCCCATACCAATGAGTAACCTTTTGATCCAAAGTAGATTCTGTTTGAAACATCATTTTGTTTATCATTACTACTACTCTTGTTGATTTTTGAGCTGATTTAATGTAGATGCTCGCTATCTATCATATAGAAATATTGAAAGACCTTATTGGCTACCACAATAGAAGGTCCCAAATAATTTAATTAAGTTGCTCTTAATTTTCATTTTCTTATGCACGTGGGTGCATGGATTCTGTTCGTTCGTGCTTACTCTTATCTTCACGTGTCATGTCTGTTATACCGTGTTTGCAATGGGGGCATCAATTGAATTGATTGGTAGATGGGTCTAAAAGGTAATATGATTAATTGCATTGTGTCATGGTGAGATCAGGATGCACATTTTTGACACACATATAAACCCGTACATAGGAGAGTTCATACGGTACAACATTTTTTAATATTAGACTATATTCAATATCTCTTTACTGGTGACTTTTTTTTTTTTTTTTTTTTTAATAATCCACCTTTATATTATATTGTCATCTTATACTCTATATAATTGTGAAATATCAATATAAACAAAAATTTTATAGCTATATCATTTATAAAATCTTTAAATTAATTTTCAGTTATTTTAAATTTAACATTCTATGCAAAATATTATGTTCTAGCAAGAATAAGATGCAAATTGTGACACACGTGTTACATAGAACCAACCATCAAACATATAAGGTTTGGGTTAAGTTAAACCTGTTATAACTTTTGTTAATGTTAAACCATTCAATAACTTTTTATTCCCTTTTTCTTTGGTCAAATCAAATGATAAATTACAACGTGTCCTTATAATCTATATGCTTGCAAAATGTTAAGATGATTGGAGATCAATAACTTAACATATAAAAAAGATATTTAGATTTTAAGTTATTTTAACTTTAAAATCATTACAAAACATGAATTATGAATCAAACACTTGAGTGGCACAAAATTTGATAGGCGTATTATGAACATAGAAAACATATGATCTGTCTATACAATGGTTAAAATATCAATCCAATAAAAAATTATTAAATGGTGTAATAATATTTATAAATAGTTTCACCAAACATGTAATTTGATCATAATCCTCTCATTATTGGATTACATATTATCTTCGTTTTTAATACACATACCAAATTTTGTACAAAGTATAATATATCATTTATAATTCGATCTACAAACTTATATTTTGTATATAATTTTAAAATACATTTTTTTTTTTGAAATTTAACATTTTATAGATGATATTTTTTAGCTAATTATCCTAAAATTTTGCAAGTATGGACAATATAAGAAGATAATGTAATTTAATTGTAAATTTTTTTAACAATCACATACAATAAAAAGTTATTAGGTGATATATTATTGACAAATTGTTATACCAGGTATAATTTGAACTCAATCCACAAACATAAACACATCTATAAATGCATATTATCATCCGATTGTATACTATTCAAATTGGAACTAGACAAGCAATTATAATTAAGCATTTAAGCTGAATAGATTAAGATTTTCTAGAATTTTTTTTTTGGTTATATTCATCATGTAATTTTAAAATCATATCTATTGTAGGAATGAAGGGCCTAGATATGAGTATGGGGCCGTGGGCTGTTCTCGAGGAAGAGGACTGGTCATAAGGAGTTAGAAATGTTGTTCGAGGAGAAGTACCTCCTCGGTTAAACAAAGTAGAGGTCAAATGTCCGACCCTTCTCAAGAACAAGGCAACAGACAATCGTGCTGGTAAGGATAAACATTAGGCAGGGATAAGACAAAAGAGAGTTGGGAAATATCTAAGAAGAAAGCTACTATCATCGCATTGAATGCTCTGCATCTAACCCCCTGGCTGCATTAATGTGGAGGTGATACCTGAACAGTAATTTTCAACCTTACAGTTACCCTCAAAGACTTCAGGAAGGTGCTGATGGGACAAGTATCAAAACCAACAATCTGATCTACACGTGGAGGGCTGAGATGAAAAAATGAAGGAGAATATAAAGGAGAAAAACCCCATTACAAGGGGATCATCAGAAAATCTAAGGAAAAATCACCATATACCTAAGAACTACAATTTTGTATAAGTCTGAAAGAAATATATAAGAGCAAACCATCCTCGGACTTGACCGAGGAGAATTTTTCTTGCATAGAATTGAAACTGTTTATAATTGGCTTTCTAGTGATAACTAACCAATTGTGATCACCATCCACTTAACTCGTTGAAAGTTCATTTTCAAGCCTACTCTCTTACAAATTCATTGTTTTGTGTTCTTTGGGCCATTGACCATTCATTTGGGTTTTAGGAGCAAATTGTGTCCTTACAGCTATCCTATGAGTAGATTAAATTTTGTCACGTAATCAATAAGTTAAATAAATGCCAAAATAACAATAGTCAATGTTTATTTAAATATTAATGACGTGAAATTTACTCATTTTACAATGATGTCTAGAATTTTAAAGACTCCAAGGTGAAAGTTATCCTAAAAGTTTTAGAGGATTATCAAATCCAAGCTAAACCACACATACTGAGGTTTTTACAAAATTAATGGGATAATTAATGAAATCTCATTTCAAATATAGAGTCATCATCAATTTCAGGCTATGAAAAGGAGGCCTAAATTGGCAAGATAAGAGTTTTTGCTATTCTTAGACTTACATCTCATACTAATAAAATTCCTGTAAAGCAGATATTATCGATTGTTGGGTGCTTTTAGAGCATTCATTTGTAAAGAAGCCAAAATCAAACTCAAACTCAATATGGGGATGGTTTTGTTTTGAATTTTTCGGTAACAGAGGGTCAGTTTGCTCTATTTTCTGCGGGAGGTCTCTGTAGGGTTTTTTGTTGTTTAAATTTTAATTAATTAATTAATTATAATAATTTAAGAGTTAGAACAATGGGAGATTTAAGAAGGTTTTGGACTTTGATTTTCCTTGAAAAGAAAAACATGTAATGTCAATGAGTTACAACACTCTTATAGAAATATTTAGAATTAAAGAATTGATTATTTCTTTATGGTGGTTGCTTTGCTTGTAAAGTTTGGATAGGTTTTATTAAATAACTCTCACCCTTTTAGGAAAAAACGGGACGGAGAATGATTTTTAATTAGCACTATTGATTAAAATCAATGCATCAAAAAATATTCCTTATATATATCAATCCAACATTCCCCTCTTAAGGCTAGTTTGGAGGGGCTCCATCAGTAAGCATTGATAAATTGCCCCACCACAAGAGCATAATTGTTCTAAGCTAAAGAAAAAAAGGAAACAAATAAAGTGTTTAATCAACAAGCATTGAGAAAGTCTTCCATACCATCTCCTAGGGGTGTCCAAGATAAGGGAATCAATCTCGTACCAGAGGCTGTACCCGTTTGACCAGTGGAACAATATATTTCGGTACCGGTTAATACCGGTGTATCGTTTCGGGTTTACTATTATTTTTTTATATTTATAAATATATATGTATATATTATAATAAATATGAAAGTTTACCATAAAATATTACATCAATTTAGAAAAAATTATTCATAGTTTTAGACTTTAGCATCAATTAAAAGAAAAGAAAAACACAATATAAAAAATAAAAAGCTTAATTGTTCATTGCATACTAAGAAAACAAATAATATGAATAAGTTACAATAAATAACAAGTGAAGGAATGAATTAAAGCCAAAAAAAAGAAAAAGAAAAAAAGAAAGAAAGATGGACACGTGATGACTCTAAAATAGCAAAAGATATACAGTAAGTGCATCAAATTGCCACACCACTGCCATCTAACCATCTAACATCATTGACTAAATATTAGATAAGAAAATTAATTTGAAAGACGCAAAGCTGAAAGCACACAGTTGTAGCGCATTAGTAGTGAAGAAACCAAAGACGCAGGAAAAAAGAAGAAGAAGAAGGAGAATAAAGAAGTTGCAGTGGCAGCTACAATGGAGAGAAATGGAATCTAAATTAGAAAAGGGTATTGAAGGGAAAAAAATGAAAGATTTGGAGCACAAATCTCAGTCATTAGGCACCAAGTCAGTGAGTCACAGACCCATTTTTCTCATCTTCTTCTTCCTTTTCTTTTTCCATTTTCTTCTTGTTTGTTCCGGTTCGAAACATCTTTACCGGCCGAAACAGCTGGATTTCGCCGGTATTGCCGGTATGAGGCCGGTACAACCGATATTTTTTCCGGTACGAAATAAAGGGTGTACTTGTACCGGTGCACTAGCTGGTACGGTATATAGCGGCCGTACCAGCTGGTACGGTATATAGCGGCCGTACCAGCTGGTACGGTACGAAATTGACTTCCTTGGTCCAAGTCACCGACAAACCCGACATAAGTAGATCCGACATCTACCAGAACTAGTGAGATATTCGCTAAATTTGGCAAAAATCTTATCAAATCCAACGAGATCTTTGCCAGATCTGGAAAAATCTCATTAGATCTTAGATGGATCTGGCAAAATCTCATGAGATCTTGGATGGATCTGGTGGGATCTTGCCATATCATTTTTCAGCCTTTTTCAACTTTATCAGAAGCTTACTTGATCCACTCAATTCGATATCCCTAGCTTATCAGTTGATGGTAGGTTTGGTTGTTCTTCACCCGATTTGATTGAGTCGGTTGTGGATTGGGCACAAACTTAACCAGTGGATGGACCTACCCGCTCCTTGCGTGTTTGTTTTTTTTTTTTTTTTTTAAAAAATCCATTATTAGCTGTAAGTTGCTTAAATGTGCTATGAGTTTCAATTAGCTTATCTTATAAAATTTTTATTATCAAATGAAAGATTTGGGGTTTGAATCCATCTTAAAAAAAAAAAAAAAAAAAAGAAGAAGGAAAAAGAGGTGTGTTAGGCTGCTAGCCGCCTTCATCTTTGAATACATTATGTCAATCAAAATTGTTACGCTGAAGCTCGAGGGATGACCAAAACAGAAAAAAGGTCAAGCAAGGAAAACACACAAATAAAATAAAAGGACCCTGAAGCATCCAAGTTGGTACTCTCGATGTTATTGCATTTGTTGGTTCCATTAAATTGAATATATATAATTTGACTTGTAGAAGTTGGTGCGTGAAACGGTGATCGAAGTTTCAGCCGGTGCAACCAATTCAAACCATTTGAGAATTGATCGAGAGAGAAAGAGATGTATATTTCCATGTGAATGTCCGCCAACAAACATTCACGTTGAACTCACCTCTCTCGTGGTCTTGGTCCAAGTTAGGGTTTCACATCTTTTTCTTTCTAAAAAAAAATACCCTAACCCTAAATAGTAATTACTCTCTTTAATTAAAATTAACTACTCTCTAAGTACTATCTAAATAATTAATTAAAAAAATATTCAATCTCACTAATTTCCTCCCCTATGGAATACAGAACACAGAATTAGAAGAGTCAAACGAGAACGTGAAAACTACAGAACTGCATGGATTAATTGCCAACCCATCACGCGCCTAGGCGGTGGTCAACTCTTATCACCAGTTTGTTTGATAATAATCTATTAATTCACTGCCTTGAATGACCTTTATGTCCTTCATGGTATTACCCGATTGCCATTCTTGTATTGTACAAATCTTTTCTATTACTTGGCTAAATCTGTAAAGTTA
Organism: Quercus glauca; assembly: GCA_023736055.1. Taxonomy (NCBI): domain Eukaryota; kingdom Viridiplantae; phylum Streptophyta; class Magnoliopsida; order Fagales; family Fagaceae; genus Quercus; species Quercus glauca. The sequence goes on along the minus strand of CM043315.1, from coordinate 18,714,882 downwards.
TGTATGAACTGTCTGTGTATTGTATTGGATTTTTTCTACGCCAAGGAATATCGTGTAGTCTTTATCAATTCTTATTCTTTTCTTTGTTTTTCTGATAAAGACTCTATCAATGCATTGAATTTCTTGTTGTTTAATTATGATTATATACTTTATTTGTATATTTTAATACAGAAACATGTGGATCTATTCTACACTGAGATAGCTAGCTAGCACCTCTTTATAAACTAGTATAAATAACTTGCTAAGCTCATTCTCTTAAACACTACGCCTTTTGTGCAACATTTCTCTTCATCTTCTAGCTCTTCCCATTTCAAAGAAAACATATATTTTTTTTTCCACTTTTTTTTTTTCGGTTGTTCTGGAGTGAGTGTCTAAATGGGGGGTTCTTCACCTTGTGCTTCTTGCAAGTTATTGAGACGCCGGTGTGCAAAGGATTGCATCTTCGCTCCTTACTTCCCTTCTGATGACCCTCACAAGTTTGCCATTGTTCACAAGGTTTTTGGTGCTAGCAATGTCAGCAAAATGTTACAGGTTTCTCTTTCTCTCTATTTGCTAATGTCCATGTTTCACTTTTAATCTTGTTCTTTACCTTCCTTTTTATCTTAGAATTAGTACCTTGTTTTGCCCCAAAAAGAAAACAAAAGAGAAGTGCTTAGGTATTTTTTTTTTCTTGTAAAATTTCACAGGAGCTTCCTGTTCATCAGAGGGCTGATGCTGTGAGTAGTTTAGTTTATGAAGCAAATGCAAGAGTTCGAGACCCAGTTTACGGATGTGTTGGGGCTATATCTTTCCTACAGAATCAAATATCACAATTGGAAATGCAACTTGCAGTGGCTCAAGCAGAGATACTCTGCATCCAGATGCAGCAAGAGCCAAACTTACCAACCCATCAGACAGACCAAGTCGACAAGTCATTTCTTCTATCCACTAATAACTTCGATGACAACAATATTCCCCAGTACCTCAGCTTTGCTTCTTCTAGCAATGTAATCCAAGACCCTCCTAAGAGAGAGTCTCTTTGGACTTAAATCCCCTATCATTGTCTTTAATGAAGTGTCTAAATATTGTTACAACGTTGCTTGATCTCTCTATCCTTGTCTCTCTCTCGTTGTGTTGTTAGTATTTGCGTTTGTTGTTGTGCGTGTTCATTTGCACGTGGATTTGTTTAACTTTGTACGTTAGACACTGAGTGAAAGAGAAGTTGCGTGGTCCTATGTTGGAAAAAAAGCAAAACGGGGCATGGATTAGGTGCACATATAAGAAAATAAGGGAACCAGCCGCAGGATTTATGGTCAACCCTGCATGTGAGATATGAAGTAAAGTGGGGTTAAAACAACCTCTCTTTCTTGCTTTAAACGTTATGAATGGTGAGCCGCCCCACTCTCTTACCGTGATTTGGTCACTTTGTTTTGACCCAACGTTATCCACCCAATGCTGCCCCTTCTTCATGCCACTACATACAACTCTCTTGAATACCAAGGTTTTGACTATACTTTGTCGATAAATATGGCCATATTATTTTCTTGATTATGATGAGCCCCTTGTTTAGTATAGATCCCATTTATAAATGAAATCCCTATTTCGCGAAAGTGGACAAAAACTTGGTGCGCGCGCGGGTGTTTTTTTTTTTTTTTTTTTTTTTTTTTTTTTTTTTTAATTTAATAATTTTTCAGAAATAAGGTGTTTTGTTCCTTTTGAGAGTCAGTTTAGTGGGTTTAATAAATTTGAATAACATGTTTTAAACTTAAAGATTTAAAATTTTATCAACCACACTATCCGTTTATGGAAATTTTCTTTTTAATAGGTGGTGAGTGGATTAGTTTGGCAAGAATGGGATATCATTTTTTTTTTTAATAAATTTTTTATTATCAAAATAATTGTAACTCAATTTTCTGCGGCCCCCCGAAGTGTATTAACTTTAATAAACAAATGCATATGAAGGCATCTTAACGGGCTGCATTTGCATTTCAAAATCTCTGCTGACAGTGTACTGTGCTGTTGACATCGCCACGAACACAGCTAGTCGTATAAGTGTGGTACCTAGCTAGCTAGCTGCCTCAGCCTTTCGATTCAGCGCCAGCTCTACCGTTCATATATATGACGATTTTTAGAATGAGTTTGGTTAATTTATGTCCTTAACATATGTATTAATCACTAATTTAAAATATATTTTTATGAAAAAGTAAAAAAATTATCAAAACAAAATTAGTCATTTTTTATTTATTATTTTTTTCATAATTTTTTTGAATGATTACTAATACATTTCATAATAAGGAACTTGTCAACACCAATCACTTGTCCTGATTGCTCTTTACAATTGTGTCAGAGTATTGTCCATTGTTAAAAGTGAACTAGGGAAAGCCCCGATAAGTCCTTCATTTTGTGCGTGTGTGGTTGTCTTGAAAATTAAAAGAGAGTTTATGTGGAGGCAAAGGCATAAGTGAGATTTAGAAGTGGTGTTATCTCTTTTTATTTTTTATTTTTTATTTTTTTAATTTTAATTTTTTATTTTTAGCATTTCCATCCGTTTTGTAGTAATTGATCTATTTTACTATCTTAAAAATTACTTTATTAATTATACCATATCATTTTATAATATACTCAACATTCCAACTTTTATTTATCTCATCTATTCATTAAAATATTAATTTCACCAACTCTTTCTCTCTTTTCCTCTTCATAAAAAATAATAAAAAAAATACCCACCTACCACCATAAAATACAATATAAATATTTTATCATTTGCAATTGTGTTACAGTGCCATCCTATTTTTATGATAAATTGTAGCACAATTGCAATTTTTTTTTTTTTGCAATTGCAAGACTTTGCAAGATTAGGTAATGGGAGGTTTTGGGGCTTAAAAACTATTTTATTAATTATACCATATCATTTTATAATATACCCAACATCCCAACTTTTATTTATCTCATCTATTCATTAAAATATTAATTTCACCAACTCTTTCTCTCTTTTCCTCCTCATAAAAAATAATAATAAATACCCACCTACCACCATAAAATACAATATAAATATTTTACCATTTGCAATTGTGCTACAGTGTCATCTTATTTTTATGAAGACATTGTAGCACAATTGCAAAATTTTTTGCAATTGCAAGACTTTGCAAGATTAGGTAATGGGAGGTTTTGGGGCTCTGAAACTAAATATTACCAACATGGGTTTTGAAACTATTACCAACATATGACATTTATAAGACCCAATATGAATGTTCTAGAGTAGTGACTATATATGCATGGATAAATACCACTGTTAACTGCGGCATTAATTCAAAGTAATATGATAAAAAATCTGTTATTACATTTTTGTCATTTTCACAGCAAGTTATATTGTTGCTGGTTCAAGCTTTTGATATTATCTTGCTGGTATAGTATATGTTGATTTTCGATCAAAAGACTGAAATTGTAGTCAAAACAATACCCGCTACTGGATGTTCCCTGCAAAATCTTTTACTTCAATCTATTTGTCCCTTCTTGGTGATAAAAACTAAAACATTCAGCTCGTTATAGTTAATCTTCCAGTTATTCCCAATAATAATGGTGATAAGTTATATATCATGTTTGGTCATAACTCAGTAGGCAAATCATGTTGGGTCCTAAATTCAAAAATAGCAATTACACATAAGAGCACAAATATTTACATGCAAAAACCATTTCTTTTTAAAAGGAAAAACTACGGGACAAACTTTGAATAATATCACTATTATCAAATCAATTACAATAATTCTCAAGTTGATGCCTAACTTGAGATTCGCTAAATACAATAATAAATCCTCTTGTGTATGTCTGTGTATGTCTCATGGCTAAAGAAAATCTTCTTATTTTCTTTGCTCTCACACACACTATTTATCTATCTTAAAGGTGGCAACACTTTTCTTTCTCCACAGACAGCTCTTTCTCTTTTGGTTGTCTTTCTCTCTATGTAGCTCTTCTTTCTAGCACAGTCTTACTCTCTTTTTTCTTTTGTGCGGCTTAATCTAAAAAAATCACATACAATTGTCTTTATAGGTTAACCTTTGCCGCCTTACACTCCTAATACACTTGGATCCTAATTCAATTTGAATTGGGATGCTTGCTAGTCACGGTTAGAACAAAACAAACCCATATATGGGCTTTGATGTTATATAGGTTGGACTTTGGTGCCATGCACCCAACAATCCCCCCTTCCAGCCCATCGATAGGTAGAGATCTTCAATCTAGCTCTTCAATTCAAATTTATGATGGTCAAGTTGACACCAGGCTTGGCCTTCTTCATTATCTTAACCAACGCAAAGAACACCTAATCATATCAATATCTTTTATTCTTAAATAATGTGCTCATCTTGGATATTCTTAATCCAATCCCTTGGCTCCCCCTTATAAGACGCCTAAATATTCTCAAAGTTAACAATTCGACGCTCTCCAATAGTCCTCTTCTCATAAGATTTAACAATCTCTATTGGAAGATATTGCTCACCTTGCTCAAGACCTCCAAGGTTTTTCACTTCCTCATTTGAAGCACCATTAAGCAATGATAATTTTACTCTCTTAGTATCAATGCCATCAATCCTAACTCTAAACTGTGAAGTCTTCTCAAAGTCTTTAATTTCAATGAACTTCTTCTTACGAGTCTTTACATGAGCCTTATACATACCATAGCAAGCATGCCCTCTTGCAACAACCAATAATCCCTTAGTAAGTTTCCATCTTCCATTGCCAAGGTGGTTACAATAACCCGCTCTATCCATAACCAATGTAGAGAACACATTCATTTTTAAATTTGGAACATGTCGCACATTCTTCAAAGTCACAATGCTACCAACATTGGTTTTGGTGCACACATCACCAATTCCCACAATTTTTGAGTAACTAGAATTACCCATTATCACAGTACCAAAATTTCCTGCTTTGTACGTGTAACATGATGGGAGGCTTCCGAATCAACAACCTACTCAACATCATTATTGGCAAAATGCTCACACTTTTGCTCTTAACAGAGAGCACCACAACATCCTCAGAAATCACAACAACTGTAGTTTTTTTCTCGCTATAATTCTTTTCATCTTTGCCTTCGGTTTATTCTTTATTCCAATGCCAACAATTTTTTCTTATGTGGCTAATTTTTCCACAATAGAAGCATTCTCTAGTTTCCTTAAATTGAGATCTATCTCTTGATTGTGACCTATCATTGAACTTAGCCTGATCATTAGGTCCTCTATTTCTACCTTTGCCCTTGTTCTCTGTGACAAAAACTTGTTCTTGTGCATTGTTTATACTTGCATCTCTTTTGCAAACCTCTTCACTTAAAATCAAATCTCGAATATCATTATATTTAAGTTTGCTTTTCCCTGCAGAATTACTCATTGCCATTCTCATGATTTCCCAACTGTTTGGTAAAACAGCCAAAACAATCATTGCACGAATCTCATCATCAAATTCAATTTCCACTGAGCTAGGATAATTGATTTGTGATTGTATTGAACTCATTCAGATGTTGTGCTACAGGGGTGCCTTATGCCTTCTTCAAATTGAACAACGTCTTCATCATATGCACTTTGTTGTTAGCTGATGGCTTTTTGTATATGCTAGACAAAGTTTTTATCAGATCCACTATAGTCTTCTCCTTTACAACATTGTGTACAGTTGATCTTAATAGAGTTAATCGAATAACTCCTAATACTTGTCTATCAAGAAGGTTCCGTTCTCCATCTTTCATAGTATCAGGTTTCTTTCCTGAAAGAGGTAAATGCAACTTCTCTCCCATAGAGATGATCTTCTATCTGCATCTTCCAATACCCAAACTCTATTCCATCAAACCCCTCAATTCCTGAAACCTTGCCTTCTTCTCCAGCCATCGCTTCCACTCAAACCTCGCTCTAAGACCACTTGTTGGATAAAATAGAAATCACATACTAGAACATAAATATTAACGTGCAAAAACCATTTCTCTTTAAAGGGAAAAACCATAGGACAAACTCTGAATAATTTCACTATTTTCAAATCAATTACAATAATTCTCAAGTTTATTTCTAACTTGAGATTCGCCAAATATAATAATAAATCCTCTTGGGTATGTCTCACAGCTAAAGAGAATCTTCTTATCTATTTTGCTCTTACACACACTATTTATTTATCTAGAAAGCAGCAATACTTTGCTCTCTCCTCTCTATCTTCTTCTCCACACACTTCTCTCTTGACTGTCTTTCTCTTTATGCAGCTCTTCTTTCTGGCACAGTCTTAGTCTCTTTTTTCTCTTATGTTGCTTACACTAAAAAACTAAACACAATTGTCTTTTTATATATTAACATTTGCTACTGTTCACTCCTACTACATGCGGATCAAGGTTAGAACAAAACAAACCCATATATAGGCTTTAATGCTATTTGGGGCCATGCACCCAACAAATCAAAAAAAAAAAAAATTTTTTTTTTGAAAGGTTAAAAACTAAATTGAAAAATTTAAAAGTTTAGGGACCATTTTAAAATATGGTATAAAGATTGAAGATCAAACACATTAAAGGGTAAAACCACCTTTTTAGTCCCTATATTCTTGGGTTATTTATATTTCAGTCCTCATGTTTTTGAAAATTTTCAATTGTTCTTTGAGTTTTTAGAACTTTCAATTTTGATCCTCGAGCTTTTAAGAATATTTTCATTTTAATCCTTGTTGTCGTATCAGTGAGAAAAAATTTATGTGGTTGAAGGATTGCACAACTGACACACATGTGACTAATAAAATAATTAAAATTTTTAATTGGCATTAAAAAAAGGCATGTTAGGAAAAAAAAATGAAATGATGAATTTAAAGAGAAAAGAATATAATGAATTTTAAAAAACTCAAGATCTCCTTTTCTATTCCTTCATTTTCTTGGCAACCAAACACTATAGCAAGATCCCCTTTTCTTTTCTTTCACTTAACCAGCATTTATTTCTTTCATTTTCTTAGTGTTCTTTTATAATATTAATTTGATTTTCCTCAGGTTTCTTGGGAATCAAACATGCACTTAATTGACAGAAAATGAAAGAAAAAAGCACATAAAGAACCTTTGAGGTAGAGAAGGAAGTACCAAATTTGGATAAAACTCATTAACAGCAATTAATTCAAGTTTTATTGGCACCAAATACATGCAAGGCACCCAAGATGTCCTTTCTTTCTTTCTTCTTCTTCTTCTTCTTCTTCTTTTTTTTTTTTTTTCACTTTTTTTTTTTTTTTTTTGTTGAGAAAAAGGCAAGACAATTTAAATTAAATAAAATCAATTTGGAATACATTTTCCAAATTGTTAGCATAAAATAATCTGCAAGCACACAGAATCGTAACAAGTAGTAAAGTGTTTTTAGAAAACGAATGTCGAACCCACAGGAATTAACTATGTTATTGAATACCGAAATTCACTAAATTAATTACTATTTGGAAAAATCGAAAATAAATGGAATGTTCTACTGTCTGAATTAAATTAAACTATTTAATAAAAATAAATCTACGAATAAAAAGAATTAACAAAGCGTAAAAATCTAAAAGTGTAAAAAAAATGATAAGAATGGATCTAGAGCGGTTGATTTCACCTAACAAATCCCACACAATTTATCCTTCCTAATTATTAAATTCTAATAATCTCCCGTTGATGATTAAAAATTCCTTAAGTATTCAATATCTTCTCTCGAATAATATCAAAAATATCTTCAACTAACAATTCCATATCTCTATGTGAATTTAATTAATTGGAGACTCATTACGTACGTTGAATTTTCTGAAAAATCACACTTATCGCGGTAAAGCATCTCTACTTTCGCTCAACTAGTGGTATTTAATTCTAGAACTAAAATAACAAATCACCTCTCGGTCTCATTGTAATTCAATTGATCAAACCATAATTCGTAAAAAATAGTAAGCATTAAGAATAAGAATTAAACACTCAATCATAGAAATATTAAAAATAAAATAATTCAGAATATAAATTGTGTGTTCATTGCTAGACTACATCAACGCTCTAAAAAATAAAATTTAGTTCATAATAAAACTGAAAAGAAAACAAATAAAACTTATGTCTTTCATCTGATGGTTGATCAACATGAAGCTCTCGCCTTTGTCCTAAAATCCTCCTCTTCAGAAAGACTCCCAAAAGCAAAATCTTCAATGTGGCGCTGCCTTTTCCTCTCAGGTTTCTCTTCCCTTCTTTTTACCTTAAAGAGCCTTTAAATAGGTCAAGGAATCCTATTACAAGTTGAATTCCCGTTTGGAAAAAATCCCAGATTTTTAGGTTTCACTTAACCGACGATTTTGGCCCATTTAATGTTAGAATTCGGACTTTTGGTAAACTACAAAGTTGTAGCCCTTTAAGTTAACTTTCCATCCCAACTTAAATCATCTCGATTGGATATCTGAGCCTAAAGTTATGCTGAAAATACTAACTGATATGCAGGCTGGAATCCTAATCCGAATTGGACTTGGATTTTGTGCAAAATTCCTTTGATTCCTTGCTCTTCTCATTCCTTCAAAGCACAAATGAATAGATAAATATAAATATAAAATCAAATCAAATCAAAAGAAATAAAGGAAAACTAACAATTTTAATAAATAAGAGGATAATAAAAATCATGTAAAAATTACACTTATCACAAATCAGAAGGTAGTTCTTCTACCCAAACATCATAATTTGCAAATGAAACTACTCTTTTGATGAGGGCGTGAGCTAACTTATTTCCTCTTTGTCGCACGTGTTGAAACTGACAATGCTAAAGTTGACGACCCTATCTGCATGTCACCTCAACCACATTCCCATACAATGTATTACAGTAAATAGAAGCATTTAAAGCCGAAACCACCCGAAGACAATCACCTTCAACCACAACCTTGGACATACTCAATTCCTGTGCAAAAACTACTGTTCTGCGAGCTGCCATTACTTCTGCCATCTCCACTGAATGAGGAAGAGGAATTCTCTGGGACAAAGGAGCAAAAATCTCCCCAATTGAGTCTCGTATAGCCACCCCGATACCAACACAACCTAAATTTTCAAACATAGCAGCATTGAAGTTCACCTTGTAGAAACTCTCCGGTGAGCGAGACTAATGCACAAGTATAGCAGGGGCACTCGGACCTACATCAGACTTACATGCTTTAAAGAACTCCATCACTAATGTTCTCGCTTCATCTCCAACTTCCTTCCTATATTGGTTCCTGTAGTACCTGGCAAAGCTTATATCAAATTTCCACATAGCTTGGGCATGATCACATAACCACACACAATGGATTAAAGACTCAGTATGCTCATCACACAAAGCACAGGAAGCTTCAATAGGGACATGTCGTTGTCTGAGGTTCTGTTTTGTAGGTAGGGAGTCTCTTGCAGCCCACCAAATAAAATGGCGAATTCTATTCGGTGTCTTAATCTTCCAAATCCCTTTCCACACCTTACTCCCCCCATCCGTTGAAGAAGTGCATGAACTTAAAAGTCTTGCATTTGTTTCCAACATTCGATAAGTGCTCCACACACTATAATTCCCATCTGGAGTTAGAGGCCAAATTAATAGGTCTTCAACATATCCTTCACTCATAGGAATCCGTTGTATCATCTCAGCTTCCCACGGCGAAAAAATACTCTCCACCAAACCTGGATCCCATATTCTCTTGTCTGCAAAAAACAGCTCCACATAAATGGCATTAGTGTTATTCCGTGGAGAAACAACCCTACTGTTTGAAGGATCCAACAGCCAATTATGCTCCCATATTTTAATAGACCCTCCATCCCCCATTCTCTAAACAACACCCTTATTAATGATATCCATTGCCTGTAAAATACTTCTCCAAGCAAAAGAGCTTCTTAAATGAACCGAAACCTTAAGAATGCTGCCATTTGGAAAATATTTTGCACTAAAAACCTTATACAGTAAAGAATCTTTGTTATGCAATAGACACCAAACTTGTTTAGCAAGAAGAGCATTATTAAAATCTTGAATATCTCTAAAACCCATCCCACCCACCAATTTAGACGAACAAAGAGTACTCCACTTGACCCAATGGATCTTTCTTGACTCCCCTTGCCCACACCAAAACTTTCGAATCATTGCTTCAATATCTTTACATAAGCCAACAAGTAATTTGAACACACTCATTGAATAGGTAGGGATAGATTGTACCACCGCTTTTATCATGACTTCCTTACCAGCCTGGGACAGAAGCTTCTCCTTCCACCCTTGCATTTTTTCCCAAATCCTTTCCTTAATATAGGTTAAGCAAGTTTTTTTTTTTTCTCTACCAACAAAAGAAGGCAACCCCAAATATTTCTCATAATGTTGAATGGTAGGAACATTCAGAGACAACTTTATATCCTCCATGATTTATGCATCAGTATTCTTGCCAAAAAATAAAGTAGTTTTATCCTTATTGATCATTTGTCCCGAAGCCTCTTCATAAAATCCAAGCAATTCTTGGATCTTTTCACACTTTAACAATGATGCTCTGCAAAACAATAGACATTCATCTGCAAAAAAGAGATGGGTGAGTTCTGGACCATTCATGCAAATAGAGAAACCATGAATTTCTCCCTTCGATGCTACCTCTCTTAGAATCGCATTTAAACCTTCTGCATAGAAAATGAATAAGTAAGGCAGTAGGGGGTCCCTTGTCTCAGAACTCTAGAAGGTCTAAACAGACCCTTAGGCTCACCATTAACAAGAATAGAATACGAAAAAGTCATAATACACTCCATTAACAATGCCACCCAATCTTCATGAAAGCCCAATTTTAGAAGGATCTATTCAAGAAAAGACCACTCTACCCTATCATAAGTTTTGCTCATATCCAGCTTAAGAGCCATAAAGCCTTGCTTGCCTGTACAATTATTCTTCATATGGTGCAAAGATTCAAAAGCAATTAGAATATTATTCGTGATAAATCTATCAGCAATGAAGGCACTCTGAGTTTCTGATATAATAGAATCAAGTAATGGTTTAAGACGGTTTGCAATAACCTTACTAACAATCTTATATATCACATTACAGAGACTAATAGGCCTAAAATCAGACACCCTCTCTGGATTTTGAACTTTAGGAATTAGAGTGATAAAAGTATGGTTATTAGATTTCAGGATGGATCTAGAGTTTAAGCATGATAGAACAGCCTGAGAGATATCCATACCTACATCAGTCCAATAAGTCTGATGGAAGAAAGGAGGCATCCCATTCGATCTTAGGGCTTTTAATGGGGCCATGTCCTTGATTGCACATTCCACCTCCTCCACCCTGAAGGGCTTAGCCAAGCCACTCCTCATATCCTCGGTTACCACTGGTTGAACCCCCTCCAAGATCAGCTCTAAATGACATGGATTGGAAGAAGTAAACATATTTGCATAAAACTCTATCAACATACCCGAAACCACCTCCTCATTATCCTGCCAAATTCCATTCTTGTCTTGCAGCCGCTGAATAAAGTTTCTTCTCTTCCGTTTAGTCAATACACTATGGAAAAATTTAGTGTTTTGATTCCCACTTTGTAACCACTGTACTCGGGACCTTTGCTACCACATTTTTTCCTCTTGCTCACATAATTCGTTGAGCTCCTTTTTCAATTAGTTTACTACCTTTACATCACTTGTCCTGACCGAATCCTCCTCTGCCCTCCGCAGCAGCTCTTTTATTTTTTTATTTTTTTTAGCGCACTTCCAAAATGGTCACAGTTCCATGCTATTAAACATCTTCTTGCATTTTTTCAATTTTTTCGTCACAACATGCATGGGAGTGCCATCATGGTTGATGGCCCAAGCTCTAGAAATTATTCCATTACACTCCAGATTAGTTAACCACATAGCCTCAAATCGAAAAGGCTTCCATCCAACATTGTTGTTCTCCATTTGAATCAAGGGATAAAAGAATCAGGCAGTGGTCTGAAGTAAAACAATTCAAGTGTTTAATCCTTCCTGTAGGAAACTGAGCAAGCCATTCATAGTTAGCTACTCCTCGATCCAATCTCTCCCATATCAACTCACCTCGATGATGCCCATGCCAGGTAAAGTTTGAACCCGACTAGCCTAAGTCCACAAACCTACATTGATTAAGGACATCCCTAAAAGCCTGCATGAGATTATGTGCTCGTGGCGCACCCCTCTTTTTATCTTCCACTTGTAAAAGCTCATTAAAATCCCCAAAACAACCCCATGGGAGCTTTGACTTTGAACTCAACATACGTAGCATGTTCCATCCTTCATTACGAATACTAATATCCGGCTCACCATAAAACCCTGTTAATCTCCATGCATCCTCCGTGCCACCATTAATAATAGCATCTATATGGTAACTAGAAAAACTATCAACCCAGACAATACTACTATTTTTCCACATTAGTGCCAATCCACCACGCCTAGCTTCATTAGGGATAGTGAACAAACCATCAAAATTCAACTTAACTTTAATAAGTTCCATTTGCTCCTTTGTGGACCAAGTTTATGACAAAAACATAATCCCAGGATCTTTTGCTTGGACAATATCCCCAAGCTCATCAACTACACGACGGTTCCTAAGCCCCTGGCAATTCGATGTTAATAGATTCATTGCTGTCGGCGGGGCTGGGACCCAGCCTCCACTGCTAAATCTTTAAATCCCACCCCTATTTTCTTTTTGCTGTAATCTATCTCCTCACTTTCCCCTTCAATTTCTCTAAAAGATCTTTTTAACGAAACTGAGTTCTTACCTTCACTGGGCTTGCACAAAGTGAGCTCACCCTTAGTTTGATTTCGAATTATGGATCGTGTATACCCAGTTTTAAGTTTTCCTTTCCCATTTTTCTGCACTCCTTGTTGTCCTATTGTAAACGTTGTGCCTATGCCATTATCATCCCCAGACAGTGATGGTTGCCCAATAGTAGTAGTTAATAACCCATCCCCTAACTCCTTCAACCTCCCCTCATCAATATCAAATCGTGCTAACTCCTTATCAATTTCCTGCAGCTGTTCCTGGAAACCCAGCCTAAAAATATCCCCGTCACTGAGTGTATCAACCACAGTGTGTGTTACCTCCAATATTGTATCATGTCCCTGAGAATTGTCACAACCATCCTCTGTTTCGTGCTTACTTTGAATCACCCTTAAACCATTCTCTTCCACCTCTAAGCACCGCCGAGGCACCTCCATCCTAATTTGGTTTTGACCATATGTTTAAGGGGAAAGTACTATAGCTTCCCTAATTTCTAGATTTTCACTTCCCTTAGATTCATTAATCTGCTCACAACTCATGATTTCACTATCATCCTTCTCAAATCTAGCAACCCTGACCATAGTTTTTCGAGCAAGGTTCGGTGTCGCAGCCCTCATCCATGATCCAAACTATTGATCTGCTTCCCTCAGTGCGTGCTTACCCCTCAACCAGGTCGGACAGTCTCTATCCATGTGCATAAGTTTACCGCACTAGTAGCATATATTCGGCAATCTTTCATATTTGAAACTTACCCAACTTTCCTTGCCACTCCTTAGGGTTATCCTTCTCCCTCGACACAATAGTTTTGTCACATCAACTCCTACCCTTATACGTAAAAAATTACTTCCTTCATACAACTCTTCCCCAAGTGTACTCTCAATCATTGTACCTACCTCAGATACAATACTTTTTGTAATACTCGTCGATAGCCTGATAGGTAAGTTATGCAATTGAACCCATATATTGGTAATCTCAAACATAAGCCTACCCATGTTAGTATGTTTATGGACTCTTTTCAATGCCATAAGGTGTTTATCAAAGGACCACAACTCCCCTTTCATGATTTGCTCCACATCCCCTTCATCTCGAAAAAAAAAAAAAACAAAACCCTATGATTGCCCATGTCTTTAACTTCAAAACCTTTTCTTGTCTGCCATAGTAACTTTTGAGGTTTTGCTATCGCCTCCATGCTCAATACCCACCCTGTGTAGAATCTTACAACCAGGAAAAACTCTCGTTCATCTTCAATCTCCTCTACTATAAGTCTCCTTCCTTCTGATTCCGACAAAGAGAACTTCTCCCACAATCCCGATAGAGACTTCGTCACACTCACTTTCTATGAAAATCCTGTAAACCACACACAAACCTCCTCATTTCAAGAAGTAGGCACAGTTTTCTCCTGATGGCTAGGGTTGCAAGAGGTGCCACCCTAGGTTAGGGAAGCCTTTTTTTTTTTTTTTTTTGGGTGCCTAGCACCAAATACATGCTAGGCACCCAAGATGTCCTTCTTTCTTTCTTTCTTTCTTTCTTCTTCTTCTTCTTCTTTCTTTCTTTCTTTTTTTTTTTTTTTTTTTTTTTTTTTTTCCACTTTATTAGCAACCAAACACAACAATAAACATAGAGAAAATATCAACATACTACCAGAAACATAGAGAAAATCCACATTCTTGCTTCAAATTTTTGTTTTATCAAACAAATAAACACTGAAAAAAAGATTTATCCAAAATAGAACTGAGAACTCTAAAAACAAAATTTGGTAACTAATTACAGTAATAATTTAGACATTGATTTTCAACAATAGTTGACTAAACATAAAAAAAAAAAAAAGTTGTTATTTTAGTGATGATTGCTGGTTGGAAAATTGGCAATCAAGAAAAGGCTCTAAAATGGTATGCACCAACTAAGAGTCAAGACCCTAAGATTTGATTGGATGGAGGGACGGATTTGTGGAAAATTCGTTATATGGAAGGTGCAGATTTCACGCACGCTTAATTAAAGATTTTAGAAAGTAGAACTAGAGCGACCTAATTTGGTGTGTGATTGAGATTTGGTGAAACTGGTGTAGTACAGGATTGCAAACATGGATAGAGGGTTTGGAAAGGCAAATTAGATTTTCTCTATCTTGTTGTTTGGTTACCAAGTGATGATGTCGAGAATCGTCAGTAAGCCACACAATACTCATGTGTTCGACACAAGACCTGTGAAATAGAAACAATGAAAACCCTATGAGAGTACCGGTGTGGTACCGGCCAAAGACCCTCCGAAAGTTAAGTTAGAAAAGTTCTCACAACCCTAGAATGCCAGAGTTGGGATGAATTATGCATACCTTGTTATCTGAGGTTTTTTTGGGGGGGGGGGGGTTTATAGTAGTGTAGAACCGACCTCCGTTTCTTGCATAAGAAGTCGTTTCCTTAAGGGGAATACCATCATTAATGGGTGTGTATTACAGAATCCTTCTTATGCTAGGATTCTTTCCATATCGGGATTCTATTGACTAGGGTTAGCCGTGGGACGCATGTTGTTCCCATATAGGATTCCTTGGAAATTACTTAAATCATGTAAAAGCCACGTGGCCTTTGAGATCCGTCCATCTTGCACCCGTGCATCTTGGATCCGTCCACCTATCAGTTCGCTGATCTAATTTCGCCAGGTTCATTTGAATGGATCCGTCATCCTAATTTTACCTTCTTCACCAAGAAAAGAAAAAAGTGATCTTGAGGGTTTTTATTTGATGTGATTTTTTTTTTTTTTTGAGATGATGATGTAGTGTTTTTTAATACTCATTAGTTTTTTATTATTTTATTAGCCACACTTGTGATAGGTGTGCAATTCATAAACCGCTTCAGCAAATTTCCTCACTGATATGATGACAATGATCAAAATGACAATAGGTTCAAAAAACATGAGGACGAAAATGAAAATGATACTAAGAGGGGACATAAAAGATGTTATTGCCTTAGGACCAAAGCAAACTTCTCTATGGATCATCTACTAATCTCGACGTGACTAGTTATTTGAAATTTATTTCGGACATATATTGTAGTTTATAAGTGGGGATTTTAAATTTGGACAATTATTAGTTTACATGAATATATTAAAGTGTATAATATAAGAAAAAAATTGTACACTTTTTCAAGAAATGGCAATGCCAGAAAAATCTTTTACCTAGAATTTCCGCATTACATTCTACTATTTATGTAAGCTAATAATTTTCCTATAAATTTATGTGATGGTACAAATCCATCAGTCACTATATTTAGTTAGTTAGCTACCCATATTTGCAGGCCCAAATAATGTGTACCCAAGAAAAGAGATGCTTAGGCTATCGTAAGTATATGGGCATCTCTTTACCTGCTGATTGCATATCTAGCCCAGCTTTCTTTACCAACCCTTTTTTTGTTCACGTGGATTATCACACATACATTATATCCAACAAGTCTTTGGTCCCAACTTCGAAGTCACAGGCGGTGAAAAAAGGGTACTAAAGGCCCACTACCTCCCTCCAAGCTGGGGTCTTTCAACCAATTAAAAAAAAAGTAGGCCATCACAAACCAATGGAAAGAGGATAAGGTGCCACGTAGGACAATAATAAAGCATAGAAAAAGAAGAAAAAGACTCCAATGATATCTACTGCTCATCTGTATGTTCAAATATGCATGCATACTTTATACATGGTACTAAGTCAGAGAGAGAGAGAGCAGAGAGGGCAGAAAAGATGGGGTACAATTCATTCCTAAGAAGCCCAAAGAAAGAAGAACAAGAGGTGCCAGACACCGTTCTTAGCAAAACCACCGACACAGAAGATGCTAATTTTGAAGATGAAAAACTCGATATCATGAATGACTTGGAGGGCTTTTTGGGTTTCGAAGATGATGAACAATTACCACAGGACATCAAGAAGTATGATCAACTCGATTGGAATTTCATGGATTGGGAAGAATTCCCAAATAGAGAAGGAGAAGAAGAAGTAGAGCAGAAAGTGTTTGAGAACACAAAACAATGCTGTTTTGAAGAAGAAGAAGAAGAAGAAAGCTACTATGGCAGCAAGGTTATAAAGAGAGAATATGTTGGGTTTTGGGATGATGATGAGAAGAGTTCATCATTGAATTTGAACTTGAATTATGAGGAAGTCTTGGATGCATGGTCCAACCGGGGATCTCTTTGGGCCGATACTTGTTCTCCTTCCTTGGCGAGCAATGGCTACTATGTTAGTTCTCATTTCAACTAATTATTATATTTAGCCTTTTTATTATGTGAAATTAGCTTTCTTAGTACAAGGGATTACAAGAATAGCTAGCAAATGGCTTTTCTTTCATTAGCATTTTTATTTTATTCTCAATTTTCTTCCATTTCCTTCCCAAGTGTATGTTTTCAACAGTTCCTTTTTGTTTGAATAATGAAATTGTTTTATGATCTTTTTAGATGGGAGAGGTGCCTGTGATGGAAGAAGAGAAAACAAAAAGGGAAGCAAGTGTTTTAAGGTACAAAGAGAAGCGCCAGACTAGATTGTTCTCCAAGAAGATAAGATACCAAGTTCGCAAACTCAATGCAGATAAAAGACCTAGACTCAAGGTTTTTGTCCTCTCTCTCTCTCTCTCTCTCTCTGTGAATTTTCAATTTGGAATTTTAAGTGTGCTTTTGTGGTTGCAGGGTCGATTTGTGAAGAGGGTTTCTTGACTAATTACTCATCTGTTTAAAATATCTCGCAAAATATCTGTTTGGATTTGTTCTGGCATATGCTTTGATTTGTCTTTGTCTCAATGAAAATATCTCTCTTTATTCAGAATTCAGACTTTTTGTTCACTTCTTATTGAACTTTGTATAGTGGACTTGAGGTCCATCATGCATAAACTGACCCTATTTCTTAATAGTTAGCATCGAATGGTCTATCCCTGGCCCTTTGTGATGGACGGATTACAAGCCTTTAGAAACACTTCTCCATCAATCAAACGGTCGACTTTCATAGGAATTAAAGTTAAGGCATTAAAATATGGGGTGTATTGATCCTGCGTAGTGGTCCTAACCGATGTCCATCACCAATTTATTTATTTATTTTTTACCGAACTCCTTTTTGTCGGTTTCTTTTATGGGCCACTTTACGTTTGGTGTCTTTTTCCTTTTTCTTTTATGGGCCACTACTAGAAAATACATCAGGAGCCTCAATGGCAACCGAAAGGACAGCAGTACACAATCAAGTTAGATAACGGAAGCCATTGTTATTGTGTCAAATAATTTATACGTGACAAGGGTTATGCATTTTGGATGAAATAATTTTTTCATCACATTTTTAAGTATTTTTGTGATTACAAAATATATTAATTTCAAATTATAGTGGATGTAAATTATTAACATTTACAAAAAATTCCTATAAAAAAAAACATTTACAAAAAATTAATATGTATTTTAAAGTTTTTAACCCATGCAATCTTGATACAATTTATTGTCAATATTTACTTTGCATAGTTGTGCCAAACAAATTAATATTTCATTTATAAATTTTGTATTCAATACAATTTTGTTAATCAAAGCGTTGCAAAAAACTATCACATCTCTTGACTTAGCTATTGAAATAATTTCCTCTCATACATAACACTTGGAATATTACTTTAAAAATTCAATTGGATGCAAATTCACTTGGATGCAAATGCGTTTGGCTGCAAATTCACTTGGAATATTACTTTAAAATTTAAATTGTTAGTTTTCAAATAAGTTACTTTTCCTTAATCAATCTATTCCTTAATGCAGATATTATTTTAGGAAATGGTTTTATTCCAAATTGATTTGGAAGAATTTTTCTCAAACTCACTATGTAGCAATTGAAAAAATTATCCATGTATAATTTTAGTTATATGACTATTTTAATGAATTGTGTGATTTGTTTAAATAATATATATGGATAGCCTTTCCACTTATTTTATGTACTTTTTGTGAGTCTCCCATTACTCTTTGCCTCAACTTTATTTCAAATAGTTTAAGTTTCAATTTTTTGAAATAAGTCAATTTTTTTTTTTTGTCTCACATATGCAAATAAACTATCCGAAATAAGTAATTCTCAAACGGGCACTTAAAAAAAAAAAAAAAAACCCTTCCTAACTCTCTACACCTATGCAAATGTGCATTACCACCCAAATCCAAGTTTTCAATAATAACCCCTAGTAGAAAAAATGCAAAAAAGAAAAAAGAAAATGTAGTGTTGTAGATCTGCCCATGATGTGGTGGATGACA
Source organism: Quercus glauca (assembly GCA_023736055.1). Lineage (NCBI taxonomy): Eukaryota > Viridiplantae > Streptophyta > Magnoliopsida > Fagales > Fagaceae > Quercus > Quercus glauca. The sequence continues at coordinate 18,695,974 of CM043315.1, read as the reverse complement.
ACCCCAACACTATTAATAGGCTTGAACACAACTACTCTATTATTTCATTGTCACAAAACATCAAAGCATATGTTTTAGTTGTGGTTCCTCCATAGTCCATGCTCCCTTCGTCTCTCTCTCTTCTCGCTTTTCGCTGTAGTCCTCCGTTCATCCCTATTTCCCCATCAGTATTGCCAGACTGATCTCCAACCTTAACTCACAGGTGGAAAAAAAAAAGAAAAAAAGAAAAAGACAGAATGAGAGAGATCAAAAACTAAAGTAAGATAGAACATGACAAACGTGAAGACTTATCTAAAGCAAGATTAAATTTTGACCTTGTTTTTAATTTGAAACAATAAACCTGAAACTTTAAAGATATTTGATAGTTTAGGTCCCAACACAATCTGCAAGGCAAAAATCTTAACCAAGAAATTCATTTACACAAAAGAATAAAAATAAGTAAATAACAACATAATGCATTAGTGGTGAACCTAAAATCAGGCATATGACTTTCAAAACAACATTAATGATTAAACACAAAAAAAATCACATTAAACCTCTTGGATTCAAGACTTCCAACCTTTAGAGATAGAATTATGAACAATGAAGGATTTGATATTATTAATTTAGATAAGTATCAGAAGTTAAGAGCATTTAGGTTTTTTTTTTAAAAGAAGTTAAAAGCAGTTTAAATTGTAATCAAACGTGCGTATATCTATTTAGTTATTTTTTTTTTTGGATAAACTTGAGGATTTAAAAAAAAAAAAAAAATTGAAAGGAAGATAAACATGAGGATGATTTCTTTAAAATAAAAAGTAAGAAAGAAAAAAAAAAAACGACAGTAATGTGGGATTGTTTAACTTCTTTTTTTTTTTTTTAACTTGTTTTTCTATTTAAAAAAAAAAAAGTAAACGTATAATTACTTTAAAGAAGTGGGTTAGTGGGAGAGTGATCCTACTTTGTAGGAAATGTTTTAGGTGAAAGTTAGAGATATATTTTTACAGTGTTATTCTTAAATTTTGCCTTTATTTAAACGTAGACTATAGGGGTATTTTAGAATAAAAAAATGTCCAGTCCAAACAGGAAAGGGAAAAGATTCTAACCAACTCTATCATTCTCTCACTTACAAATAGGACTCCCATTGTCTAGGGGTGTCAATTTAAGTTAGCATGTCGGGTTCGTGTCATATCGAGGTAGGAGTATTCGACTAAATGGCTCAACCCTAACCCGACCCATTTAATAATCGTGTCATGATCCTTCATGAAATACTTTGTTCTTGAGTTGCCAAAATTTGATCACAAACTTTTGCAGCAAACAAAGTAAATTCATGCTTCTCCTCTACTCTAACACCTAGCTAGGTATATACCTACATGGATTAAGCATCACATGAACCCACTGTGATATAAAGTTGATAATTAGCCTATTGTTGATGCCCACTTTTGCAAAAATTCTACAAGGAAATGCTCCGCACCACAAAGATGCTTCATGATTTAATATATTAGCATCTCCGTTGATTGTCCTATGTCATTATTTGTAGAAGACATACTTTTGGCAATTCAACGGATATTTGTTACTCGATGTCTTCGCGTCACCTCAACATTATTTGGTTCAATCGATCAGCTGTCAATATGAATTGTTACATTTGTGCTAGCTCAACTAACAGCTTATAAATTTGTACAAAAAAAAAAAAAAAAAAACTAACAGCTTATAAATATTTCTTGGCGAAAATTATTAATGGCCCAAAGTAAGTTGTGATTGAATTTGGACAACTATAGAATGCTCAAGATAGTGATTATTATGATTGATATGATGTCCGTAAAATGGAACTCTAGGTATGTATTTAGAAAATTTGTGAAAATATTTGGTCCCTATATTTTGGGATCATAATCAATTTGATCTATATATTTTGGTAACAGTTAATTTGGTTCCTATTATTTTTAACTTATAATCAATTTGAACCTTACGGTCAATTCTCTAATGGAAAACGCTTACATGGCAAATGTTGTGCATTGTTGACACACTTGAGACATTCATATATATAAATAAATAAATAAATAAACAAATATTGTCATTAAAAATGCCACATTAGCTAAAAAAATTATATTAAAAAAGAAAATTAAAAAAAACAACCGGTTCTCTCTCTCTACCGATTGTTTGTCTCTCTCCAAAAAAATCAAAGAGCATATCAAATACCCCAAAAATTAAAAAACTATTAATCAATTAAAAAAATTGAAGCAAATATTGCATTATTACAGTTAGGAGTGGCAAAGTGAGTTCAAACCCATTTATCCACCCAAACCCACCCAATTATTAATTGGATTAAATGGACATCAACCCAATTAGACCCAGTGATTGTTGGGTTTTAACTAAAAACTCATTGAGACTCATTTAACCCAAAAACGATATACCCAAATTCAACCCAGCTCTTCCCATTATTAAAAAAAAAAAATCACCCAGCCCTTAGTGTTTCACGAAGGTTTTCATTTTCCCTCATTTTCTCGGCCTCCAATCACATTTTAATCGGAAACCCAAGAAGCTTCATAGCTTCGGAGATTCCTCAGATTTTTGTCATTTCTTTCAGATCTTCGTCTCCTCAGAAAGCTCACATGGCAATTTTCAAATTTCAGTCTTTTTTCTTTCTTTATATTCACCACTTTGCACTGTTTGGTCTCTGAGAAAGTGAGAGAAAAGAAAGGAAAAATGAAAATTTGAAACTTTTATTACCAACCCCAGCATTTTCTATACAGGAAAACACATCAAAACCCATAAATATCCATAACCATTCCACAACAAATTCACATTTCTCATTATTAATACCCATTTCCCATTTCAAAAATTGCAAATTAATCAAAACAAAAACCAATAAGGGGTGAAGATCAAAAGAAGTTTACTTTGTTATGTGAAAGTTGAAGAAATCTACAAAGTGTTTTCTTTGGTCTTGCAGTGAGAGACTTTTCCATAAAAGAATTGGTGGAGGAAAGAAAAGGAAAAGAGAAGATATTTGATGAGATTAGGAAGAAGCGGGTGGATGAGAAAAAAGACGAAAAAAAATTGGAATGAAAAGAAGACAAAAAAGAGGGAAGAGGGTTTGGTGGGATTTAAAAAAAAAAATTTAAAATTATACCAGTCCACAACAAATTAAAAATAAAATATATCACAATAGCTGTAGTGTGAACATCAAAAGAAAATTAAATTTATTAATAAAATATTAAACTAGACTAACCACAATTAATAACAAAAACTCATGAAAATATTATGATATTTTATTACACAGTCCACACCATAATTTTATAATAATTTTATAATAGTTAGCAAGTTATTATTAGTTCTTATTTGGAATTACTACTTACATCACTTTTTTTTATCTACCGTTAACAACTTGTTACATAATTTTTTGGGGTCATTTTTGAAGATTTTAAACTACTTTGGTCATTTTCAGTTTAGTGGCATTTTGGTAATTTTGATAATTGGGTAATTGGGCAGGTTGGTGTTTACCCATAATAATTAGGTTGGGTTGGATTTGGGTTAGAAATAATTAGTTAAATGGGTTTTAATGGGTAAATGAGTTTTATATACTCAATCCAATTATGCCCACCCCAAACCCACCCATTTGACACCCCTAATTACACGCAGCTAGTGTGCGTGAATATTGACTTTGTTCCAAATATTGTTGAAGACATCGACACCTTCTTGAACCTTCTTGAGAATCCGATCTAGCTATCTCTCTTGAAGTTTTAACAATTGTCTATTCTAGAATTCTTTCATAAAAAAAAAAAAAAAAAGAAGTCTATTCTAGAATTCAGATTAATTTTACCATCCAAATAGTGAAGATTTATTGTCTTCTTCTACTACTACTATATTGATCCTAGTTTCTTTTCATGTAGATTATAGTTCTGGGGTTTTGTTTGTACTGTTTTTGGTTTTAGTGCTTTGGAACTTGGAATTTGGAATATGACCACGATGGTAAGTCATAAATTATGGAATAAATTGAGCTAGATTCAAAATATGTGTCGGTTATTTTTGCTACATTTTCAAGACCAACAACAAACACAACACCATTTACTCTCCCTCTCGTCTGGCATCGAGTCTCTCCCTCCCTTAAGCTAGACCTGAGGGCATTTTGCTTTGCTTTCTTAACTGAAAGCTCATTTAGTGTGTAAAACGCTAGTGAATGTTCAGACCCCCACTTACAAAATAACCAACACAAGCTTATACTCAAACAATATATGTGCGGAACGATAAATATAAGCTATATCCAAACATGCAAACTACTCTAAGCCATAATTTAATCACAACATAGCAGTAATTAAAAGCAAAGAGTAAGGGATAAAGAGAAGCAAAAATGCAAGATAACACCGGCACGTGTTATCGAAGAGGAAACTGAAGAACTAGGCAAAAAACCTCCGCCGCCCTCCAAACGGTAAAATGATTCACTAGAAAATCAGTTGGGATACTTGAATAGCAATAGGCCATCCAAGCCTAATCTACCCGATGCATCTAAGCCCTCTAAGTTTCTTGCTCCAACAGGGTTACTCCTAACCTTGTCTTCTCTAACTTACCGAATCCCGCAATTAGCCCATTGCATCAACCAAAATGAATTGTTCTCTCTTGAACTGCTTCCCAAACACCAATAACCTTCTAATTGCTCTGAATGTGGTGAGGTAAGGATTTGGCTTAAGATCCTCTCAAGGGTATGACAATGGAGAGGGTGAGAGTAGAGGAATTTGGAGAATCAAAGGTATAAGATTGTGGATGAATCAATCTTATTGATCTCTAGGGTTTATCTCTCAAAATTCTCTTTGGAAATTCTCTACATTTCATGGGTATAGGGTATTTATAGTAGGGTATGAGAAGGAATGTGAAAAGTCATTTTTCTGAAAAACAGGGTGTATTGGCTAGTCACTCGCGATTGGGACAAGTCGCAAGTTCTAGTTGCCAGTTAACAGAATGGCTAAACTGTATTTTTTGTCTTGTAGTGATCCAGTTGTCCTGACCCTTCAACTTCCTACAATGTCACACGTGTGTTGGATTCTGGCGAGTCACCACTTGCGAGTCAGTTGCGAGGTCCAGTCGCGAGAAGCCTTTTGATGCACACACTTGATCAATTCTTCTCACTCTCTCACACACAACCCTTACATTATTCCCACATAAATACAGGCTTTCTAAATGCTGAATAACAAGCAAATTTGACACAGAATAAAGCCAACACATAGTTGAATAAATTCAACTTTACATTAACATTACTCATTATAACCATGGCTGATGATGTAATCGAAGGACTAAAGAATATGAAACTAACAACGGACGAAGAAGAGGTTATAGCAATTTTAGATGAAGGATGACTGGAAGCGATTGAAAGTTGCAACCTTAGTCTCATTGGCAAGTTTCTCACATGTAAATCCTTCAATAGAAGGGCAGCAAAGAACATCCTACGACGAGCATGGGGCTTGGATGATAAGTTGTAGATTTTGGAGGTTGGCTCAAACTTGTTTCAGTTCAAATTCCAATCAGAGTTTGATATGATTCGAGTTATTAAAGGTGGACCTTGGACGTTTAACAATCAACTTCTTATGCTCCAATGATGGCAGAAAAGGATGAATGTAAGTAATATACAATGGACTCATGCATCTCTATGGGTTCAAATTTGGGGAGCTCTATTTGATATGGTTTCCCCTCAGGTTGCATCGGAGGTGGGAAGTAGGCTGGGGGTAGTGGAGGAAATGGAAAGGCGACGCAGACAAGATGATAAGAATTTCTTCATGCGTGTCCGAGTTGCTCTACCACTTGAAAAGCCACATCGACGGGGTAGTTTTATAGTTGGATCGGATGGGGTACATTCGTGGGTGACCTTAAAATATGAGAGACTCCCCATATTTTGTCATTACTGTGGATTGCTTGGACACGATTTGCACCAATGTGTGCAACACTTTGCTATGAAGAAGAACGGAGATGAGTGGAATATCAGTATGGGGATTGGCTGAAGTCATTGGGTGGTTGTCCTAGATCTCCTCCTAGACGAGATACAAATTAGAGGAATATTTCTGATGATGATGTAGGGGAAATCCTAGTGCAGAAATCAACCCACACACCAATGGTGGAGAAGCTTTCAGCAGCAAAGTTGGTGGTTACAGAATATCCCAAGTTGCGTAACTGTCACAAAGAAGGCAAGCCCGTGATTTTCGGGATTACTCTTGATTTCCAGTAGAACGAAATTCAAGGGATTGTTCTTGATTCTCAGCAGGTTGTTATCGTAAACATTAGGATAAATATAATGTGAATGAAGGAGCAACTATGATTCTTGTAGATGTGACTAAGGGGGATTTGATTTCAAATAAGGAGAGCAGTACCACGCCCTCTATCCCTATAGACATTTGGGCCTCTAAAGTTGTTGGGCCACGTTCACCAAAATCCCAAGCCAAATGGACAAGGTATAACCGAATGGACTTTGGGTTGAGTGGGATTACTAAGGCTCTCAACTTACCAACACTTGGGAAGAGAGGTTCATTATTGGAGACCGAAACAGACTTGAGGAATATTCAAGAAGAATAAGGTATGAAGTGTGGTAGGATTGACAGAGGCAACACAAATGAGGATGATATATCGGCAGGGGTGGTGGCCCACCTTTGCTGGGAGCAATGAGGGTCCTAAGTTGGAGCTGACAAGGGCTTGGGAACCCTTGGACAGGTCCCGACCTTCGCAGGATTGTGAGGGAACAAGCTCCCACGGTGTGCTTTCTTATGGAAGCTCAATTGGATAAAGAAGGTTTTGTGAAACTCTACGACAACTTGCCTTTTCTGAACCAAATTATTTTGAAGTACCCGGATTCAGAAGGATGACTGGCATTGATTTGGAAGAGCGAGGTAGAGTTGGAGGTAATAAATTTTCTGCTAATCACATACTAGCTAAAGTGAAGGAAGTTGATGGCTTTGAATGGTATTTGACATGCTTTTACGGTTGGCCAGAAGCAAGTCAGAAGGAGAAGTCTTGGAAGCTTTTAGCCCATTTGAAAATGTTTATTGATGTATCGTGGCTTTGTATAGGTGACTTTAACTCATTTCTCAGTTCCTCAGAAAAGCTTAGTAAACGTCCACCAAATAATGGCCAGGTCGAAGCATTCTATGAGGCATTGGACTTATGTCAATTGGAAGACTTGGGATTTAAAGGTTACCTTTTTATATGGAATAATAAACGGCATGGGGATGCAAATACAAAGGTGAGGCTTGATAGAGCAGTGGCGACAAAGGAATGGAGGGAGAAATATCAACTAAGTTCAGTCACACACCTTTCATCCCATGCGTCAGATGATTTGCCAATTATTCTCCAAACTAAAAGTTTCGGCCAGAACCGAATTTAGAGAGACAGAAAGTTCAAATTTGAGGAGTCATGGCTTTTGTGGGATAATTTTGAAGTCGTGGTAAAGGAAGCTTGGGATCGGGTTGGGGAAGAAGCTACTGGTTTGGGTTTGATAAAGGAAAAAATAAAGATTTGTGTAGAGGAACTACTAGCTTGGGGTTCAGCTAAGACCAATCTAGACATTGAGGAGATTAAATGACTTCAGAAACGGATTGAGAATCTAATTGAAGCAGATGTGACAACGGAAAATAGGGCAGAATTTTTGGAAGTGAGCAAGTGGATGGATGAACTTCTACTGAAGCAGGAGATCTATTGGGCATAGAGATCCAGAATTCCTTAGTTAAAATATGGAGATAAGAACATAAAATTTTTTCACTCCAAAGCAATACAGTGGAGGAGGCGAAACTGTATTCAAGGGATTAGAAATTTGCAGAACAAATGGGTCGAAGAAATGGAGGATATAGTGAAGGTGGTTTCAGATTATTTTGATAATCTATTCAGTGCAAGACCGTGTGATCAGATGGATAAGTGCCTTGATGCAGTGTCTTGCAAGGTAACCCCTGATATGCAAAATATTTTGTCCTTTGAATTTAATGCAGAAGAGATCAGAATGACGTTGTTCCAAATGGGACCAACAAAGGCTCCTAGACCTGATGGTATGAATGTTCTTTTCTACCAAAAATTTTGGCATATTGTGGGTGATAGTTTAGTTATTGCTATTTTGAATTTTTTGAATTCTGGCTATATGGTCCCTGAAATTAACCATACTAATGTTGTTCTTATCCCTAAAGTGAAAAACCTGGAGAAAATGACTGATTTTAGACCTATCAGTTTGTGTAATGTTATTTATAAAATTATATCTAAGGTTCTGGCAAATTGATTAAAACAGGTTCTCCCCCCATATCATCTCTCCTACTTAAAGTGCATTTGTACCTGGCCGCCTCATCACAGATAATGTCTTGGTGGCTTATGAAACTTTGCATGCCATGCATAGCAGGAAAAAGGGCAAAAAAGGTTCACTAGCACTAAAGCTTGACATCAGCAAGGCCTATGATAGGGTAGAGTGGCCTTTCTTTCAGGGCATTATGCAAAGAATGGGCTTTCTGGAAGTGTGGATAAAAATGGTGATGGGATGTGTGACTACACCATCATTCTCTGTGCTTATTAATAGCAAACCCTTTGGTAATATTCATCCATATAGAGGAATCCGACAAGAAGATCCTCTTTTACCATATCTGTTTCTTTTGTGTGCAGAGGGTTTTACTTCCTTGTTGGCAAAGGCAGAATTGGAGGGGCGTATCCATGGAGTATCCATTTGTAGAAGAGCACCAACAATCTCTAACATGTTATTTGTAAATGACTCTTTGTTGTTCTGCCGGGCAACCCACAATGAAGCTGAGGCGATTGCTGATGTTCTTCAAGTTTATGCAAAGGCTTCAAGTCCGAGTATAAATTTGGAGAAATCATCAGTGTATTTCAGTGGTAATACCCCTTGTGATAAAAAGGAAGAGATTATGGGAACTCTGGGTGTCAAAGAGGTGGAGAGGTTTGAGTCATATTTAGGGCTACCTACACTCATTGGGCGTGCAAAGTACCAAACTTTTTCTTTTTTAAAGGATCAAGTTTGGAAAAAATTACAGGGATGGAAAGGCATTCTGTTGTCTAGGGCTGGTAAGGAAGTCCTCATCAAAGTGGTGACTCAATCTATTCCCATTTACACTATGGGAGTGTTCCAACTACCAATGAAATTATATGAAGAGCTAAATTCAATGTGTGCAAGATTCTGGTGGGGACAGGTGGGGAATGACAGGAAGATTCATTGGAAAAGTTGGTACAAATTAACTATTGCAAAGAAAAAGGGTGGAACGGGATTTCGAGACTTAAGAACTTTCAACTTAGCTACACTAGCCAAGCAAGGATGGTGATTTTTACAAGAAAAGGAGTCGCTTCTTTGCAAATTTTTTTCAGCTAGATATTTTCCACGGTCTCATTCTCTTGATGCTGTTGAGTTGCCTAATTGCTCCTATGTTTGGAGAAGCATCATGGCAGCCCTACCCATTCTAAAGGCTGGTTGCTATTGGAGAGTTGGAGATGGATCAACCATAAAAGTTCAGTCGGATAAATGGATTCCAAACCACCCGACAAATAGGGTCCTTTACTCGGCCAATGAAGAAGTGGAGGATTGGATGGTTTCAGACCTCATTGATCCGGACATTAACTGGTGGAGATGAGATCTTATCATGACAACATTCCATAGAGAGGATGCTGAGGCTATTTGTCAAATCCCCTTAAGCCGAAGATAGGTTGCTGATTCCATAGCCTGGTTGCACAGTAGGAATGAAGGATACTCTATTAAATCCGGTTATCATGTGGCAAGATAGGTCCTAAAGCATGAGAATTAGGTAGAGAGTTCTAGGGGAAGTGATGTATAGAAGGTATGGATAGCTTTATGGAAGTTGAAAGTTCCAAATAAGATTAAACTTTTTGGTTGGAGAGTATGCCATGAGATTCTGCCAACACGGGTTAACTTAGTAAAAAGAAAAATTACTGGTGATAATGCCTACCCGATTTGTACTCAATTTCTCGAGACCGAGATACATGCATTATAGGACTGCCTCGCAGCTCAGGATGTGTGGGATGGGAGTTGGATTAAATTGCAGAAATGCCCTCTCAGCCAACAAGACATGTTATAGCTTTTTAACTACCTGATGGATAGATTGGACCTAAAGAATGTGGAATTTTTCTTGGTGCATGCTTGGATTATTTGGAATCAAAGAAATAGCGTGTTGCATGGAGGGATGCTCAAGGATCTTGGGTCGTTGAACAAACATGCTGCGGAGTATTTTGAGGAGTTTAAGCAGGCACAATAGTACCTATCTATCCCACCGAGGCAATCTGAGGGGAATGTGTGGCGTCCGCCCCCTTAATCACTCTTCAAACTGAACTTTGATTCTGCCATCTTTAAGGAGAGTAATAGTTCTGGATTTGGTGTTGTGATTTGGAATGAACAAGGAGAAGTGATGGCTGTATTGTCTGCCAAAGGGCCATCGGTAACCTGTAGTGAGGAGGCTTAGACAATGGCTTGCTGGAAAGCCTTGGAATTTTCTGTTGATGCGGGCTTTTCGGAGCTAGTGGTTGAAAAAGATAATGTTAATGTCATGAGAGTAGTTTCTTCATCAACTTCGAACTTGTCTATGCTTGGAAATGTGATTGCTGATATTCAATGTCTTCTCTGTGGGTTAAAGAGGGTTTCCACTAGTTGTATTAAAAGGGGTGGCAATAGGGTAGCTTATGTGCTAGCAAGATATGTTAGAAATTTAGATGAGGATATGTATTGGATGGAGGATGCACCTCCGACTGCCTTGGAAGCTATATACCAGGATTCAATTTTAATGAATACATGAATGATAGTTTCGTTTTCAAAAAAATATGTGTCGGTTCTTTAGGCCCAAAACAATTACCAGTAAAAAGGCCACTCCACTTTTTTGTTTTTACAAATTCTAAAGTCCGTTTGATTGGAGAGGTGGAAAAGTGAGAGGATAGAAAATTGTAAGATGATAGAAAAGTGGAAGGATAGAAAAAATTTTAATTTCCCTGCTTTTTGTTTGGTTAGGAATGGAAAAGTAAAGTGATGGAAAAAGTAAGTTCGTATAAATTTACTCATTATCCTCGATAAAAGAAAATCATGTCTAGTTAAAAAAAAAAAAAAAAAAAAAAAAAAAAAGAGGGAAGAGGCAACGTCCAGGAAAGCAAAGAAAAGAAAAGAAGAGCCAATGTTGCCCAAGAAAGCAAAAGCTTATGTACGGGCACGATATATAAGCCCAACCCATTAGGTTTAGGATTCCCAAGAACTATGAGCCCAATAGAAGGTAGTGGGCCACATCCGTCTAGAATTCAACTATAGATCGGGGACCAGACTAGTCAATAACGATAATGCCTTGGGGGAAATCATCTGCCGAGAACCAGTTGACAGCGGGTGCAAGTGGGTCCCATCTAGTTAGGAATATATCCCAGAAGAGCCCCATCAACGTAAAAAGCTTCCCCCTTTATCATGACAATCCCACTAAAGGAAGTCTATAAATAGGGGTAAAAGGATTGAGAAAGGGGGTTGGAAAAATCAGGCTAAGAGAGACACACGAGAAAAAACTGTGAGAATCAACTAAAGAGGAGAAGTTCACTTCTAATCTTGAGCCTTCTCGGGGGATATACATAGAGTAGAGGAATACGGGCTAGGCCAGAAACTCTTTCACTTGGGCCATTGGATTCGCCTCAGGGGGTTCTCCCATTGTAGGAAAATCTTTACCCACATTATACAAGTATATTGGGGGCCTGACATCAAAGCCCATACGGCACATTAGGTCAGGGGTTCCACAGCTTAAAAAAGAAAAAAGAAAAAAGAAAAAGGCAACTGGATGAAACCCATGTGCAAGTGCACATGGGCATTTTCGTCAATCAAGGAAATCAGACTCTCCCCCTTAGCTTTCTCCCCATTTTTGGGAGAAAACATTTTGGTGGACCTGGGGAGAAAACACTCACTAAAATTTCTTTCTCTCTACTTTTCTCTCCTAAATTTTCCATCCTCCCCAAAATCCCTCCAAACAAACATACCCTAAGAGTACAACGAAGAGACCAAGAGAGATGAATACAATGAATATGTACTAAATGAAAAAACTATTTTTTTTTCTAGCAAGCAAATGTTAATCTATGAATGTTTGGGATTTAATTTCAAATTTGGTTCAAGAAGTGTGAAATCAATGGACTCTCGTGGTTGAAGAGATAATGCATATTCACAAATATTTATTAACCCAACCTGTAATCGACGAAGTGGAGGCAGCTACATGTCTTGATCATCAAAATTGGTCAAAAACTCCATAGTGAAGAAGAAAACAAAATAGAGAGAGATTAGTGGAAAGAAAGAGAGAACAAATTGATTTTGTGTTTTTTTTTTTTAGTTGACATTTCATTTTTTAATATTAGTAAATTTTTATTTTTAATTTAAGTAGCCATATAAGTCTTAAGTGTGCCAATAGTGCACCCCCTTTAACACGTAAACATTTTCCATTAGTGAGTTGATGAAAAGGACCAAATTGATTGCAAGTTGAAAATAACAGGGACTAAATTGATTGCAACCAAAATATATGGACCAAATTGACTGTAACCCAAAAATGTAATGACCAAAATGATATTTTCACCTAGAAAAAAGAAGGGAGGGAGGTGTGGAACTAATAATTCTTAACAGACTAGATTTTGTGGTCACAATATATATGTCTAGTACTTTCTAGATATTTCAAACCAATATTTTGAATACCATTTTGGGACTTGTTTCGGTTTGTCTATTGTAAATGAATATTTTGTTAGCATCCTATTTTGGTATACCATTTCGGGGTTATAACCAAGGAAGTCAATTTCGTACCGTACCGTACCGATCGGAATATTTCGTACCGGCAAGCATACCAGTACATAAACCCCCCTGTTTCGTACCGGAAAAAATACCGGGCGTACCGGCCATGTACCGGGCGTACCGGCCAATTTCAGGCAATACCGGCCGGTACCGGGTGTACCGGCCCGTACCGGAAAAAAGTTTTTTTTTTTTTTTTTTTTTTTTAATTTTGTAATTTTTGAATTTTTGTTAGGGCAGAATGGTAACTTATTTACATTAACTTATTAGTATTATTTGTTTTCTTAGTATGCAATGGTAACTTTTAAGCTTTCTATATTTTATATTGTGTTTTTTTTTCTTCTTTTAATTGATACTAAAGTCTAAAACCATGAATAATTAGTTCTAAATTGAGGAAATGTTTTATGGTAAACTTTTATATTTATTATAATACACACACACATATACATACATACATACATACATATATATATATATATATATATAAAATAGCGGTAAACCCGAAACGGTACACCGGTATTGACCGGTATCCGAAATATATCGTACCGCTGGCCAAATCGGTACAGCCTCCGGTACGGTATTGACTCCCTTGGTTACAACACACACACACACACACACACACACACACACACACTATTATTTAAGGAGTTTTCTCTGTTTGGGATCATCATTTTTTTTGTTCAAAAATACCCCTACATCCCTATGTTTAAGTAGAGACAAAATTAAAGGACAATCCAGTAAAAATACAACTCTAAGTCCCACTAAAACATTGCCTACAAAATAGGGTCTGTAGATACCACATTTTGTACCCTTTACAACTCAGGCCCCCGTTCCCTAATAATGCCGAAATTCTAAGGCTCAAAGTTGATTTAAGGCCCAATTAGATTACGAATTGACTTGAGATGTGTTAAAATGGAAAATATAACTTTTTATAAGCAAATAAATCTATTTTTGGAAAATAAAAGGCCAAGGAAACCTAGGCTTGCGTATGCAAGTCTGATGCATGCATACGCAGGATCAGACCAGCGAATGCAACTAAGGTTTCAGAAACCTATGAAAGACAAGTTTTTTTCATTAAAAACTGAGGTTTGAAATGAATCTCACATCGTTTGGGAGCCGTTTTGTATACGCACACACATCGTGCCCAAAAACCCTAATTTAGGTTTTCTATTTCTATTTCTTTGTTTCTTTTACACCATATGCCTCTTTTTGGTTCCTTTTGATTCTTTTTTCCTCTATTTGAATTTTTTGTTTTCCTTTAACATTCTAGATTAGGGTTTTCTTTTTCTTTTCTTGCTTTGATGCCATGAATTTGGATTAATATGATCATACATTGATGCCATAAGTGCTGTAATGCAGTGAGGTAAGTCATGCATTGATATGAACACGCATTTTGAGGATGAATATGTTTGTTTGATGCTTGTTTCCATGTCTAGAAGTTTGGGATATATTTGATGATTAAGGGCTCTAAGTAAAAGGGGATCGATGGGGAACCTAACCCTACCTTCCAATATTGACATGAGCGGGAAGAAGGCGGTGTTTAACCCTCTATGGAGAGCGATGTCACTTTCGTGGCAGTACATCACGCCCACGTCATCGGGAATTTGGTAGTCACGCCTAAAGGTGACTAAGGAGTTTCTAGAGTCTAAAAGGTGAGCGTAACCCATCCCAAATCCTAAAGAATCAAAAGGAACTAGAAAGAAATAAATTGAAGTAGAAGAAAGGGGAAGGGGACTTACTTTTGGCACTAAGAGGAAGGTTGATTCTGGGGATTGATGGGCAACTAGCGCGATGGGTGCTCAACAGAGAGAAATTTCAGAAATTAAGGAAGTGAAAAGTGAGAATGTGGGTTGGGGCAAGCCTTTTATAGGCACGAATGGAAGATGCGGGCCGGTTGATGATGCATTAATGAGGGGCAATTCGCAATAATGAGGCATAATGAGGATGAGACCTTTCGGAAACCAAGGGCGTGAAACGTATTCACGCCTCGGTTCACGAACCGGCAGGCGAATATGGCTGCTGAGGTCAGAAGGCCAGGCACGACACACCTTTTGAGGAGCGCATTCAATGGGTGTCTAATCACATCCAAAAAAGCGTGCCTTTTCAGTCTCCCGAGCAGGGGATCTTTCCCTTCTCGCTGATCCCCTTGATCCGCGCCCGTTTAACCGGGCATGAATCAAGGGGGGGGGGGCTAATGTACAGGCCCAGGTTGTGCGGGTCTGTCTATGTGACTTGGGCCTTGGGCCAACAAGGGGGGTCACGGGCCTAACATCCGTGCCCCCGGGGCCTCAATCCAAGCCCACCTACGAACAGGCCCGGCCCAAACACCATCCGTGAACCCAATCCCTTCTGCCGAGCACAAATGTAACTGCTGAGTTGGCTACCCAGATTGTTGTGCCGGACATTATTATATTCACCCTGGACACACAGTAATAGGATTGCCTGGTGATATCTTGGGAGTAACACTGCCGTACATGTTCGCTATAGTGGGGATCATTCCCAAAGCCACTCCCACCTAAACCCCCACTAATCCCTCACGAGATTGGACCTCTCGATCCATTAACACTGAAATAATTATGATCACTCCACTAGTAAACTACTATAAATAGGAGAATCAAAGAATGAAGAGGGGTTGGAAAAAAGAGAGAGTAAGAAGAGGGAATAGAGGGAGTCAAGAGTTGATACAAAAAGGAGAGAAAAGTGATCTCATTGAGTCTCATAGCTGCGAACAACCTAGTGTAGGAATTCCTATCCCACCACACAAATAGGTTGTGAGTCTAGGTGAGACGTGGCCCATAGAAGTCTCATCTTTTGGAAGTCTCATCTTTGCTGTGCACAACATGTATAAATTAGATTCTTAAAAAAAAAAGAAATTATATATAAAAAATAAAAGCACAAGTTTTTTTTTTTTTTTGCTACAAAATAGGACCACTAAACCCAATGTTTTTTTTTTTTCCTTCTCCTTTTTTCCCCTTTATCACAACTTAAAAGTTTCTCTCTTCTTCTTTTTTTCGGTTTCCTTTCTTTTAAATTCTAATCTCACATTTTATTTTTCTCATCTTCTTAAGGAAAAAAAAAAAAACCATGTTAAATGTTTTTTTTTTTTTTTTTGGAATAAAAAACCACATTAACTTAGATTTTAAGAATGACTTAGAGTTTAAAAAAAAAAAAAAAAAATCCCTTATTCTTATCCCATCATTCCATGTATTTATTTATTTTTTTTAATGAGATTATCCCATGTAGGTAAAATAATATCCAGTTATGCACTGTTCTTTTTCATTTATCTAAGCAGAGACAAAATTGGAACCCAGTAAAATACATGCCTAAAAAATTGGACTACTCTCCCACTAACTCACCCATGTATTCAATACAAACCAGTTATATATCAAAAGCCAAGCCACCATTTACTACTATAAAAGATAAATTTCTCTGGTAATTAGAACACACACAAGATAGAAAAAGAAGCAATCTTTAAAAGTTGCAGCACAACTTGGCTTGAAAAGTTCCTCTCTCGCCATCTATTTTGTTAACAATTTTTTTTTTTTTTTTAAGAAGAACAAAATTTTTTAATTAAGTGTATTTTTTTAATGGCCCCTTCATATAATTCATCAACTTTCTAAAGCATATTTTATTTTTTCTAACCATTCCTTTTAACTAATCTTGCAGATCTTTCATTACCATCAGTTTTGGTTGTTAGGACTGCTAACATTGAGGAATCGAGTTTGTACATTGATTTGATTACTCCCTTTATCTAATTGAAGTTAAATGAGAAGTGTATGTTTTTCAATGTCCAAGTTATATTCTTATGTCTTTCAATTTTCTTTAAATTTAGGTATCTTTTTACCATCAATAGTTTTTATTTATTTATTTATTTATTTATTTATTTATTTTGGAGATGAAAGATAGATACCATCAATAGTTTTAATAAAGGTTTTTGTGGTGCCTTATTATGTGTTGAGGTTGCGAGAATGGGGAAATTGAAAAATTTATGCCTTGATATAAATACTTTTGTGCCTTATTCTGTGTATTTTTTTAGTTTTATAGACCTAGCGAATTAATTTTGAAACTAATTAAAGATATTAAACGTTTTCTTATATATTAAATTTTGATTTGAATAAAAATTTGAACTGTGATTTAATGTAGTTTTTATTTATATTTTTTATATTTCCAATTATTCTTGAAACTTCAATAGCAATGCATATACCAAAAATTATGACACTAAACCAAAAAAAAAAAAAAGCCTTATTGTACGCGCGAAGCGTGTGTGATGAGACTAGTATATATATATATATTAGACACCCCATTTCTCACCCATAATTTAATCTTAGAAGATGGCAAAATAATTATTTGACATATTCAAAAGCATGATTGTAATTTAGTCACTACTTTATTAATCACATCCCATAAAAATGATCTTAAGGTTTCACTGATGACAATGATACATTCAGCTCCTCAATCAAACGGTCAGATCGAAAGATATCACAAGATCAAGTCTTAACAGTTAGCATGCATTTGATTGGGTGAAGCTAATCACACAAGATTAATAAAAATTAATTAAAATGAATTTTGGTGATTGGTTGAGTCTATGTCTTAAAATATAACTTGTTGCATAGGATTAAAATAAATGGGCTGATTAGGTTTAAAAATTGTTAAAAAATATAGAATCATGTGAATAGCATTATCCTTAAAGGTTGATTCGTGCCACATGGAATAGAACTCGATGCGAATAATTCTCTTAATCAAACAACCCCCCAGAATTAGACTATAGCAATTTCGTCGAGTTTGGACGCACACCTAATCAAGAAGAACAAAGAAGAACCTTATTTGTTTTTCCTTAAACCAAAATAGAAGTTGAAATTTCAGTGGGAGAAAAGAAAAGAACAAAGAAGTTGAGAGGCAAATAAAAGGACTGGTGGGCTATCTAACGGGCTAGACCTCCAATGGTCATTGTGCATATCCAGCGTGCAGCTCATTAAATACCCAATGGGCAGATCCAAGATTGGGCTAAAAAGAAAGAAAGGGAAAAATATAAAGCCTAAGTCCAACACCTAGCCCATTATCTTAAGTTATCACTTAAGTGGAACAATGGCTTATAAACACAGAAGATGGTTCATCTCTAGCTAATGTGGGACAAACAACATAAGGCAAAGTGTTTTTGACACACGCACCCACACCAACAAGCTATACTGGTCACCTCCTCCTAACCATTTTTTTATGTTACCAAAAAAAAAAAACCAAATTAGAATCAATGTAGAAAATGGATGATAAAATAGTGCGTGCTGAGAGACTTTTCTTTTTTTGGTTTAATGTCAAAAATTTCCCTTTATCCCAATTCGACATTTCTACATTTGTCCCATGGTATTTATGCATTTCCTAATCACTAATATAGCTAAGAGTGTGATGATACCTAGCACCGCACACATACACACAAACTAATGATTTCAATACTATTTCATTTTTCAATTTTTTGGTGCTAGGTATCGTTACATCCCTAGCTATATTGGTGAATGGCAAATACGCAAATGTCATTGGATAAATGCATAAGCTTCAAATTGGGATGACGGGAAAGTTTTAACGTTAAACCAAAAAAAAACCTCTAAGCATGTGCATAGTGCGTGCAATGAGGTTAGTATATAAATTAAATTCTTCATGTGCATTTTTGCCAAAAGTTTACTTCAATTTTATTCTAAAACTAAATAATATATATAAATTAATGTCATACATGTGCAAGGAGAATTTTGTCATATAGGCCTCATCATACGCACTATGCGTGTGCTTAGAAGCTTTTCAGTGCTTTCATTTGGTAAATCCTAAATTAGCACCAGTCTTATGTCTATCAAGGTCACTTTATTTCTTAGCATTTTTAGTTCTTTCAGTTGAAACACACACACACACACACACACACACACATATATATATATATCTTCAAACAACAATGTGAAAGGATGTTATTGTCCTTATAGAGAGTTTTTGGTCCAAAGAAAGTACTAGAAAAATTTTGATAGAAAAGTTGAATGGATTGATGAAAAGTGGAACATGGGGAAGTAGAGGAAGTTTGAATAAGAGAGAATTCTTTTTGTTTTTATTTTTATTTTTATTTTTATAAGTAATAAGAAAGAATCATAAGCATTTTTAAAGTTTTATTTAAACGGGAAAAAAGAAAAGAAAAGAGAAGAAGGTAAGATAAGAATAAGAAGTTAAGAGCAATTAAAGCTTGAATTGAAGTTAAAAAGAAAAGAAGAAGAAGAAGAAGAAGAAATTTGAATTCAAATGGAAGAACACGTGTTTCTGTGGTGGGAAGTTTGTGTTTACAAGGTAAGCTAAATATTAGGAAAATGAGGCCAATTTTGTATTTTAATTTTACACAGAATTTTTAAATGACTTTTATATCCTCACTTATTTATTTTTTTGAAATAACGTTTGCTAACTATTAAGAATTAATGGTTTAGAGAATTCAAACATGTAAACTCATTTTTTCAATTCTATTAATATATAAAAATAAATTTTTTTATAAATTTTTTATGAGAAACCTAAGGGAGTATTTGTTATTTTGTTTGGAGGTGAAATAAGGTGGATGAAAAACTTTGGAGATAAAATTTTTTTGGAGAGTGTTTGGTTGGGTGGAGAGGAAGGAAAAAAAATGGTGGGGTCCAGGTATTTTCTTCCCTGGCCCACCAAAATGTTTTCTCTCCAAAATGGAGAGAAAACTGAGTGAGAATGATTTTTTTTTTAATTGACAAAAATGCCCATGTGTATGTGCACATGAGCTTATTCAAATTATCTTTATTTTTTTCTTCTTCTCAGTAACATTGCCTTTGGCTTATGTTTTTTTCTCTTTTGATTTTCCAAGCCTGCCTTTTTTCTTCTTCTAGGCAGCAACATTGTCTCCTTTTTTCTTTTTCTTTTTTTTAATTTTTTTATTTTAGGCCTGGGCGTCCCTTTTTTTTTTTTTTTGGATATGATTTTTTTTAAAAATAAATTTGGGTGATTATTCTTTTTTTGTAGTTATTTGTCACTTTTTTGTTTTAATTGGGCATTATTCTTTAATAAGGATATATGAGTAAATTTATTTAAGCATATTTTTTCCATTCCTCTACTTTTTCACTCCAACCAAACAAATAGGAGAAAAAAATAAAACCTTTTATACTGCCTTACTTTTTCATCCTGCCACTATTTCATATCTACTCACTTTTTCCCACCAAACGTACTATAAATATTTTAACACATGAGAGGAGAAAAAGCCTTATGGAAATAATATATAAGTATTACTTAATGTCAATACGTCACAGACTCATACAGGTTCAACGAGAATTTCGTCATATACCTTTCTAAAAATGAATTTTGTCATAAAGGCTGCTGTAAATATAAATGAAGTAGCATTGTAGAAGTGTTGTCTTAATACCAGCAGCTTGTCAACTCGTTGACTTCTTCTGCTTCAATCTTAAGTGAAAGATTAAACCAGATTCATCAAAATACATCCATTCAGTATGGATCCCACCGGTGCTGAACCAACCTCCGTACACCACGTGGTGGCGATGCCTTTCCCATTACAAGGCCACATCAACGCCATGATGAGCTTGTGCAAGTTGTTATCTTCAAGAAAACACAACCTTCTCATCACCTTCGTTGTCACTGAAGAGTGGCTACACTGCATCGGCTCCAAGCCCAAGCCAGATAAGATCCGCTTCGCCTCTATCCCTACAGTCATCGAGTGTGCAAAAGCCGTTGACTTTTGTGGCTTCTACGAAGTGATCAAGACCAAGATGGAAGCTCCCTTTGAGCAGCTCCTCGATCAGCTTCAGCCGCCGGTGGATAGAATCATAGCTGACTTTGAGCTGCAGTGGCCATTCGGCTTCAGAACTCGAAAGAATATTCTATTGGCCTCGCTTTGGACCATGTCTGCATCTTTTTTCTCCGCGCTCCATCATTATCATGTTTTCACACAAGCTCAACCTGAACGTTTGCCGCTTCACTTTATAGGTTAGCACACTGCTACTACTAGTAATAAATTTGTTTTCCTTCAATTAATGACTACATATTATTGAACTTGTTTTGGGAGAAAAGCCATATCATGGCTTCAAAAATAAATAAATATTTATAATTAATATATATATATATATATATATATATATATACACGTGTGTGTGTGGGAGTTCCAAGTTACGTGTAACTTCGCAAAATTTGCACATTTTTTAGGCATTAATTTTTATTACATCCAATGGTTAAAAACACACTAGTAACCATGCTATGATCAGTTTTCTTGAAATAAGTAACAACATTAAAGGTCTATTTGGATAGAACTTATTTTGCTGAAATTGAAAACTGAAAACACTGTCGCAAAATAATTTTTAAATGTGTAAATAATGCCGTGGGACACATTTTTAGTGAAAAAATTGCTGAAAAGTGAAGTTTGTGAGACCCATGAATAGTGCACTGTTCATGGGAGAATAGTCAAAAGTTACGGCTTGAAAAAAAAAAAAAAAAAAAGCTGAAACGCGCAATCGTGGATGCAGCAAAAGTGTATCCAAACGGATACTAAATGAGTCTTTCCACTCTCTTACTCCAACTTGTCTTCTTTACTTAACTCAAATATGATAGATTGTAAATAGTGAATATATATATATATATATATAAATTCATATGAAAGTAATAATCCACGGCATATAATTGATAACTTCAACAATTTATGATAGAGGTTGCGGCAATGATGGTAATAGATGGAATATTTGACTTACTTAATAGTGATAAACAATGATGGCATCAAAGATCCAATTTTGATCCTTATGAATATTCATTCAGTACTCACATATATAGTAATGATATCCTATGGATAACATATGACTACTTCAAAATGATTAGAATGTAATGTGAACTAAGTATGGACTCAACTTGGTTCCTAAGCCCAAGAGTCAAAAGGATCTTAGCCCAAAGAGCCTAATACAATGAATTTGTAGAGAGTGGGTTAGAAAACTAGGCTCTAATGAATTGGACAATTATGTGGGTGTAGATGACCTGAAAGCAAAGATAAACAGGTTTTATCCAAAGAAAATCGTCATCGGCACAATTCGAGGAGATGTGTTCTTATATATATCTCTTTTGAATTTGATTATAAATCTAGTTCCTGTTGTTACAGTATTTTTATTTTAATTTCTCGATCCCCCTTCTCAGGTTCTCTTTTATACTGTCTTCCTTATTTCATCTCCACCTTCCACGTGTAGACCAGATTTCTGGTGTTGATTCCTGTCCCATCAGCACATTCCTGAAATCTCTGGGAGTAGCTGTAAGGCTGAAAATTACTTTTCAGGTATCACTTCTACATTAATGCGGTCAGAGAGTTAGTTACAAAGCATTCAATGCGGTGGATGCAGCTTTCTCTTAGATATTTCATAGTTCCCCTTTGTCCTGTGCTTTCGTGATGTGTATCCTTATCAATAGAATCTCCCGGAACGTTGCTCTAGATGGTAGACCACACCTTCTGACCTCTGCTTTGCTTAGCCGATGAGGCATTTCTCCTCAGACCACCTTCTTGAACCCTCATGACCAAACCCCATTTCTTTATTCACTAATGCGGACTTCCATGACAGCGTTTACTTGTCCTCGGACTACTAGATGTCCTCAGATTGGGCCCCCGACCCAACATATATATAGATATATACTACTGGGCCTATCGTACCTACAATAGCCTCTCGAAATTCTCCTTTCTTGCTCCTCGAGAAGAAAGGAGGATTTCAATATCATTACAATTACCCTGCTCTTATCATACACCATCTTTGTCTACGCAGGTAACTTTTTAACTACCCAACTCATGCTCCTGACGCTTCGGCATCCTAGACATGCCTTCGTTAAATTTTTATAGCTTTATGTTCCCCACGTTCTACGGTGTGATGTGGATCTAACAGTTGGGGATTTTATTGGAACTTGGGCGGGAATTCTCCCACTTGTCTCTCTCTGATACAAATATTGCTTGAACACTTCATTCATTTCACTTTTGCACTCATAAATATCAAGAGCCAGTCCGAGGAGAGTTTCTTTCTTTGCGTAAGTCTTTTTAAACATTTTCATTTATTTTCTCTTCTACTTTTCTTTACACAGAGCCCTTTTCTCCTTGGCCCTCTTAATTTCCCTTTACCATCTTAGTACCTTTAATCCTCTTTCATATATGAGTAGATTTGCTTACTTGGTAGACTCCACGGAGAGTATAGAGAGCTTTAAAGCTCAATATAGAATCCCGTCAGGAGTCTCCATTAGATACCATAAGGAAGGGGACAAGCACACTCAAAGGCAGGAGGGACAAGTGGTAATCTCGATGATTGCCTTTATAGAGGGAGGGATGAGAATCCCTATGGGCATAGTCACTAGGGATTACTTAAGGGTTCATAGATTAGCCCCCGCCCAATGTGTCCCAAATATGTTTAGGATTTTAGGTAGCGTAGACGTCCTTAATGAGAAAATGAGCTTAAACCTTACCCATCATGATGTCAACTGGGTCTATAACCTTCACCACTTAAAAGGGCAGGGATATTACCTAAAAACTAGGTATCCCGAGGTTAGACTTATCTTATGCCTCCCTGAATCCAACAAAGGCATGAACAAAAACTTTCTAATTGTTTCAAGGGAGTGGCACGATGGCCTCCACTGCCCAATGAGAGAGGGGATACCAAGTGGGGTTTTTAGGTTCAAACCTAGACAAGATACTTAAAGCCGAGGTTTTTGTTCACAGCGACGATCAATTACGAGTGGCCCACTTAATCCTCAGCTACAACCTTCTTTCATCGAGTTTCCAAGCACCAAAGTGTGTGATAAAGGCAAAGGACCCACACTTGCACCTAATCACCGTTGTTGTGCCTGGCTTTCTTAACCCAGGTTTGGGACCACAAGGTGTACTAAAGGTAGAGCCACTCCTTCAGTACAAGGCTGAGGATGAAGTGACCCCTTCACAGCTAGCCACCAAAGAGGAAGGAGAAGAAAAAGAAGAAGTAGTTGAAGTGTTTGATTCTAAGGATGATTTCGAGGTCTTCAACTGACCTCAATCCCCAAAGGCTCCCATTGGTGACTTCAGTCATCTACCTTCAGCATAAGTAAGCCAGACACAAGGAGATTCCTCCATTCCAAAAACTATAGGGATACAGCGCAAGACCAGGGCTAGTCTTCTAGAGATCATGGAGTCTTAAGCTGGGGGCAAGGCACCCGAGGTGGCCGGTTAAGCTAAACACCCCTCTCTCCCCACTCCTCTTGACCCTCAGCCCGAACTTGTAGACAAAAAAAGAAAACGATAGCAGAAGGGGAAGGATGTAATGGAAGAGGGGTGTCCCTCTCAAAGATAATGAGCTTCAAAGAGGGGCCAAGGTAGCCAAGACTACCCAGACCAAATCCTCGATCGATGGGGCACCCGGAGACAAGGGACGTGATCTTTGCACCAGGGTTCCAAACTGGAATACCCCCCTGGTGTTAGACGGATCCCCTCTCTTAGCGTACTTCTCAATAAGGGACTTCCAGCAGGGGAAGGCTGGGTACGTAGCACATGCCGTAGAGCAGGTCTTGCTATTACCCGACGACATGGCTGATCTGAAGACCATAAAGAGACACGAGGTGTTTCTGGGTCTGAAGAGAGACCTTGCCATGGTAAGTCTTTCAAGCTAAGCTCCCTTTCTCTTTGTTGTTCTATTATTTTATATATATATATATATATATATATATATATATATATATATATTTTGCCTTTGCACGTTGCTACATTTTCTTTGCAGGCTGTTCAAGCCACTTTTAGGGCTAAGGAGTTGGTGAATATCACTCACCGACAAATGAAGTACGAGAAGGGCACGCAGATTGCTGCTGTTGAGGCCTTCAACGTGGCCGAGAAGAGGGTCAAGGAGCTGAACACCAAGCTCATCAAGGCTGAGAAGGAGAAGAAAAGCGTTGAGGCGGCCTTGGAAGGGGCGGAGAGGTAGGCCGAGACTTAGCGCATGCAACTCCACCAGGCCGAGGATGAGTCTGTTGTGGCCAGGGAGCATATAAAAGTGCTGAAGAGAAGCTGGATGATGTTGAGAAGGCTAGGGACCAGGCCGAATAAGATGGCTACGACGTGGGGGTAGCTGAGACCGAGGAGGCCCTCAGGGCTGAGGTCTCGGGGGAATGTAGAGCATACTGCCTCCAGGTGTGGAATGAGGCCCTCAACCTGGCCAGGGCTGAGGCCTTCTCAGCAGTTAGGAAAGCAAACAATGTTTACTGCCCCCTACAATCCGGGCACTTGGCTTCTCAGCCTCTTAGGATGATGTAGCCCCCAAAGGTACGAGCCCTATTAAAAAGGTTCTGACCAAGGACCTTCCTCCTCCTAGCAGTCTTTCAAAAGGGGCAGGGCAAATTGGAGTAGCTGAGAAGGAGAAAAAGAACCCCAAGGAGGTTACCCCTGAGGTTTCCCAAAGCCACGAGTTGGTTTTGGCAACTTTCCCCATTCCTGCCAAGGAAGAACCCAAGGGTAAAAGCCCAGCATCCTCAGAAGTAGCAACTGCCTAGCCCGCCAAGACTCCAAAAGACAAGCTTGTAATAAAAATGTAGCCACGAGTTGTCTTTTTTTTTTTTTTCTTTTTTTTTTTTTTGAACTATTGTTTTGTTTCCAAGATTTGTAATTAGTTTACCCTTTTGTAATCTATTTGCCCTTTTTTGAGGCTCAGCTTAATGACAATTATAAGCTTTTCTTTCATACTTGTGGTATTTACATGAATCCTAACATATTTTTTGTTTCATTTAACACTTAACCAATGTGACAATGAGATATAGCTCTATTTAGTTATTTGCATAAGTGGTAGCACAGTTACTACATCCCACATGCTCAGCAACAAGACAGGCTAAACCTATTAAGTCTACCATCTCAACAAAGTATACCCTTAACTTCAAAAACATACACAATAGTAGAGCATCCATCCATGTCGGGCTCCACCTAACCCTCCATTTATCAGTAAGTCTAAGGAACTAGAGGTGATAATCAGTTCTCAAACAGATCTTAGATATCTTACAAATGCTTTAAGTGATGCTCATGAGTGCCCATTTGATCAAGTCACTATAATGAAGATCTCTACCATTCAGCATGGCTGGTTCTAATTGATACTTAAATAAATAATAGAAAGTATTAATTTACCCAAGGCACTAGTTCAAGGAACCGGACGTGACCAAGGTTCTGTTTAACATTTAGACAAATAATATGAAGTATTAATTTACCCAAAGTATGTGGTTCGAAGAGCCAGGCATGACTAAGGTTTTGTTTAACACTTAGAAAAATGATATGAAGTATTAATTTACCCAAAGTATATGGTCCGGAGAGCCAAGCATGACTAAGGTTCTGTTTAATACTTAAATCAATTATGAAGAGTATTAATTTACCCAAGATATGTGGTCTAAGGAGTCAGACATGACCAAGGTTCTGTTTAACACTTAAAAAAATGACATGAAGTATTAATTTACCCAAAGTATGTGGTCCGAAGAGTCAGGCATGACTAAGGTTCTGTTAAACACTTAGAAAAATGACATGAAGTATTAATTTACCCAAAGTATATGGTCCAAAGAGCTAGACATGACTAATATTCTATTTAACACTTAGAAAAATGACATGAAGTATTAATTTACCCAAAATATGTGGTCCGAAGAGTCAAGCATGACTAAGGTTCTATTTAATACTTAAACCAATTATGAAAAGTAATGCATAACGTCATATACAGAAAATATGGCAGAAATGACTTTCATTAATAATAACATCTTCGCAAGTTATTTATATTCCAGGGGTGTGGTACAATATTTTCATCTAGATCTTCCAAGTAGTACGCACCTATTCCAGCCGCTGAGGTGATACGATATGGCCCTTCCCCGTTGAGCCCTAACTTTCCCCATGCTGAATTCTTTGTAGTACCTAAAACCTTTCTTAATATCAGGTCTCCAGGCACTAATGGCCTTAACCTCATGTAGGCGCCATACCCTTGCTTGAGTTAGTGTTGATAATACGTCAACGGAACCATAGCATTTTCTCTTCGCTCTTCAATTAAATCTAAACTCTTCTCTAACAGTCCATCATTGTTGCTCGGAGTGAAAGAGCTCGTCCTCAGCATTGGGAATCCGGTCTCCAGAAGGATCACAGCTTCGGCTCCATAAGTTATTGAAAAGAGTGTCTCCCCTTTGATCTATGAGGTGTAGTCCGATATGTCCAAAGGACATGTGACAACTCTTCTGCCCAAT
The DNA here is from genome assembly GCA_023736055.1 of Quercus glauca. Lineage (NCBI taxonomy): Eukaryota > Viridiplantae > Streptophyta > Magnoliopsida > Fagales > Fagaceae > Quercus > Quercus glauca. The sequence goes on along the minus strand of CM043315.1, from coordinate 18,669,021 downwards.
TTCCCTTTGCATCATCTTGCCTCTTTTTGAGTCCATTCACTATTACCTTATTGACAGCCTCGGCCTGTCCATTCCCCTGTGGATAAGCTGGGTTGGAATACCTATTCGTAATACCCAAGTCACAACAGTACCTCCTGAAGGCTTTGCTATCAAACTGAAGACCATTGTCCGAGATGAGGGTATGAGGGATCCCAAACCAAGTGATAATATTTTTCCAAACAAATCTCTTGACATCCATGTCCCTGATATTTGCCAATGGTTCAGTTTCAACCCACTTGGTGAAGTAATCCATGCCGACCAGAAGCCATCTCTTATTCCTCGCTACCTTAGGGAAAGACCCTACAATATCCAAGCCCCATTGAGCAAAAAGCCAAGGGCTAGACAGAGGATTGAGGACACCCCCTAGTTGATGAATGTTTGGGCCAAATCTTTGGCATTGGTCACACTTCTTTACGTACTCCTATGCTTACTTTTGCATATTCGGCCATCAATATCCCTAAGTGAGGGCTCTTTAAGACAAAGATCTGCCTCCTGTGTGACTTCCACAAATCTCTTCATGTAACTCTTCTAGGAGTAGCTCTACTACCTCAGGGTGTATGCATAGAAAATATGGTCCAAAAAAAGAGCGCTTGTACAACTTTTGGTCCTCGGACAGCCAAAACCGAGAAGCCTTTCTCCGCACTTTGTCATCCTTACACTTCCCCTCTGGCAAGATATCCTCCTTAAGGAATAGCACAATAAAGTCCATCCAACTAGGTCCCACCCTTATTTGATGAATATGGACCATCTATCTCTTCGTCTCGGTAGGTTTGTACAAATTTTCAACAAGGATAACCTGAGGTAAATTCAGTGCCGAGGAGGTTACGAGAGTGGCCAGAGAGTCAGCATGTGTGTTTTTGCTTCTAGGGATTTACAGTAAGTTGAAAGACTCAAATCCTGATTACAAGTGCCTAACCTGACTTAAATATTCTTGGATTCTTATATCTCTGGCCTTCAACTCTCCCTTCACTTGGCCTACAACCAGCCTCGAATTTAAAAATACCTCCATTATTCTTCCTCCCATTTTCTGAACCATAGCCATTCCAACCAATAGAGCCTCATACTCGGCCTCGTTTTTTGTGGCCGAGAAACCCAATCTTAAGGATTTCTCAAAAGTGATCTTCTCAAGAGATATTAAAACTAGCCCCACTCTAGATCCTCTTTGATTAGCCGCACCGTCAATGTATACCCTTCAGGATAAAGGCCTTTACTGGGAGACCACACCAACTGATTTTCCATCCATGTTCTGCTTGTCTCCCTTCTCTTCCAGTGGGGATTCAGCAAACTCGGCCATCAAGTTAGCAAGGACTTGGCCCTTGACAGAGGTGCGAGGCATATACTTGATATCAAAAGCCCCTAAGATTGTACCCCATTTGACAATCCTTCCTGTGTAGTTAGCCTTCCGAAGTATTGACTAAAGCGGGAGTTGGGTTAGAACTACAATTGTGTGAGCTTGGAAGTAGTGAGGGAGTTTACGTATAGCATGTACTACTGCTAAAATGGCCTTCTCTAGTGGTAAATAACGAACTTTTGCTTCATGCAATGACTTGCTTACATAGTAAACTGGCCTCTGCACACTATCAACCCGTATTAGCACCAAGCTCACGACATGGGAAGTTACAACAATGTAAGCAAAAAAAACCTCATCCACCTCGGGCCTAGACATAATAGGTGGCCAAGAAAGGTATTCCTTGAGTTGCTGGAAGGCCAAGACGCACTCCTCGGTCTACTTAAATCCCTTCCATTTATTCAACAACTGGGAGAAATGTCTGCACCTGTCCGCTGACCGAAAGATAAATCGGTTCAAAATGGCAGTCATTCTTGTTAATCTTAAGACTTCTTTGGGATTCCGAGGTGGCTGTAAATTGTTAATTGCCTTAATCTAATCAAGGTTGACCTCAATTCCACAATGAGTGACCATATAGCCCAAAAATTTACTTGAGCCCACGCCAAAGGAGCACTTGGAAGCATTGAGGCGCAGTTTATGTCTCCTTAGTATTTCAAAAATATTCCCGAGGTCTCCCACTTGCTCGAACACCACCTTATTTTTCACCACCATATCATCTATATAAACCTTAATATTTTTGCCTGATTATGACTCGAACATCCTGGTTATCATCCTCTGATAGGTAGACCTTGCATTCTTCAATCCAAAGGGCATCACCTTGTAGTGGTTATTTTCAATAGGAGTAACAAAAGTCGTCTTCTCTTGATCACCCATAGCCAGTGCTATTTGATGGTATCCCTAAAAGGCTTCCAAAAAGCTCATCCGAGGATGGCTTACAGTTGCATCCACTAGCTGGTCTATTCGAGGCATGGTGAAAGTGTCTTTTGGACAGGCCTTGTTCAAATCTGTGAAATCCACACATACTCGCCACTTTCCATTCTTCTTTTTCACCACTACAATATTGGCTAGCCACTCAAGGTAAAACACCTCTTTAATAGCCCCGGCCTGCTTAAGTTGATCACATCGTCCTTGACAGCATCAAAATGCTCTTTAGGTAAAAGCCGAGGTGGTTGCTTTTTGGGGACAACAACTGGGTTGACATTTAAATGATGGCAAATGAAGTTCAAGTCCACTCCAAAAGCTTCGTAAGCACTCCATGCGAACACATCAATATTCCTTTTGAGAAACACTATCAGCTCTTCCTTCTCTCAAAGGGGCAGTTGAGTTCCGACCAGAAAAAACTTTTCTGAATCATCTTGTACAACAATCTTCTCTTACTCCTCACACTTTGGCCTTTCTGATACCGTATCCATGGATAACACCGGAATCCTTGATTGCCTAGCCACAGACTGGCTCCTAACCAGCTCCTCAATCTGGTCCCTGGATGGATATTTCACTTTCAAGTGCTGGGTGGAAGAAATAGCCCTCAGGCAAAAAGCAAGGGTCTTGTCACAATGGTAGTGTAGGGAAAGTAAGCATCCACTGCAGTGAACTCCGCCTCCACCACTTCCGAGCCTGCTTGCATTGGTAGTCTAATCTGACCCTTCAAAACAACAACTTTCCCATCAAAGCCTAAAAATGGTGAATCATAACCTATCAAATCCTTAGGTTTCAAGTTTAGCCCATTATACAAATCAGGGTACATGATTTCTACCTTGCTTCCCTGATCTACCAACACCCTCTTCACATCATACCCCCTATCCTAAGGGTGACCACTAGGGCATCATTATGTCGCTGTATGGTTCCAACCTTGTCCTCATCCGAGAAATTCAATGATGGTCGGACCTCCATCTTAGCCTTCTTCGGCTCAATGTTGGAGTCCTCGGCAGGTGGCTGAGCTACAGACATTACCCTGGAGGGATGAGAACCAGTCCTTCCTAGAGCAGTAAGGATGACATTAATTGTGCCCAAAGGTGACCTTGAAGAAGTATCTCATTGAGATCTGGATCCTGCCTGGCCGTTTTGCCCACTGGGCTGATGTAGAAATTGCTTTAACTTTCCATTTTTTACCAGCTATTCTAAATGATTCCACAAAGTTCTGCAATCTTCTGTGGTGTGTCTTCACTCCTGGTGGTATTGGCAATGAAGGCTTTGATTGTGCTTCATAGGGTCTCCTCCCATCTTATTTGGTCATTTAAAGTATGGCTCATTCTTAAGCTTTTCCAAGACTTGATGCACTGGTTCCCTGAACACTATGCCAACCACCTGAGTAGCAATAGACCTTGATTGCCTAACAAAGTGTCTTCAGGGATGATTATTGTTATATCTGTCCAACCTGAAATCCCTTCTATCCTGAAGGATAACCTTAGCCTTCCCTTTCCCTTGCTGTTGGTCTTCCTCCACATGCTTATACTCGTCAATATGGTCCATGAGCTGACGTACACTCCTAGCAGGCTTCTTGGTCAACGACTTCCTCAAATCATGCTCGGCAGGCAGGCCGACCTTGAAAGTCCTTATAGCTACGTCGTCGAAATTACCATCAATCTCATTGAACATCTCCCAATACCTGTCAGAGTATGTTTTTAGAGTCTCCCTTTCTCGCATGGTCATGAACAACAAAGAATCCAAGGGCCGAGGAACTTGCTGCAAGTAACAAAACGAGATCCAAACGCCCGAGTAAGTTCCTTAAAGGAATCAATAGAACTTCCTCCCAGGCCATCAAACCATCTCATTGCCACAGGCCCCAAATTGGATGGGAATACCTTGCACATCTAGGCCTCATTCTTGGAGTGAATTGCCATCCTCTGGTTAAAGTGGCTCACATGTTCTACAGGGTTTGTTCGACCATTATACATGGTGAATGTTGGCTGAGTAAACCACCGAGGAAGTTTTCCCCCTTCAATTCTGCGTGTAAAAGGTGATCTGAAAATTTGGTTTAACGCTCTGCTCATAACGTCATTTTCTAGGCCTTTGCAAGATGAGCTCTTATTTCTGCGCTCATGGTGGTTGTCCTCATCACACAAGAAAGAATCACTTGGGGGAGTCCTTGACCTGGGTCTGTAACTGCCATCTTTATCACCGTCAGAAAAGAAGTCAGAATTGGAAGGAATTCGCCTTCGTCGTTCGCGGTGCAATCTCCTTCTTAAACGATCAATCTCCGGTTGCATGGTTCTAGTATTCTCCTCATGAAAGACATGGCTCCTGCTAGTATGGGTGGTATGCACACTAACATCCCGGTCCCTTTTTCGCTCAAGATTGAGAAAATGATCTTGACATTAGGACCCCATAGATTCCTCTTGATTCAAACCTAAACCTACCATAACTGAACGTTAAACTCACTACAACATAAGAATTTCCCACAGACGATGCCAATTGTATGGACCCAATTTGGTTCCTAAGCCTAAAAATCAAAAGGAACTTTGTCCAAAGAGCCTAATACAATGAATTTGTAGAGAGTGGGTCAGAAAAATAGGTTTTAATGAATTGGACAACAATTATGGTGGGTCTAGATGGCTTGAAAGCAAAGATAAATAGGTTTTATCCAAAGAAAATCGTCCTCGGCACAATCCGAGGAGATGTGTTCTTATATATATCTCTTTTGAATTTGATTACAAGTCTAGTTCTGTTATTACAGTGTTTTTCTTCTAATTTCTCAACCCCCCCTCCTCAAGGTATTCTTTCTCTTTTATACTGTCTTCCTTCTTTCATCTCCACCCTCTACGTGTAGACCGGGTTTCTGGTATTGATCACTGTCCCATTAGCACCTTCCTGAAGTCTCTAGGAGTAGCAGTAAGGCTAAAAATTACTGTTCAGATATCACTTTCACATTAATGTGGCCAAAGAGTTAGCTACAGAGCATTTAATGCGGTGGTAGCAGCTTTCTCTTAGATATTTCATAGTTCCCCTTTGTCCTATGCTTTCATGATGTGTACCCTTATCAATAGAATCTCCCGGAACATTGCTCTAAATGACAGACCACACCTTCTGACCTCTGATTTGCTCAGCCGAGGAGGCATTCCCATTTTGGACCACCTTCCTGGACCCCCATGACCAGAACCCATTTCTTCATTTACTAATGTGGACTTCCATGACAGCGTTTACCCGTTCTCGGACTACTAGATGTCCTCAAATTAGGCCCTCAGAACAACATATATATAGATATATACTATTGGGCCTATCATACCTACAAACTATATTAAATTACTAAGAGTATTAGCATCCAGTTTCTAAAAAATATCTCATTTTACCCTCTCAAAAGTTACTTTACCTATTATATAATCTCATTTTACAATATACCTAACATCCCAACTTTTATTTTTCAATATAACACATTAAAATAATATATCTATGCAATAAAATATATAACCCAAAACCATCTCTCTCCTCTCGTTAATTTCTTTCTCTCTCTCTCTCTCTCTCTCTCTCTCTCTCTCTCTCTCTCTCTCTCTCGTGAACAAACCCAAAGCCCAACACAACCACCATCCAAACCCAACCACCCTTCCACTGTTGCACCACCTGCCAATTAATCATTAACAACACAACCTACCACCACCATTATCAACAACACAACCCACCACCATCATCAACGACACATCATGCCACCGCCATTATCAACAACACCACTGTTGCACCCCTATCATTAACAACATAACCACCACCCAAACCCAAAACTTTTAAATCACTTTTGTAGCATCACCTCAGCCAAACCCACAACCCCACCACTGCTACACCACTCACAACACCACCAACAACCCACATCAACAGAAATCGGCCACCCACATCAATATAAATCAGATCAAACCCAAAAACTCGTATCAATAGAAATCAAATCAAACCAAACACATAAAAACAAATCAAACCGTAAATCCATAAAACCAACACAAACCCACCAAATTGAAATATGAAAATGGAGCTATCCATGGCCACACGAGTGATTTGTTGAAGGAGAGAGCAATGAGTCCAGCCATGGTGGCTTAGTGATGGTGGGTCTAGCCATGGTGGCTTCGAAGAGAAGAGAGAGAGTTTAGGGGTTGGAGAAAATAAGCAAGCCACCACCATGAGTGGTGGTAGCGACAGAGAAAGCAATGAGTCTGGCTTGGCTTGGTGATGGTGGGTTCGGCCATGGTGGCTTTGAAGAGAGGAGAGAGAGTTTAGGGGTTGGAGAGAACAAGTAAGCCACCAACGTGAGTGGTGGTGGCAATAGAGATAGAGCAACAAGTTCGGCTTGGCTTGGTGATGGTGGTCCAGCCATGGTGGCTTTGAAGAGAGAGAGAGAGAGAAAAATGCATATATTTTAGGAAATAAAATATATTATTTAGGTTTAAAACATTGCTACAGTACCATCATAAATTTAGGATGGTGCTGTAGCAAATTCGTAAATTTTTTTAGAATGCCAAGTCCGGGTAATGCATCTTTTATGGGGTTTGATGCTAAATTTTAACATATCTGGAGTTTTACAACTCCAAATACTGATGCTCAACTATAGAACAGATCTACACAGCCTGATTGAATTATTGCTTACGTTACAAGGACATTAGATCTTGTCTATCTTTTTCTTCTTCTCTTTTTGTGTTATTTTTTCTGGAGTGTCAAATTTGTTCCTAGACACATAATTTGATAGCCTCATGGTCTGCTACATGTAACAAATATCGATGGAACCTTCCCCATCTCTCAATTCTTCCTTCATCAGTTCTTTTTGTGGTGGTAATAGTACCAAGGAAAAAATAAAATAAACAAAACATATTCTATGTCTATACATATCAACCACAATTTTAATTCATCTGTGTTGCGTGCTATGGAATTCTCTCACAATTTAATTTAGTAACAAATGCCCCAATAATTGAAGGTGGGTTGAATGCAGTTCTATATATGCATGTTAAAGTAAGAAAATATATGCATGTAAGAGTATATATAAAAAATAATAATAATAATAATAATAAAAGTGAAAATAGAAGTACTAAAAATTTGTATCCTTGGAATTTCATTTGTTGGTAAAATAAAGCCATGAATGTATAACTATTATGAATCACGGTTCCGTACTGGACTAATAGTATATAAGCTTGTTGGAAACCCTCTACTGGGTTGTCAAATTTTTTTTGCCAACACTTCAAACATTGGTAAATTTGAATATAGTAAATATATATATATATATATATATATATTCATGGGAGCAACTCTCAATCTAATTTCATGCTTTCCTAACTAACCACTCTTTGTTTTTTCACTAAGCTAAGTAGCTAACCTATATATGAAATGCAAACAATTGATTTGCGATTGGTGCATATTTGCTTAATTTGGTGTGATAGATCACGGAGACGAGCATGTGGACGACATACCAGGAATTCCTTCAACACATGTAGAAGACCTACGAACCGTGTTTCATGAAAATGACCCACGGGGAATGGAAATGGTCCTGGAATGCATTTCAAAAGGGTCCAAAGCACAATATCTTCTAATTAATTCTGTTTATGAGCTTGAACCTCATGCCTTCGACTCTTTGAAAGTAATATTCCCTTTCCCTGTGTACCCTATTGGCCCTGCCATACGTTACTTGGAATTTGAAGTTGAACATAGTTCCTCTACAACTACAACTGGTGACAACAGACCTGACTATTTAAAATGGTTGGATCTTCAGTCTGCGGGCTCTGTCTTGTATATTTCATTGGGAAGTTTTTTTGTGGTCTCGAACACCCAAATGGATGAGTTTGCAACTGCACTTCGTATTAGTGGTGTTCGGTTCTTGTGGGTGGCTCGTGGAGAAGCTTCTTGGCTAAAAGAAAGTTGTGGTGATAAAGGGTTGGTATTGCCTTGGTGTGACCAATTGAAAGTCTTGTGCCATCCTTCTCTAAGGGGGTTTTGGTCCCATTGCGGTTGGAATTCCACTCAAGAAGCTGTTTATGCAGGCATTCCTATGCTTACTTTCCCCTTATTTTTGGATCAAGTTCCTAATAGTAGGCAAATTGTGGAAGATTGGAAGATTGGGTGGAGGTAAAGAGGTCAGAATCGGGAAATGAAATTTTGGTGGCAAAAGAAGATATATTACAACTCGTAAAAAGATTTATGGATCTTGAAAGCTTTGAAGTAAAAAAGGGGAGAAAATGGGCAAATGTCCCTTTCAAAAAAAAAAATCCAGCATTTTGCTCTCTTTCTCAAACTAATTAGAGAAATACCTCTCTTTTAAAAATCGAGTTTCTCAAAATCGATTTAGGCCCTATAGTGGCATTTTTATGGAGCTTATAGTGACGTTTTGTAACTCGATCTCCATAAAGTCGAGTTACATGCAATTTTTTTTCTTTTTTTTTTTACCTATAACTCGATTTTATGTATATCGAGTTACAAAACGCCACTATAGGTCCTTAAAACGTCACTATAGACTCCTTAAAAACACCGCTATAGGGCCTAAATCGATTTTAAGAAACTCGATTTTCAAAAGAGGGGTATTTCCCTAATTAGTTTGAGAAAAAGGACAAAATGCTGGATTTTTTTTTTTTTTTTGAAAAGGGCAAAAAGCAATTTTATCCGTAAAAAAGGCTAGGAAAAGAGCAGGAGAACTAAAAGACATTTGTCATCAAGCGATTACTGAAGGTGGATCATCTCATTCTCACTTGGATGCATTTGTTAATGACTTTTTACAAGGCAATAACCATTAAGAAGTTTCGTTATTTGTTGTCAGTGACTAGACGAGTTGTTGTCATTGAACGATTGTTCTTAATGTATGTTCATTAATGCCCGTTTGAATATTTGGATTAATTTTTTATGAAAGTTTTTGCTTGTTGAACATGGGGAATATTATTTATTTTTATTGGGTTATTTCTTTGAGTTTTTTTTTTATGTTTTTTATTTTATATATATTGTGGGGCCAAGGAATTAGGTAACCCTAGCCCACTTCGTACCAAGCCCAAGGCTCATGCCGAGGGGAAAGAAACTTCCGAAGACGATGCAAAAAGTCCAGATCACCCAGGAGGATTGCCGAGTATAACTATGTCCTCAACCAACCGCGACCAGAGGAGGGAGAGTTAACACCTCATCAAAGGTAGCCTTCCAGAGCACTCCAAGAGAAAGAACGAGTATAATGTGCCGATCATGGGAGGACAGTGGAAGAGCAAACCCGAGACAAACTGTTATCTACACATTAAATGCCCGCCGCTGGCGTTCTGGCCGCATTAATGAGGAAATGACCCCTAAACACTGCAGCCTTGGTAGCTGCAACTCACAGAAGGATGGAAAAACGGCTGATGGGACAAGTACTTGAATAGTGACCTGCCTGGTCGACAAATGTAGAGCTAGGATCAATTAAAAAGAAATATATAATGTAAGAAGTCCTCTAGAAAGGGGGGGGCATGAAAGGCAAGAAAGGTGGTACCACAGGTATCATCTCTGTAACCTAGCACTGAAGAAGCAATAAGAACTTCCAGCCCCTAAGAGGAAGGCTGAGGAGTAATATTTCATGCTTCAGCCTACATTCTTGTCGTTTAACCCATTCATCACCACGTTTAGTCGTTGCAATCCTTACTAGGGCCTAGTTCTTGAACCCATACTCTACAAATTCATTGTATCGGGCTAGCTGAGCTTGAGTCCACTTCATCTAAGGAAAAGTGTTCAAACTCGGCCCCTACAATTGGCGCCGTCTGTGGGAAGAGCTTGTGCGTTAGCAAGTGCAACGGTTAAACATGGCGGGATCAAACTCCCATCAGTGGAGAATGCCATTTTGACGGCCATCACTACTACCACACATGCGAAGCAAAGCAAGTCCCAAAAACTGCTACCTCATGTTGTGGTAATGCACTCGGGGCTGAGCCTTTTAAGGCACCTGGGCCATGTGTTTAAATGCGAACCTTAGTCATGTTTGCAGTCCTCGGACCAGATGTTAAGGGGAAGTTAACACTCCATGACTACTACCACACATGCGAAGTAAACCAAGTCCCAAAAACTGCTACCTCATGTTGTGGTAATGCACTCGGGGCTGAGCCTTTTAACGCGCTCGGGAAAAGTCCTAAACAAAACCAAGGTATTGTATGGTCCTCGGACTCAAGCCTGTGGGGAAACTAGGTACTTCAGAGAAGACAACTAAGTCCTAGACAGAACCAAGGTATTGCATGGTCCTCAGACTCAAACATGTGGGGAAACTAGGTACTTCAGAAAAAGAAACTAAGTCCTAAACAGAACCAAGGTATTGTATGGTCCTCGGACTTAAACCTATGGGGAAACTAGGTACTTCAGAGAAGACAACTAAGTCCTAGACAGAACCAAGATATTGCATGGTCCTCGAACTCAAATTTGTGAGGAAACGATGTACTTCAGAGAAGACAACTAAGTCCTAGACAGAACCAAGGTATTGTATGGTCCTCGGACTCAAACTTATGGGGAAACTAGGTACTTCAGAAAAAGAAACTAAGTCCTAGACAGAACCAAGGTATTGCATGGTCCTCGAACTCAAACCTGTAGGGAAACTAGGTACTTTAGAGAAGATAACTAAGTTCTAGACAGAACCAAGGTATTGCATGGTCCTCGGACTCAAACCTGTGGGGAAACTAGGTACTTCAGAGAAGAAACTAAGTCCTAGACAGAACCAAGGTATTGCATGGTCCTCGGACTCAAACCTATGGGGAAACTAGGTACTTTAGAGAAGATAAGTGAGTCCTAGACAGAACTAAGGTATTGCATGGTCCTCGGACTCAAACCTGTGGGGAAACTAGGTACTTCAGAAAAAGAAACTAAGTCCTAGACAGAACCAAGGTATTGCATGGTCCTCGGACTCAAACCTGTAGGGAAACTAGGTACTTCAGAGAAGACAACTAAGTCCTAGACAGAACCAAGGTATTGCATGGTCCTCGGAATCAAACTTGTGGGGAAACTAGGTACTTCAGAGAAGACAACTAAGTCCTAGACTGAACCAAGGTATTGCATGGTCTTTAGACTCAAACTTGTGGGGAAACTAGGTACTTCAGAGAAGACAACTAAGTCCTAGACAGAACCGAGGTATTGCATGGTCCTCGGACAAACCTGTGGGGACACTAGGTACTTCAGAGAAGACAACTAAGTCCTAGACAGAACCAAGGTATTGCATGGTCCTCGGACTCAAACCTGTGGGGAAACTAGGTACTTCAGAAAAAGACACTAAGTCCTAGACAGAACCAAGGTATTGCATGGTCCTCGGACTCAAACTAATGGGGAAACTAGGTACTTCAGAGAAGACAACTAAGTACTAGACAGAACCAAGGTATTGCATGGTCCTCGGGCTCAAACCTAGAGGGAAACTAGGTACTTCAGAAAAAGAAACTAAGTCCTAGACAGAACCAAGGTATTGCATAGTCCTCGGACTCAAACCTGTGGGGAAACTAGGTACTTCAGAGAAGAAACTAAGTCCTAGACAGAACCAAGTTATTGCATGGTCCTCGGACTCAAACCTGTAGGGAAACTAGGTACTTCAGAGAAGACAATTAAGTCCTAGACAGAACCAAGGTATTGCATGGTCCTCGGACTCAAACCTGTGGGGAAACTAGGTACTTCAGAAAAAGAAACTAAGTCCTAGACAGAACCAAGGTATTGCATGGTCCTTGGACTCAAACCTGTGGGGAAACTAGGTACTTAGAAAACGAAATTAAATCCTAGACAGAACCAAGGTATTGTGTGGTCCTCGGACTTAAACCTGTGGGGAAACTAGGTACTTCAGAGAAGACAACTAAGTCCTAGACAGAACCAAGGTATTGGATGGTCCTCGGACTCAAACCTATGGGAACACTAGGTACTTCAGAGAAGACAACTAAGTCCTAGACAAAACTAAGGTATTGCATGGTCTTCGGACTCAAACCTATGGGGAAACTAGGTACTTCAAAAAAAGAAACTAAGTCCTAGACAGAACCAAGGTATTGTATGGTCCTTGGACTCAAAACTGTGGGGAAACTAGGTATTTCAGAAAAAGAAACTAAGTCCTAGACCGAACCTAGGTATTGCATAGTCCTCGGACTCAAACCTATGGGAAAGCGATCCTCGGATCAGACACTTGTTTAAACCTAGCGTGCTCGACCAGTCGCACTGTCCATGGGGCAGAGCACCCAATTATTTTCCTGGTAATTTCTATGTTGTTAACTTAGTTAAAAATAGCGACTAAGGGCTATCGTCGGCTTTGTCGAAGCTAGGGTAACAATTCTTCGTTACTACTATCTACATCAATTCTAAGTCTTATTGGAGGCAAAAAATAACACACATTAAAATATCATTGCAGGGAAAATAAAAGATTCGTAAAGTAAGAAGAACATCATTTTATTATTATTATTATTATTGAATAAAAGAAAAATACATCATACATCAGATGGCTTGTTTTAAAGCTAACTACAATAGGAGAGGCCGAGGATGGCTTGTCTTAAAGCTAACTACAATAGGGGAGGCCGAGGCAGGCTTGTCCTAAAGCAAACTACGGTGGAAGAGGCTGAGGCAGGCTTGTTTTAAAGCTAACTCTAAAAAGAGAAAGCTCGTGGGAATGGAAGATCCGTAGTCTCGTCCCAGTATCAAACGAGCCTGTGGGGATGGCACCGAAGATGAGAAAGAAGAAGAGGCGGAAGTGCCTGAGGGCCCCATCCTAGGATGTCCCCTTGATTCTTTCCTAGTTTCATAATAATTAGGCATTGGGAGAGGGCAACACTCAGGCATCAACCGTTCAGCAATCTCGCAAACCTCCATCGAAGTCCCACCATCAACGCAAGATCCAAACTTTGTAACGCCGAAAGACTGATGTGACCTGCACTTACTTCGATTCTTAGCTGAAGGAGGAAGGCCTTCTTGCTTACTTGGTTGAAGGAAAGGAACACCTTTGTCCTTTGTTTTCTTTGCCTCATCTGTTTCGCCCTTATCTAGGGCCATCTCATTCCCTACGCCTTGATCACGACCTTGGCAAAGTCCTTGGAAATGCCTAAGGTGTTGAAAGCATGAAGTTTCTACTGAGCGTAGGGATATGTAAATGAGAAAGAGAAATTCCCCCAGAGGGCCTTATATAGAAGGCGAAATCTAGTAGAAATTAATCCGCACGAGATTTGAGGGGTCAGATACGGCGAAGTAAATCCCGCCCAATTTCCAAAGAAATTCCCAACCGTTGGATCCGCGCCACTTCATAAGGGCGCGCTTTGTGCACCGAAACATCAGGAACGTGCCTTGGGCAGGTGAAAAGGCTCTGGCACTGATGGAGGACAAAACTTGATAAGCCATGGCAAAAGACCGAGGACATCAAAATCCTCCTTTCTGTCCAAGGAGCCTAACAGTAGGATTTTTAGGGGCTATTGTGGGGCTAAGGAATTAGGTAACCCTGGCCCACTTCGTACCAAGCCCAAGGCCCATGCCGAGGAGAAAGAAACTTCCGAAGACGACGTAAAAAGTCCAGATCACCCAAGAGGACCGCCAAGGATAACTATGTCCTCGGTCAACCCCGACCAGAGGAGGGAGAGTCAACACCCCGTTAAAGGCAGCCTCTCAGAGCACTCCAAGAGAAAGAATGAGTATAATGTGCCAATCATGGGAGGACGGTGGAAGAGCAAACCCAAGACAAACTGTCATCTTCACATTAAATGCCAGCCGCCGGCGTTCTGACCGTTTTAATGAGGAAATAACCCCTGAACACTGCAGCCGTGGTAGCTGCAACTCACAAAAGGATGTAAAAACAGCTAATGGGACAAGCACTCAAATAGTGACCTGCCTGGTCAACAAATGTAAAGCTAGGATTAACTGAAAAGAAATATATAATGTAAGAAGTCCTCCAGAAATAGGACGGGAGATTAGAGGCAGAAAATGTGATAGCACTTGTATCATCTCTGTAACCTAGCACTGAAGAAGCAATAAGAATTCTCAGCCTCTAAGAGGAGGGCCAAGGAGTAATATTTCATACTTTAGCCTACATTCTTGTCGTTTAACCCATTCACTACCATGTTTAATTGTTGCAATCCTTATTAAGGCCTAGTTCTTGAACTCATACTCTACAAATTTATTGTATTAGGCTAGCTGGGCTTGAGTCCACTTCATCTCAGGAAAAATGTTCAAACTCGGCCCCTACATACATATATATATATATATATATATATATTTGTTTATACCAATTTAATTTTGTTATGTTTTACTTTTGCTGGATTAGCCTAAAATTTTTAGCATCCAATTTTAAATTTTAAATGAAAATTCTAAAATTTCAAGGGGAACAGTGAATATATTTTTGTATAATTTATATTAAAAAAAAAAATCCTAGGCTCTAAAGGAAAAATTAAAATGCTAAGGGGACCATGGCTCTCTAGCCCCCTAGCCCTGCCTCTGCCTGTGATGCCCTACTAGCCTCTACTCCTTGGGTATTATAATTTTGGGCTTGACTTCTCCCATTATCATCACACTTATTGAACTTGAGGGGATGTTTGGGCTTATTTTCTCTATTTTAGCCATTTCACAAGTCATCCCAACATTTTTTATTCTTAAAGGTCGTCTAGAGTTTACCCACACAATTTCTATAACAGGGCAACGTGCAAAGTTGTGGTGATAAAGGGTTGGTATTGGCTTGGTATTGAGTATTGACATAGCAAGCATCATTGTTCTTGTACCTATATCTCTGTAGTAGCCCTTCTTTGTCGTGCAAAATTTGTTGAATTTTCTTTTGGTCAAAGTCTAAAATCTTCTAATTCAAGAATTCATGGTCATATCCCATATGTTGAAGTGTCACCACTCCTCACTTTATAACAAAATTCCCTTTTTAACCTTAAACACTTATGCTGCTCCATTTATTTTGAAGTAAAATATTTTCAAACGTAAAATTTTACATGTAAAAACATTTTCAAATGTTTGGTATGACAAGTAAAATTTCTCAAGTAAACCACTAAAACCAATGATTCAAAACCAAAGTTGTTAGTGCCAGAAGTCTGATGAACAAACCACTAGTACCAGTAGCCAAAAGTAACTTCAATGATTGGAATGCTGGAACCAGTAGTTAGAGTGGTGGCTTCGACAACTAGACTACCGAAAATTACCATTAGAGTGATATCTTCGGTGGCCAAACCACCAACACCAATCAACATTACAAAACGATGTTTTCGATTACCGGACCTTTGACACCAATTGTGATATAGTGTCTTTGGCCATTAAACCACTAACTCTGGTCACCGGTGGTGTGTCTCTAACCATTGAAACCACCAACACCGATTACCAACGAGACGTCTTTGTTAGGAACCTAGTGATTCCTAATAGGGATTGATAGGAATTGTAAGGGAGTGTATGGGAATGGTGGGAAAATTGACTTAATTTGATGTAGTCACTCTCTATAGAGAAAAAAAGAGATTAAGAGAGAAAGATGCACCGATGCTCTAAGCAATTGGTTTATTCATCAATGATGAAAATGTGATTACAAGTAGGTATTTATAGAATCATAAAACTATTCTATTGGCCCACATGATCTTACCCTAGTGATCCTATTATTCCCCAATGTGCATTAATAATTCTAACATGTATTAAATGTGATGAATATACTTAACTAACTAACCAACTAACTAACTAAATGGAATATTACAACAATTATTATCTATATACCTATAGGAGTTCCTAATAGTTTCCTACCACTAGAGTATTAGGATTGGTCATCGGAGTTGAGCCTCTAAACATCGAACCGCTAACATGATCGCCAGAACAAAGTCTCTGACCACCAAATCACTAGAGTGATGTCTCTGGCCACCAGACTGATGACCTTGCAACTAGATGGGAGAAGGGAAGCCACTGTATGCTTTTGAAAAATGTTTTACCAATTTTTTTAAGATAAAACATTTTACAACTTTTTATGAATGATTTTACGGGTAATGAAAAATAGTTTCCTACCACTAGAGTATTAGGACTGGTCCTTGGAGTTGAGCCTCTAAACATCGAACCGCTAGCATGATCACCAAAACAAAGTCTCTAACCAACAAATCACTAGAGTGATGTCTCTGGCCACCGGACCGATGACCTTGCAACTAGATGGGAGAAGGGAATCCACTGTATGCTTTTGAAAAATGTTTTACCAAATTTTTTAAGATAAAACATTTTACAACTTTTTATAAATGATTTTACGAGTAACGAAAAATATTTTACAAGTTTGACTATATTTTACCCATAAACAAGCACTTGAAAATGAGGAAAATTTTTCTAAATAATATTTTACTTCAAAACAAACAGAACATTAAATATGCATGCACACAATATATATATATATATATATGTCATGTCATCAACCTAGAAATAATGGCTTCATAGCATTAAATGTCATGGCAAATTAATTAAATAACTCAATGTCTCTATCTTCCTGACAATGTCAGTCTTCTTATTAAAAAAAAAAAAAAAATTAATGTTACGGTCACAAACTATTTTACAACATTTTTACAAATTATTGATGTGGCAAATTCTTATTAGTTCTAATATAGGTTTACTACTAACATCACATTTATATTTACCAATAATTATTTAAAAATTACTAAAGCCACATTTAGTTCCTTCAGTGCCATCAAGCAATGTAGTTTGTATTTGTAGCATTACTAAAAAAAATTGACACCTTCAGTGCCATCAAACCATGTAGAAAGTCCAGCCGAGATAAAACATTTAAATAATACTCACTCCGTCCCACTTTTTTTGTCCTGTTTTGAAAGGTCAAACTTTTTAAGGGAATATCATTTATTGTCTTGTCTATCTTTTAAAAATATATAAGTTTCCAAAACTACCCTTAAAAAAATTTATCAAAAAATTGAATTAGTAAATTAATAGGGGTATGATAGGAACATTAGTAAATTAATGTCTTTTATTTTTAGAAACATGACAATATTTTGGGACATCTCAAAATGGAATAGAGGACAAAAAAAGTGGGATGGAGGGAGTAATGAAAGATCTCTAGTAAACCATGGTGGAAGATAAAGTTTGAAAATAAAAAGGAAAAACTGAATAAAATCACAAAGGGTGAAAGAAACAAATTAACAGAAAAATAGCAGGCACTCTATGGAGTAGTCTGCTGGTGATTGAAAAGAACTTAGGTTTTAAGGAAACTAATGTGTGGTAGTGATTTCTGATTTGCATATATAATAAATAAATAAATAAAGCAGCAAAGATGGTTACCATGGGTTTTGGAGTTTGGGACTTGGGAGTTAAGAAATTAACTTAATTACATTGAAATCCAGAACTTTTTGATCCCCAAAACTCTATTTTTTAAAGCACATCCAGGAACTTCTCTTATGCCAATTGCCAAGTCTAAATTGTTGAAATATACCAAAGCAAATACTAACTTTGAGCCTTTAACAAAAGACACAATGACTGCAGTGTGGACCTAGAGCACAATATAAGCTGGAAATTTGGTTTGATACACGTACAGAAGTTTGAATTTTTTTATTTTAGAAGTTTGAATTCTATTCCTTATTAAAACTAGCCAGCTCATCTCATGGATGTATGCCATTTGAGAATTTAGTTAAAAATTGATAGAGGTTTTTAATTAAAAAAAAAAGTGAATGGTTTAGGCAACAGTAGAGAGTGGAAGAAAGAGTAGCTGTTCTTTCTAGTTCGAGTCATTTATGTTAATAAAATAGCAATGGTTCACTTCGGTGATGGACTATTAGTTCAGATGGTTATTATTATTGGGTTTGTCTTTTTTCCTATTGTTAAAATAAAATTTTAAATAAGAAACAAGAAAAAGGAAGCAATTGGGTTGTATAATGTCTACACGTGTGTGATATTGTGGGTGTGGCTTAACCAAACAAATTGACACGGTGTGAGTAACTCACACCAGAACAAACAATCAATAATTTAAACTTTTTTTTTTTGAGAGTTTCAATCTATAGCGTTCACTCTTAATGATAGTTGTGGGGCCAAGGAGTTAGGCAACCCCGGCCCACTACATACCAAACCCAAGGCCCATGCCGAGGAGAAAGAAATGTCCGAGGACGAATCAAGTTAGCTCCAATTTTCAAGAAGCACTACCGAGGACAATCCTGTCCTCGGACAGCCGAAATCATGGAAAGGAAGAGTAAGGCACCATCAGAGGTAGCCATTTAGAGCGGCCCCAAAAAAAAAAGACAAGTACAACGGGTTAGTCATGGAAGCATGGTGGAGGAGCGATTCCGGGAGGAACTGTCACCTCCACATTAAATGCCCATAACTAACGTTCTGGCCGCATTAATGGAGAAGTAACCCCTGAACAGTGCTGCCATAGTTGTTGCAACCCACAGAAAGAATGGGAAGGTGACTGATGGGACAAGCACTCAAGTTGTAACCTGCATGACCAACAAATGGAGGGCCAAGATGAACCAAAGGGGGGATATATAATGTAAGAAGTCCTTCAGAAAGGGGGACGGGAGATTAGAGGCAGAAAATGTGATAGCACTTGTATCATCTCTGTAACCTAGCACTGAAGAAGCAATAAGAATTCCCAGCCTCTAAGAGGAGGGCTGAGGAGTAATATTTCATACTTCAGCCTACATTCTTGTCGTTTAACCCATTCACTACCATGTTTAATTGTTGCAATCCTTGTTAGGGTCTAGTTCTTGAACCCATACTCTACAAATTCATTGTATCGGACTAACTGGGCTTGAGTCCACTTCATCTAAAGAAAGGTGCTCAAACTTGGTCCCTATAATTGGCATCGTCTGTAGGGAGAACTTGTGCGTTAGTAAGGGCAACGATCAAACATGGTAGGATCAGGCCCTCGTCAAGCAGGCTCCCATCAGCCCGAACCAGTCAAATCACAGCAACAGGGTAACTTTCTCAACCCTGGGCGAGACTTAAACGAAGAGAACGAAATGTTTTGAAAAGGGAGCATGCACACCTCACAAACTAGTGGAAGCCACACTTACGCGGGCAGCCACGCACCCCGGAGGCAAAACAATGGCCAGGCCAGGCGATCAAGAGAGGTTAAGAGTCACGTGTCCCAGAGACAGGACAATAAGGTGGCCATGCAGCGAGAGATAGACGATCTGAGGAGAAGGCTGCACCACGCACAACGAAGGCAGTCCCGTCCCAATCCTGACATGCCCTCCAATGAGAAAGGCGATAATGACTACAGGCGAAGATCAAGGACTCCGCCAAGCGAGACCTTCTTTCATGAAGAAGAGCACTACCGAAGGCGCAAACGCAAAAGCCCCTCTCCTAGGGGCTCAGGGGACGACGCCATGAGTAAGACACCAGATTAACTCTCCAAATCGCCTTTCACACACCATATAGAAGAGGCTATACTTCCTCGGCGATTCCAGCAGCCAACCTTCACCATTTATAACAGCAAGACGGACCTTGTGGAGCATGTGAGCTAATACAACCAAAGGATGGCTGTCTACCCCAAAAACGAGGCGCTGATGTGCAAGGTCTTCCCCTCTAGCCTGGGACTAGTGGCAATGAGATGGTTCAATGGCCTGAAGGCAAGCACCATAGACTCGTATAGACAGCTGACCCAAGTCTTTGGCTCCCGCTTTGTTACAAACAGCAAACCTCCTCGGCCCTTGAGTGCGTTGCTGTCCCTATCCATGCACGATGGAGAAACTTTGAAGGCCTATTCGGACAGGTATTGGGAGATGTACAATGAACTGGACGGCAATTATGATGACATCGTCATTAGCACTTTCAAAAACGGCCTCCCAACTGGGCACGGCTTGAGGAAGTCTCTGATGAGCAAGCTTGCCAGCAGTGTGCGCTAGCTAATGGATCGAATCTACAAGTACAAGCGGGTAGAGGAGGATCAGCTGCAAGGCAAGGGAAAAGAAAGGGTTGTCCCTCGGGAGAGGAGGGACTTTAGGTCGGACCGGTATAACAGCAACCGCCCAAGAAAAAATTTTGCAGGGCAATCCGGGGCGACCACTGCCCAGACCGTCAACACTGTATTCCAAGAACCAGTGCACAGGGTGCTAGAGAAAATCAGGAACGAGCCATACTTTAAATTGCCAAATAAGATGGCGGGGGATCCCACGAAGCGCAATCAGAACCTTTATTGCCAATACCATGAGGACCACGGGCATGCCACGGAGGACTGCAGGCACCTCTGGAACCACCTGGAACAGCTAGTCCGAGAGGGAAAGCTAAAGCACCTCCTGCACCATTCCAGTGGTTATCAAGGCCAGACTCATTAAGAGCCCCGAAGAGATGCTGCACTAAGGCCACCCGTAGGAATGATCAATGTGATCTTGGCTGCGCCGGGGAGAACAGGCACGTGCCTCTCGCGGGTAAGTTTCGATGGGAAACTAGTCACCCCTAAAGGAATGATTAGGCTGCCCATACAGACTGGCCCAGAGGTAGTGGAGGTGAATTTTATGGTGGTGGACACCTACTCCCCGTACACAGCCATCATCGACAGACCCTGGCTCCACACCTTAGGGGCTGTGGCCTCCTCCTTACACTAGAAGGTGAAGTTCCCGTCAGGGGATCCGGTTCTCGAAGTCCGTGGTTGCCAATCCACATTAAGGCAGTGCATGGTGGCAGCCATATCGCATCGGCTCGATGCAAAGTCCTCGGCCACTACTGAAGGGGGCTTATAGCAATCAAAGAACTCTGTGGCACCTCCTGATGCAGTTGCCGAGAAAGAAAAATGCGAAGATCTTGAGAAGGTGGTCGTTAGAGATGATCTAGAGAAATTCTTCCAAGTCGAGGCTCAGCTGCCTCCTCAGGAGAAGGAGGAGTTGATCGAATTCCTCAAAACAAACATTGACGTATTTGCATGGGACGCCTGCGATGCTCTAGGGATTGATCCCGCCTTTATCTGTCACTATCTCAATGTCAACCCATCCATCATCCCCAAGAAGCAACCACCTAGGCGCCCATCAAGAGAGCACGCCGATGCGATTCAGGAAGAGGTGAAAAAACTTAAGCATGCGGTGGCTATCAAGGAGGTTTTTTACCCTAAATGGTTAGCCAACACCGTGGTGGTCAAGAAGAAAAGCGGAAAATGGAGGGTTTGTGTAGACTTCATGAACCTAAACAAGGCATGCCCAAAGGACCTGTTCCCTATGCCGCAGATAGACCAGCTGATGGACGCAACTGCAGGACATCCTCGGATGAGTTTCTTGGATGCCTTTCAGGGCTATCATCAAATACCACTAGCCTTGGAGGATCAGGAGAAGACAGCTTTCATGACGCCCATTAGGAACTACCACTATAAGGTGATGCCCTTTGGCCTGAAGAACGCAAGGTCCACCTATCAAAGGATGATGACAAGAATATTTGAGCCGATGTTGGCCAAGAGCATAGAAATTTACGTTGATGACATGGTAGTGAAGAGTAAGGTGGCATCTGAGCATTTAGGAGACCTCGGCTGTATCTTTGATGTCTTAAGGAGGCACAAGCTGCACCTAAATGCTTCCAAATGCTCGTTTGGTGTTGGATTAGGCAAGTTTTTGGGCTACATCATCACTCACAAGAGAATTGAAGTTAATCCCGACCAGATCAAAGCTATTAACAACTTAAGGCCTCCACAAAACCTTAAGGAGGTCCAAAAGCTCACTAGAATAATCGCAGCCCGGAATAGGTTCATTTCTAGGTCGGCTGATAGATGCAGGCCTTTCTACCTCCTGATCAACAATTGGAAGGGATTTGAGTGGTTCGAGGACTGTGCCGTGGCCTTCCGGCAGCTCAAAGAATACCTATCCCAGTCATCTCAAAGAATACATATCCCAGCCACCTATCATGTCTAACCCTGAGGCTGACAAAGTCCTATATGCATACATTGCTGTAACCCCTCACACGGTTAGCTTGGTACTAATACTGGACGACAGTGGTATTTAAAAACCAGTCTATTATGTGAGCAAGTCGCTGCATGAAGCTGAGATCAAATACTTGCCCTTGGAGAAAGCCATACTGGCTGTGGTCCATTCTACACGAAAGCTTCCCCATTATTTCCAGGCTCACACAGTAATTGTCCTAACTCAACTACCTTTAAGATCTGTGTTTCGAACTACTGATTACACTGGAAGGATCTCCAAGTGGAACACCATTCTGGGGGCTTTCGACATCAAATACATGCCCCAGATCTCTATAAAGGGCCAGGTCCTAGCTGACTTGGTGGCCGAATTTGTGGAGCCGCTAATGGAAACAGTAACAGAAAAGGAAGATGTGGATGGAAGGTCTATTGGGGCAATCTCTGTTCTAGGGCCCCCATGTTGGAAAGTGTACGTTAATGGCGCCGCGAACCAAAAGGGTTCTAGATTGGGGCTAGTCCTAGTATCCCCTGAGAAGTCTGTTGTATAGAAATCCCTGAGACTTGGGTTCTCGGCCACAAATAACAAAGCCGAGTAAGAGGCCTTGTTACAAGGGATGGTCATGGTACAAAAAATGGGAGGAAAAGCAGTGGATATGTTCTCGGATTTGAGACTGGTGGTGGGCCAGGTAAACGGAGAGCTGGAAGCAAAGATGTGAGAATGCAAGAGTATTTAAGCCAAGTCAAACGCCTGCAATCTGACTTCGATCTTTTTAGCCTGTCACATGTCCCTAGAAGTGGGAACACCCATGCAGATTCATTGGCCACACTTGCTACTTCCTCGGCAAGAGATTTGCCTCGGATTATCCTTGTTAAGCATCTAGAGAAAGCGAATGAGGTGGCAAAATGCATGGCTCACGTCCACCAAGCTAGAGTGAGCCCTAGCTGGATGGACCCTATAGTGAGGTTCCTCAAAGATGGTACTACGCTTGAGGAGAAGTCAGAGGCTGATAAAATACGGAGGATCAATCCTCGGTTCTGGCTGTCCGAGGGCCACAAACTGTATAGGCACTCCTACTCTAGACCATACCTACTGTGTACCCACCTGAGGCTTCAGAACTATTGCTTGAGAAGCTGCACGAGGGGATCTGTGGGAGCCACACCGGAGGAAGATCCCCGTCGCACCAAGCCCTTACCCAAGGATATTGGTGGCTAGGGATGCAGAAGGAAGCCTAGGAGTATGTTAAGAGGTGTGACCAATGTCGAAGGTTTACTCCAAATATCCATCAGTCAGGAGGGGTCCTTAACCCTTTGTCCAGCCCATGGCTGTTTGCCCAATGGGGTCTGGACATTGTAGGTCCTTTCCCCAAGGCATTAGGAAATAAAAAATATATGTTGGTCGGCACAGATTATTTCACCAAATGGGTCGAAACTGAACTATTGGCCAACATTAGAGACGTGGATACTAAGAAGTTCATTTAAAGGAACATTATCACCTGATTCGGGGTCCAACATACCCTTATTTCAAATAATGGACTTCAATTTGACAGCAAAGCCTTCAGAAAATACTGTTGCGAACTGGGGATCAAGAACCGGTAATCAACTCCAGCTTATCCTCAGGGAAATGGGTAGGCCGAGGCTGTTAATAAGGTCATAGTCAATAGGCTTAAGAAAAGGCTGGATGACGCCAAGGGAAGATGGGTAGAAGAGCTGCCACACGTCCTATGGACTTATCGGACTACGCCACGGCGATCAACAGGGGAAACACCTTTTCCCATGACCTATGGGGCTGAGGTTGTTATCCCTCTGGAAGCAAACTTCCCAACGCTAAAGACGAGCTCCTTCACCCCAAAAAGTAATGATGAGCTACTAGAGAAGAGCCTAAATCTAATCGATGAACGAAGGGAAACAGCAATGATCCAGCTGGTTTACTACCACCAGAAGCTTAAACAGGGATATGATGCCAACGTAAAGTTAAGACCACTGGCACCAGGGGACCTAGTGTTGAGGAAGGTTGTGGGTGCCGCCAAGAGTCCGTCCTATGGAAAGCTAGGGCCCAATTTTGATGGACCATACCGAATCACCTCAGTGGCAGAGGTGGGAGCATACTACTTAGAAGACTTAGATGAAAAACCTGTACCTTGTCCATGGAATGTAAATAACCTGTGAAGGTATTATTATTAATAAAAGCATTTCTGTTAATCCAGACTTTAAGTCTATTATGATTGTATGTTCCGTGCCCTGACAACCATCTAAGTGCTAGGCAGAACCAAGATCTTACATGGTTCTCGGACTCAAACCTGTGGGGAAACTAACAACTTCAAGAAAAATACAAGTGTTAGATAGAACCAAGGTCTTGCATGGTCCTCGGACTCAAACCTGTGTGGAAACTAACTACTTCAAGAAAAATACAAGTGTTAAACAGAACCAAGGTCTTGCATGGTCCTCGGACTCAAACTTGTGGGGAAACTAACTACTTCAAGAAAAATACAAGTGTTAGACAGAACTAAGGTCTTGCATGGTCCTCGGACTCAAACCTGTGAGGAAACTAACTACTTCAAGAAAAATACAAGTGTTAGACAAAACCAAGGTCTTGCATGGTCCTCGGACTCAAACCTGTGGGGAAACAAACTACTTCAAGAAAAATACAAGTGTTAGACAGAACCAAGGTCTTGCATGGTCCTCGGACTCAAACCTATAGGGAAACTAACTACTTCAAGAAAAATACAAATGTTAGACAGAACCAAGGTATTGCATGGTCCTCGAACTCAAACCTGTGGGGAAACTAACTACTTCAAGAAAAATATAAGTGTTAGACAGAACCAAGGTCTTGCATGGTCATCGGACTCAAACCTGTGGGGAAACTAACTACTTCAAGAAAAATACAAGTGTTAGACAGAACCAAGGTCTTGCATGGTCCTCAGACTCAAACCTGTGGGGAAACTAACTACTTCAAGAAAAATACAAGTGTTAGACAAAACCAAGATCTTGCATGATCCTTGGACTCAAACCTGTGGGGAAACTAACTACTTCAAGAAAAATATAAGTGTTAGACAGAACCAAAGTCTTGCATGGTCCTCGGACTCAAACCTGTGGGGAAACTAACTACTTCAAGAAGAACCTAAGTGTGTGGTAGAATCAGAGCCACAATTGGTCCTTGGGTTGTTTGCTTTAGTAATATTTACGCCATACAAAATCTGCCTGAGTATCAAACAGAGCCTATGAACAGGCTAGTTCAGCTTAATTAGCTACTTTAATGCCGGTTATGGTCATTGCATACGATGATGATCTGGCCTGTGACGAAATCTAAGGAGTAGAGCCCATGAGCATCACTTAAAGCGTTTTAGGGTGCCATGGACTTGGTCCTGGTTCAACCCACACCTAGAGGGTTCCCTTTTTCCACAACCTTGAATGTTTGTTAGAGAGGCCTACCTCGGCTCTAAACCAAATACAAAAGGAAAGTAAATTTCCATCAGCGTAAACGTCTTTATGTTATTATAATTATTGCCGTGATAGGCCGAGGCATAATTGGAGTTAGGCTTGGGTAAGTGAAGAAGATAAATAACGCAAGTAGGTGAAAATAAAACACGCACTACATTAAGTCCATAAATGTTACACAACAGAAGTCACATTACAATGTTTAAAAGGAATATCGAAATACAAGGCAAAAGTGCCATTACATTGTTCAAAAAAAAAAGGGAAAAAACATAACATAAAACAAAAGTGCCAAGAAGCTTACTTCTTAGGCTTAGTCTTCTTCGGCTGGTCTTTGGCCACCTCAGGCTCCTCAGGGCTCTGACTTGAAGGAGTGGCCAACAGAGGCATCACGGAGAGAACAGTCGCCTCGGCAAGAGAGGCCTGGGCATCGACTGAGGGGTTTGCAGCCTCCTAGAGTGCTTCCTTGTTAGGACCTTTAGCTATTTCAACTACCCCAGGAGGATCAGCTTCCTTGGCGAGCTCCTCGGTAATGGTAGTAGTCGCTTCAGTGGCCACCGCAACCTCCTCAGCCTTTTCACTTGGAGCAGCACCAACTTCCTCGGAGACCACCTCAGCCTCAGAGTTAGATGGGGCATCCTCACAGATGGCCGGCGGGTAGTACACGTTCTCCACTTTTTATAGGTCAGATGAGGTCTCAATGCCATCTTGCCTGAAGGCCTCATTCCAAACCTGGGAGCAGTAGAGTCGGCATACACCAGGCACTTGGACCTTGAAAGCGGCCTCTCTCTCGGCCACGCCTGAGGCATAGGCTGCCTCTTCAGCCTCCTCATTAGAAGCCTGGGCCTCCGCCTTGCCAAAATCTGCCTCATCCTTAGCCCTTAAAGCTTCATCTCTGGCAAATTCCGCAATGCCCTTAGCCCTCTCTGCCTCGGTCGCCTTCTCCTTCAGATCGACAATCTACTCTTTCGCAATCTTCAGTTGATCCTCTACCTCAAGTAGGCGCCTTGTCTGCTCCTCGGCCTACCTTTGGGCGCCTTCCAGGCCTGATAAGGCGCTATCCCTGGCCCTAGTCATCTCCTTAAGAGCCTCCTTGGCCTTCACGAGGTCGGCCTCGAAGACCTTCAGGGTTCGAGCGGCATCCAAGCGCTTATCACGCTCAACATCCAGGGCCCTGCTCTGGTTGTTGGCCTCCTCCTCCAGCCTAAAGGTGGCTTATACAACCTGCCAATTGAAACCAACACACTGTAAGTTTGAAACCTAGGAATGAGAACCATGGAGTCAAAGGTCAGAAGTCTTACCATGCCCAAGTAACTCTTAAGGTTGAGGAAGACCTCCTTACTCCTCAGACCCCCTAATTCGGCCATATCTGTAGGGAGTAGTAGGGACCTCTCCAATGCGTCGGCCACATACGTGCCTTCGCCCCCTCGAAAGTCCCTAAGAGAGACATCGTCCCTCAAAGGCTCCCCATGGAGCATTGGGGCAGGAAGCCAGGCCTGAGCCTCAGACTGGACGGTGACTTGCTTATCCTGGCCTTGGGGCCCTATCTTCAATTATTTTGAGGGCCGCCGAGCGCCATCCTCCTCCTGGGACGAACGAGACTTCTTGCCTCCCATAGGCCTTTTGCCTTTGTCCTTCTTCTGCTTAGGATTAGTAGGCTCAGGCCTAGGAGGTAAGCTCGGCTGAAAAGGAGGGAGTGGAAGCCTAGGCTGGGTAGAAGTTGACCTGGTCTGGGCAGGCTGAGACTTGGGCGTGGAAGGAGGAAGCTTGGGCTGAGACTTCCCCGACTGGCCCTCAATTAAGTCAAATAAATTGGTTTGGAATTTCCTCTTGTAACCCATCTCGGCCCGAGGAGAATCTCCCGCTGACAAAAAGTCTGCTTCGATCAAATTCTGGTCACCCAAGTCACCAAAAGGATCCTCGAACAGGTGGACTTCTTCGAACACACCGAATTCGTCCCCAGACGGACCCAAACCAGCAATTCCTCCTTCTGTTTCTCTATCTTCTCCCCTAACCTCCGCAGCCTGGTAGGGAGTAGAAGAGCTCGCCAATGGAGTGCC
Organism: Quercus glauca; assembly: GCA_023736055.1. NCBI lineage: Eukaryota > Viridiplantae > Streptophyta > Magnoliopsida > Fagales > Fagaceae > Quercus > Quercus glauca. Next base: position 18,641,459 of record CM043315.1, on the reverse strand, counting down.
CTCTAGAGTGGGAGATCCCTCCAGAATTGAGAAACCGTCCTAGGTTACGGTAATTTTCTAGAGCCGAGGATCCTTTGCCCTGATCACATACTTCAGCACCGAGAATGATTTCTGAATGGGGTCGTAACCCAAGATCTTGTGAGCGGCCCTAACTTGGTTGTCGGCCTCGTTTACAAAAATCTCTACAGTCAACACGGTTTCCAAATCCGCCTTGTTGACTAGATGGAGGTGCCGTTGAAAAGCGTGTGGGTCTGCAAAAAAAAAAGAGGGCACATTTATGTCAGCAATCAAGCATCGCAAACCTTAATAGCACAAAAGATTAGACCCTATCCCATTCTAAGGCACCCCACCTGGTGTCCCCTCCTCTGTCGGACAATGGAGGCCGTTGTGCCACTCTCTAGACACGATGAGGAAGTCCTTATCCAGGCCCTTGCTGGATGTAAGGAGGCACTGGATAAGTCGCACCCTATCATCCCTCGTCTTAATGTAGTAAGACTTGCCCTTTAGATGCTGGAGGTTGTAGCACCAGTTCACGTCATGATGGGTCAACCTCAGCCCCATCTTCTCATTTAAGGCATTTACACAGCCCATAATCCTAAACATATTGACGCCACATTGGGTGGGAGCTAACCGGAAATGCCTAAGGTAACTCCTCGTCACCTGACCCATGGGGATTCTCATACCACCCTCTAAAAAGGTGATTGTGGGAATCACCACCTCGCCCTCTTGCCTCCTAAAACTCCACTCTCCCTCCTCACAGTACCTTAGGCCTACGTTACTAAGTATCCTATAATCGGCGATGAACTTCTCCATCGCCCCTTCAGACTCTACCAATTTCTTGAACCTACCTATCCCTAGAGACAACTAAGAGACTCGGAGAAAGAAGCTTAGAAGAGAGGAAGAACAATTCAGAGAGAGAGAAGAAAACTTACAGTAATGTGGAAAAGCTCCTCGAACAGGCTTTTTGTGCTAGAGGGAGGCGTGAATTTGGTTGAAGATTTGACCGAATTCAGGGTATGTGCTCAAGAACTCTTGAGTGCAAAAATAAAGGGACGAACCGATTCGAATGGGTATTTATACCCCCAATTAAAAATAATAGTGTGAATTTTCCCGCCCATAAAGTCAGGAAGATTGCCACCGTTAGATTATCATTACACCGTTGAATGTGGGGAGCACCTGGCCGCCCGAATTTAATGCAGGCACGCTCCGCATACCGAAACGTTAGAGGCGTGCCTTGGGCAGGTGAAAAGACTCTGGCACTGATGGAGGACAAGACTTGATAAGCCATGGCAAAGGCCTGGGGACATCAAAATCCTCCTTTCCGCCCAAGGAGCCTCACAGCAGGATTTTGAGGGGTATTGTGGGGCCAAGGAGTTAGGCAACCCCAGCCCATTGCATACCAAACCCAAAGCCCATGCTGAGGAGGAAGAAGTGTCTAAGGACGAATCAAGGTAGCTCCAATTTCCAAGAAGCACTGTCGAGGACAATCCTGTCCTCGGACAGCCGAGATCATGGAAAGGAAGAGCAAGGCACCATCAGAGGTAGCCGTTTAGAGCGGCCCTAAAAGAAAATACAAGTATAACGGGTTAGTCATGAAAGCATGGTGGAGGAGCGATTCTAGGAGGAACTGTCACCTCCACATTAAATGGCCATAACTAACATTTTGACCGCATTAATGGAGAAGTAACCCCTGAACAGTGCTGCCATAATTGCTGCAACCCACAGAAAGAATGGGAAGGTGACTGATGGGACAAGCACTAAAGTGATGACCTGCATGACCAACAAATTGAGGGCCAAGATGAACCAAAGGGGGAATATATAATGTAAGAAGTCCTCCAGAAAGGGGGACGAGAGATTAGAGGCAAAAAATGTGGTAGCACTTGTATCATCTCTGTAACCTAGCACTGAAGAAGTAATAAAAATTCCCAGCCTCTAAGAGGAGGGCCGAGGAGTAATATTTCATACTTCAAGCTACATTTTTGTCGTTTAACCCACTCACTACTATGTTTAATTGTTGCAATCTTTGTTAGGGCCTAGTTCTTGAGCCCATACTCTACAAATTCAGTGTATCGAGCTAGCTGGGCTTGAGTCCACTTCATCTATAGAAAGGTGCTCAAACTCGGTCCCTACAATAGTTTTTTATCATCAAACCAGAACACCAATTGTTTTTTGGTATAGGCGAGAATTAAATCCTAAATTTCTTATTCAACTATCAGAGATTTTACCAATAATTTAAACTAAACAAATAAATTAAGCACTCAGTAACTCACATACCGATACCTCACATAGCAAAACCAAAAGAGAGAGAAAGAGAGAGAACAGCTCATGTCAGAGAAGTAAATAAAGATCTATAACCATATGTCAATCAGTTTGATTTATGTATAAGTGTGGAAAGTAGACAAGACCGGAGAGGTGGAGATAAGGACGGACTCAGGTGAAGGCCCAAGGGGCCCGCCCACCCTTGGTTCAATTTAATAAGTTTTTGGGTTGGATAGTTGCTAGTTGCAGAGAGCCAAGGTTTTAGAAGGGAGGCAATTACAAAAATAATACACACACACACACACACACACACACATATATATATTATTTGGTGGATTCCACTTTATCACCTTGTGGATTCAAGAAACTCCTCATAGATTCGAGATTTACTACCGAAGAGTATCGCGGAAGTATGAAGAAAGCACACGATGCTCTCTTAATGGAATAGAAACTAAACTGTTAGTTTCTAGTAGTAAACCTCAAATCCACGATGATTTCCTTGAATCTACAAGGTAATAAATTGGAATCCACGAAAAAAAGAATTCAACAAAAATTTGTATTTTTAATAATAATTTAGAGGCCTATTTAAGAGCTCCGTAAAACTCGACAAACAAGAAAATCATATTATAAAATAAGTCCTAATTAATAGCTAACCATAACAGAAATCAAATTTTACCTAAAAACAAGAAAATAAGTGCCCTAAACCTAAAATAACAAAAATTACATAAAAATACCAAAAATAATAAATTACAGAAATTAATTTGAAGATTGTGTCCTACATCATATAAACTTATTAATTTGAGCTGAGGCACGGAACTAAATCCACTGTCCTAAAGAAGCAATTTCGCCCCCACTGGAATGACTCTGTCAATGCAAATGGCTCAGGTGGTCGCTATCTAAAATACAACGGCAACTCTATTAGTGTACATTCACAAACAGAACTTTAAACTTGTCACTGAATGCTCAATATAAAAATTAAAGAAAGATAGAGAAAATAGTGTATTAGATAAACTCTTTTTCCCCCTATTTTTCACATATTTGAAAGAAGAATAAGCTTTTGTTTATATAAAAGAGTCGGTGGAATATTTTTCATGAAAGAGCTGACAAAATCCAACACAAAGTTTAAGAATCTGTCGTGATATGAACTAGGATGCACAGACACTTCATTTGGAGTGCCGTACTCATGTTGTACCCATGTCATAACGGTATTTAATATGCCGTATCATGTTATAATTTTTCAAAAATTACTCGTATCGCAATTTCATACCATACTCATATCCATGTCTATGTCCATTTCCGTGTCCGTGTCCACGTCCATACATCCTAAGATATGAGCACTCCATAATTATCCCTTACACTATGTTTGGTTGGAGGGATTATAGGGAGGATGGAAAACAATGGGTGGAAAATGATGTTTTCCACACCATTTTCTACCGTTTGGGAAGCAAGGGAAAACAGAGAGGATGGAAAACCAGGAGAAAATTTTCCTCCCAGGTCCACCAATTTTTTTCCTCCCAAATCGGGAGGAAAACTGTGGAGAGAAAACTGATCTTACTGTGGAATTACCCAAATACCCTCTCCCAATGTCTCCAACAACCCAACGCGGCAAAATAACCACCAAGGAAGCCGGAAATAACCACCAAACCCAGCACCACCACCAAACACCGGAACTTAGCACAGACATACCACAATCAAAACAAAAACACAAAACCCAATCAAAAGATTTGAAACACAAAAACAATATTTCTCATAAGTCTAATAAAATCTGAACAATAAAATAAAACTAATCAAACCAGAACAAAAAAAAAAACGTGTAGGCCGATCTGTGTAGAAAAGTGGAAGAGAAGAAGAGAAGAAAAAAAAAAAAGTGGAGAGCACCAGTGGAGTAGACGAAGAAAAGAAAAGAAAAAAAAAAGGGGGAGAGCACCAGTAGAGTAGACAAAAAGAAGAAGAAAAGAAATGGAGAGCACCAGTGGTCCAGTGGAGCAGAAGAGAAGAAAAGAAAGAGTAAAGTGGAGGGTGCTTACATAAGTGTGGAGGAGAAAAAAAGAGGAAAGAAAAAAAAAGTAACGTGTGGATAAAAAAAAGGATAAGGGAAAAATAAAATAAAAGAAGAAGAAATTAAAATTGAGAAATGTTACTATAAGATTTTCACAATATTTTTGCAATAAATTTTAAGTGGTGGATTGTTATTAACCAATATTGATAAAAAAAAATATTTAAGTGATGTGTTCAAATTAAAATTAGTAATAACTTATCACATATGAGTTATTGTGAAAATATTGTAAAATGTTAAGGATGTAATATATTTTTTTTCAACGTGATCTGATCAAGTTGTACATTATTGCAATTTTTACATTATAATAATAAAAATAATAATATAAATTTATATATATGACATGATAAATTTTATATTATGTAATGAGTATAAATAAATTTATTTTTTACATATTATGTAACAAGAGTATAATAGTCAATTTATATAAATTACATTTTTCTTCCTTCCATTTTTCTCTCTAACCAAACAAAAGAGTTTTCCACCCTCCTACTTTTCCACCTCTCCAACCAAACACACAAGAAAGAAAACTAAATATTTTCTATCCTCTCATAATTTTTCATCCTCCCACTTTTTCACTCCTCCATCTAAACGGACCCTTAGATTTCCTTCAACATGTACTGATATTATAAGGATATTTGCTAGGGATTTGAATTGATTAAGGCAAGATAGGTGAAAGTAAGAAAGAAAGGAAAGTGATGATATTGCGGAGAGGCTGAAATTTTATTTCATTTTATTATTTTTTTAATGGGGTGGAGAGGCTGATTTTGTTTGTGAATAAAGAGAGAACCGTGAGTATGGGGTAATCTGATGTTGGGGTTGGTGAGCTTAATTCTCACCAACCACATTCACCATTTAATAAAACTAATGTATATTTATAACATACATTTTTTGTCACTTTTGCGTGTCGACATTAGGCTGGGTTTGGATTTGATGCGTTTGCGTTTTACTTTCTTCTTTTCTTTTTTTCTTTTTTTTTTTTTTTTTTTTCAAGCCGCTTTCAGTGAGACCTGAGCCGTTACGGCTACTGTTTATAAACAGTAGCCGCCACTTTTGACCAAGTCTTCCTTCAAAATGGTCTCTTCCTTCATTTGTTAATGTAAATTTTGCTGGATTCTGGCTTATCCCTCATCTATCTCTGATCTTCATTCAATATAATTCACTTTTTATATTTTAAAAAAAAAAGTTTCCATCAAATTCCCAGAAATGGAGGCTGCCAAAACTGAACCAACCGCCGTCTGCCACGTGGTGGCGCTGCCCTATCCCGGTCGAGGCCACATCAACCCCATGATGAACCTTTGCAAGCAACTGGTTTCAAAAGCCCCCGATATTCTCATCACCTTCATCATTACTGAAGAATGGCTCGGCTTCATCGGCTCGGACCCAAAGCCAAGTAATATAAGCTATGCCACCATACCAAACGTTATACCTTCGGAGCTGATTCGCGGTAAAGATTTTCCTGGGTTCGTAGAAGCCGTGGGTACGAAGATGGGAGCGCCCGTTGAGGATGTTCTGGACCGGCTTGAACCGCCGGTGACAGCCATCGTCATTGATCCTTTCCTTGTTTGGGCTGTCGGTTTGGGGAACCGAAGGAATATTCCGGTGGCCTCACTTTGGACTATGTCGCCCTCGGTGTTCTCAGTGTTTCATCATTTTGAGCTGCTCCATCAGAACGGGCAATTCCTTCTTGATTTTTCTGGTGCGTTACTCAAAACCTTCAACTTCAATCCTGTTTTTTCTTCATTTCAATCCTTTTTTTTTTTTTCCCCCTAGAAACAGTAGTTTTTTTTAATTTTTTTTTTATTTTTTATGAAAGTAGAAACAGTACCTTTAGTTGTAGAAATTTATTAATCTTCTAGACTTATATGATAAATAAAGAGTTTACATGATCAAAATTTATAATAAAGTTTTAGAGGTGAAAAAAACAAAACATTTAGAGTTTGGTAGGGGAGTTTTAATAATATTATTAGTAATTTTTTGAAATATATATTAATAAAGTGTATGAAAATGTTTATAATATTATTTAAGAATATAGACTGTCAAAAAAAAAATTATTTAAGAATTGATTATTTAACAATTCTACCAAATGGACTTAATATTTCAATTTAATAATAACAAAAATTAATAATAACTAAAATTCTTTTTCATCAAAATAATAATAATAATAATAACAAATAAGTTATTTTTTTAATGGGAAATATTGCGTGTCAGCTTGAAAAGTAAGGATATTTATGTCAATTTTTACCTCTACTTCTCTTCTTTTGATGAATACCTCTACTTCTATACCTACTAACTATAAAAAAAGAATGAGGAGCGCATCTACGGTAAACATTTGGTTTAGTAAATTTAGTGAGGCAAACTCACCGTTTTGTATTTTGCTTAAGCTGGCTTTTTTATTTTTTATTATTATTATTGAAATCTTTGTTCTTTATATATCAAAATAAAATGAAATAAAAAGAAATGTCAAGTTTATAAGATTTTTATAATTTCATAATAAATCCTAAATAGTAAGCTAGTAGCCTAGTATTAATAAATAAAAAAGTGATATTAGTGGTTGGCCCAGTTTAAAACTAATAATAACTTATTTGTTTTTTAATGCACACTTTAAAGTGGTGGTCTCAGTTTAAAATCAATAATAACTTTTCACTTAAAATTTATTAAGAAAATATTAAGGGCGTAAAAAATTATTAATAAATATCAAACTGGATCTACTACAACTAAAAATAAAAGTTATTGTGAAAATGTTTATTATTTTTTTGTGTTCCTAAACTTCTTTTTTTAGTTTAGTCAAATTTGGTGAGCCAAAATGCACTGTTTCATGCACAATTTTCTTTGGTTGGCTTTTTTTCTTTTGGTTTTTTTTTTTTTTAATGCACAGTTTAAAGTGGTTGACCAGTTTTAAACTAGTAACAATTTGTCATCTAGGATTTATTATGAAAATATTGTGAGCGTAACATTACTCTAAAATAAAAAAATAATAATATATCCAACCAAAACCCGCCATAGCTAAAAATAAAGTTATTATGAAAATATCATGGTATTTTGTTGTGTTCCTAGACTTCTTTTTTGTTTATTCAATTTTTTAAGCCAAAATTCACTATTTTATGCACAATTTTCTTGGATTAACTTTTTTTTTCCCCTTAACACATTGTTTAAAGTATTAAAAAAAAAAAACACACACACACACACACAATTTTACACACCAAAATTTTCTTTTTTGTGGAAAAAACACTATCTCATTTTATGTTTGGTGTAGTTTCATTCCCCCACTAAACTTTAAAGTTGAATAATTTCCTCATTTATATTTTGTAAACAAGCATATACCCCCCTAATGTGACTCTCTTAATTAAACCATAACGAAATCTTATGATTCTTAAAATTCCTCCACTAAATTTTAATATCCCACAAATTTTCTTCATGTATTTTGAGTTTTATGTGGTAGTCTAGTCATACTTGGAAAGTTAGATTGGTGATGTTTGGTGTTCTATTTGTTAACTAGAGACATTAATTTATTAGAGGTTTAAATCTTTTAGACTTAAAATTTTATCTAATGGAAATTTCTATGACATATGCCTTTTGTTACCTTGTTATTTTTTTATATTTGTTTTCTTGCTTAAAAAGGTATTCATTAAAAATCAAGTAAACTAAACATTGTAGTTAGGGTCATAAAATAAGATGATAAAAATGGAATTATGAATAACAAAATCTTCATTGTAGATGGTTGTAGATATTTAATTTCATGAAGAGTTTCAATTGTAGCATACTAACATATATCATCATTCATTGCGAAAATTTAAATATTGTGACAATATGTTTTCAAAACTTTGTTGTTTATTATTGGAAGATGATGAAATTCAATATCATTCTTAGTAGAAATTTTTAGTAAAAAGATATTGCCTTTAGTAAATAAATTTTAAGAAATTATCATAGTAAATAGATATTTATATGTTAAATAGCTATTAAAAAAATTATACTTGATATTGTACTTCAAAAAAAAAAAAAAAAATTATCTTCATTTTCTCACTCAAAGGCAGCATTTTCACGTGCAACCCAAACTAGTAGAGGAAAATGGTGGAAGTACTAGAGAGTTTTAAGGAATTCTAGTTTAACTTGACTATTTTTTAGTTTTAAGGGATGTTTCATTGCTTCCTCACAAAATGAATAAGAAAATTCATTTTCTTATTCGAAAAACTCTAAGGAAGGAAACTGTTTTGCTTGGTTGAAAATTTTAGAAATTAACTTGCTTGGTCTGGTTTGGAGTAAAAAGAGAGATCTTTGGAGGATTCTTGGTTTCTTTGGGTTGGCCGAAAGTTACTAAATCGGTGTTTTGTCACATTTGGTACTGTATTGCATGAAATTTGTTGGTTGGCTATGGGTTTAATGAGCTCTGTACCCATACCCATGTCTTGGTCGTAACTTTCATGTGGATTTCTGTACAGTCAATGGTGGAAGTTTCCTTTAGGCACTCTGTCGCTGGTGCTCCATCTTCGTGTTAGGGTTGCCAATTTTGGATTGCCAATTAGGGTTGCCGATTGAGGTCATGGGATTAGACTAGGTTGTTTGGATCGGGTTATGTGGGTGTGAGGTTAATTTTGTCTCACTAGAAAATTTTAGTCCACGTGACAATCATTGTATGCCACGTTTTTATAATTTTAAAAATAAATTAGTTTTGTCCAAGTCAGGTACCATATCAACACTCTATTATGCCATGTAAGACATAAACAAAAATGATGAAAAGTAGAATGTTTTACAAAGTTTAGGTACAAAAAACGAAATTTTGAAAATTTAGGAACGAAAAAAGAACTTTTATGTAAGTTTAGGGATGAAAATGATATTTTACTCATATATTTAATATATAAAATTTTTTACATGTGCAAAGTTTAGGGACAAAAAACAAAATTTTGAAAATTTAGGGACGAAAAAAGAACTTTTATGAAAGTTTAGGGATGAAAATGATATTTTACTCATATGTTTAACATATAAAATTTTTTACATGTAAAATATTTTATATTTTTAGAGCGAAACATTTGTGAGTTGAAAGTAATATTCTTCTAAAAAAAAAGTTGAAAGTAATAAAAAATAATTTAGAATTATATAAATATTCACAAATTCTATTGCTTTTGTACTAATTTTTATGAGGACTTGTAGATTTTTATGTAAAGAATTTGAAATTTTTTTTTTTTTTTTTTTGATAGGAGAATTTGAACTATTATCGGTCTTTAATTTATCACTTTTAAAAGGCAATAATAATATCTTTGATTATATTTTTAATGAATTTTTCTCTTCGACTAAAAATCTTGCTTTTTTTTATACTATTCTTATTTTTATTTTATAGTTTTTGAACGTTAAAAGCTATTGATGAAATAAATAAATATTTTTTTCTATTTCTTTAATGAAGTCAACATACAAAAGAAATAGTAGTTATATCAACAATAATTTTGTTATTATATATATATGTATATATATCAAATACCTATAAAAAAATATATATATATATATATATATAAAATGTAGAAAATAAAGAAAAGCATCACTGTATAAAATGACTTTTGGGGAGGGAGGATTTTGGTTTCTTTGTTTGGGCCACGGGACATTTACCCTTAACTCGGCCCTTGGTTTTTCAAAACCAACCCACCCCACTAAACGAAAAGCAAACCCAAGATATTGGGTTGGATGCACAACCTCTACTTGTAGTGTTGGATAAACTTATGTTAGAGCCGTAAACGAGCTAAGCTTTGTTAAGTAGTGCATATTAAAACTTGGCTCGTCAAAAAAAGTCAAAATCTCAAACTTGGTTCTAGCTCGTGACAAGCCTAAAAATAGCACTTGAGCTTGAACTCGTGAGAAAGCCAAAAAGTTTGAGTTTGAGTTTGAGTTTGGCTTGGCTTGGCTTGGTTTGTCTTGATTAATTAATCAAGCCAAGCTCAAGTTTAATATCAATCTCAAACTCAAGCTCAGGTCAAGCTTTTGAGCTTGAAATCTAAAAAAATTACATTATCAAATACTTAAATCTCTAAAATCAATAAAAAAGAAAAAGAAATTAGTATACACATTTTATCATGCATTTGATCCTACTTATGATTAGTCATTATTTAAATTAAAATTTTACATAATTAAATTCATTCCATTCATTATTCCTTGTTTACAGCTTTAATAATTGTTCAAAATACAAATTTTACATTCACATTAGATGGTGAAGATCTAGAAAAATACTTGTTTGTAACTATTATGAATGAGAAAATACTCATATTTCATAACTTTAATTTAGATGATTAGCCATTATTCAAATTAAAATTTTACGTAATTAAATTCATTCCATTCATCATTCCTTGTTTACAGCTTTAATAATTGTTCAAAATACAAATTTTACATTCATGTTAGATGGTGAAGATCTAGAAAAATACTTGTTTGTAACTATTATGAATGAGAAAATACTCATATTTCATAACTTTAATTTAGATGATTGATAGGAAAGAATCATATGTGGCCCACTTAGTTAATTAATTTATTTTTAAACGTAACTATAATCTAAAGTGGTTCTTGTTCAATTTAGAGATAATGAAAAAAATTAAGGTAATAGTAGTAGTCCCATGTTCGCCATGTCATTATTAAAATAACAAAGTTTCACTCCAAACTAGTTTTGAGAGAAATCATACAAACTCATCATATATATTTATATTGAGTGTGAATTTTAAAAATCTAACTGTTAGATTGCATGTTCTTATTACATCCTTAATACTTGCAAAATTTCAAGAAAATCAAAGATCAATTACTATGTCATCAAATAAACTTTATAATTTCAAGTTTTTGTAATCTAAAGTTGTATATAAAAAATAAGTTAATTGATCAAATAGTAAATAATATCCGATTTGAACGGAATTTAATATGCATGTTAAGAACATAAGAAACATGAAATTCAACGGTTAGATTTTCAAAATTCACACCCAAAAAAGAAATATATGAAAAGTTTGAAAAGTTTGGAGAGAAACTTTGTTCTTATTCAAATATGTGTAATGAGTATATTTAGCTAACACATATAAACTTATAAATGAGTCTATGCTTGAATTATTTTGTATCAAGCTTAATAGCTCACAAGCTTGTTCATTTTTTTGCTTGGGCTCGGCTTGTTTATTAAGCAAGCCTAAAACTAAGGCTCAAGCTTGGCTTATTTATAAACAAATAAACATGAACGAATTTTTTATTAAGTTGAGCTCAAGTTGTTCATGATCGACTTGATTCATTTACAGCCCTAACTTACTTTTCTTTTCTTTTTTTCGCTATTACTAAATTTAATTCACTCATACAAACGGCAATTTAGCCTCTGCACATGATAGTAATGTTATTTTATACTGTCAAAGGCAAGAAGGATTAAAATAGGCAAGGAAAAATAATGTGTAAAGAGCACTTGCATCAATAAATGTAAAATGGCCAAAAATTTCGGCCAACTAACCCAAAAAATTATCCACATCAATTTGTTTAAAATTGTGCATATTTTCTCCACGACTACAAAACGTACGTAAATTAAAAAATTATTGTTCATGTGTAAAAGTATATTTTATTTATTTCTTAATTCACTTTTTCAGTTGGTGTGTGTGAGAGTGATATGGGTTTTAAAAGAAAGTGATTATGTGAATGATAAATGAATATTTTATTGAAATAACTTCTAAAATCAATAATGTGGGTGTTTTTGAAAATAATTGTGTAAAAAAAAAAAAAAAAGGTTCTTATGTTAAAATAGATGAAAATTTTTGTAAGAGCTTGCTCTTAAGTGTGAGTCCCAAAAATGATAAGATAGTGCGACAAAAAAAGAATTGTTTTAATAAATTGGAATAGTTCCAATGCAAAATTTTCACATATTTTGCTTTTAATTTTGTCTTTGCCATGTGGGTGACAAAGAACGAGGAGATGAGCTCGTGGAATACATCCCCGGAGTTTCTGCCACACGTATTGCAGATCTTCCCATCTCTACTCAAGGAGATTATCTAAAAACTTTGCATCGAGCTCTGGAATGTGTTTCATTGGTGTCGAAAGGGCAGTATCTTCTCTTCACTACGTTTCACGAACTTGAATCTCAAGCCATTGATGCTTTAAAAGCCAACTTTCCTTTTCCTCTCTACCCTATTGGCCCTGCCATACCTTACTTAGAACTTGAAAATAATTCCTCTATAAATAATGCTAACAATGGTGTCAACTATTTCCAGTGGCTAGATTGTCAACCTCCATCTTCGGTCTTGTATATCTCAATGGGAAGTTTCCTATCGGTTTCAAATGCCCAAATGGATGAAATTGTTGGTGGGGTGAGGGATAGTGGTGTTCGGTGCTTGTGGGTGTCACGTGGGGAAATTGGTCGGTTTAATGATGTTTTTGATGATATGAGCTTGGTTGTGCCTTGGTGTGACCAATTGAAGGTGTTGTGCCACTCCTCAATAGGAGGGTTTTGGACACATTGTGGATTGAATTCCACTCTAGAGGCTATTTTTGCTGGTGTTCCAATGCTTACTTTCCCTATTGTTTGGGATCAAATCTTAAACTGTAAACAAATTGTGGAGGATTGGAAGATCGGCTGGAGAGTTAAGAAGGGCGTGGGAGCTGGAAATTTTGTGACAAGAGGAGAAATTTCAGAGCTCGTGAGAAGGTTCATGGATCAAAAAGGCGAACAAGGGAATGAAATGAGGAAAAGAGCGAAAGAACTTCAAGAGACCAGTCGACAAGCAATTGCTAAAGGTGGATCATCAGAAACAAATCTTGATGCTTTTATTAGAAATATTTCAAAAGGCCAGAGTCATTAAGTAGATTGTTGCACCTTGTATGAGTTGTATCCAGTTATTAATTGAATTGTATGCTGAGTACTGCTGAGTACTGTGCCATTAAGTTCATGTGGATTCGTATTGCTTGATTTTGGGAAAGTTTGTGAAAAGTAAAATTGAAGCTGTCAGCCTATCATACATATGCACAAAAATTTATTTGCATAATAAGAAGAGATTATGTTGCATCTCGTAACTTTTAATTATTAATTAATTAAGAATTTACTATCAAAAGTAATTTTTAATTATTAGCTAATTGTAAGGTTGAATTTAATCAACCATCTTATTGGCTTTATTCCGTGCCAAATTTGCTTGTAATTCAACATTTAGAAACCTTGTATTTAGGTGGGAATCATGTAAAGGTAGTGTATGAGAAAGTGTGAAGAAATGTTAAAAATTGTGTAGTGAAGTAAGGACTCGCAACTGGATCTCGCGGGTGGCTCGCGACTGGCAAGCTGCCAAAAGATGCATACGAGTGAAGCATGCAGAGAAGCTGAACCATCGTGCCAGCTGTAGCATTACAGGACAAAAAGTCCAGACTGGCCATTCAGTTAGCTCGCAGCTTGAACTCACGACTTAGTCAAGTCGCGAGGCCAAGTCGCCAGCCAACTCTGTTTTGAAAATATGACTCTTCGCATTTCAAACACACACAAGTATATATAAACCCTTATACCCACGAAATGCAGAGAGCTTCCAGAGAGAATTTTGAGAGAGAAACCCTAGAGAAAAACAAGATTGACTCATCCACAATTTTCATCTTTGTTTCTCCAAATTTCTCTACTCTCACCCTCTCCGTTGTTACATCCTTAAGATGTATATTAGCCAAAGCATTTTCTCACCATACCCATATCTGTGAGAAGGCTATTTGGTACTTGGAAAGCAGTTAGGAAGGAACCAATTGATATTGGTTAATACTATAGGCTATAACGGAATCCAGTAAGCTAAAGAAGACAAAGGTTCAGCGCAACCTCGTTGGAGTAAGAAGTTTGGAGGGCTTAGGTACACTGGTTAGATTAGGCTTGGAGGGTCTTCTACTGTTAATGTATCACAACTTCATTCTTTAGTGAATTATTGACCGCTTGGAGGGCGGCGGAGAGGTTTTACGTCGAGGGTTTCGGTTTCCTCTTCGATAACACATCGTTGTGTTGTCCTTGTGCTTGCATCTCTCTTCCCTTAATCTTTTCCATTTAATTTCTGCTGTGGATGTGATTTTATTTGGTTTAGATTGTTTATCAATTCTGTTATAAGCTTATGTTCATTTTCCGCACGTACATTATTTGATATTAAGCTTGAATTGGCAATTTGTTTTTTGGGAATCTACACGTTCATAGTGTTTTATACGTTATTTGAACTTTCAATTGGTATCAGAGCAGGTGCACTCTTTGTGGTTTAAACACCTTAGTGTGATCCTTAACCTCGTATTGAGATGGACCGGTCTCAATCTTTAAATGTTCCACCATATTTTGATGGTAACAACTATACTTTTTGGAAAGCCCGGATGAGGGCATTCTTGTGTTCTATTGATGATACTGTTTAGGATGCGGTAGAAGTAGGATGGATTAGGCCGGAGGCCGCTAAATACACTTGGGATAAGGCAGCTCTTACGGCAGCTAACGCTAACAGTAAAGTTTTGAATGCTATTTTCTGTGGTGTTTCTCTAGATGAGTTTCACAGGATTTCTCACATCACTGTTGCCAAGGAGGCATGGCAGATATTGGAGACCACTTATAAAGGAACGAAGAAAGTAAAAGATACTAAGTTGCAGATGCTGACCACCCGGTTTGAGGAGCTCAAAATGAGTGAGGACGAGTCCTTTGACTCTTTCTATAGCAAGCTGAATGAGGTGGTCGTCGGCAAGTTCAATTTGAGGGAGAAAACGAAGGATTCTAAGATAGTGAGGAAGATCCTTCAGTCATTGTCGGAAAGCTTCCGTGCCAAGGTGACAGCGATTGAAGAGAGTAAGGACCTTGATGATATCAAAGTCCAAGAACTGATTGGCTCACTTCAGACTTATGAACTGTCGTTGCCCACACAAAAAAAGAGCAAATCTCTTGCTCTTACGACAACCAATGAAAGGATAGAAGCTCACGACTCATCGGATGAGGATGTTGTCAATAAAGATGTGGCATACCTTATGAAAAATTTTTGAAAATTCTTGAAATTCAAGAACAATGGAAAATTTGGTGATAAAGGGAAATTTCAAAGTTCCAGAAAGGAGAAAAAAAAATTCAAAAAGAAAGATGGAAAGAAGTCACAATCTACACAAGGAATCACTTGTTTCGAGTGCAACAGGCATGGACACTTCAACATAGAATGTCCCAATTATTTGAAATCGAAGGGCAAGGCATATGCCACAACTCTTAAAGGTTGTTTGATTTAAGTGTTTTCATCACCCAATACTCAGTTTTCATCACTCAATATCCAATTTTTGTGAGCCCCACAGCAAGTTGCTTTGTTTGGATGAGTTTTGAGTCACGATTTTCATCACTCAATTCTCCGATTTTTGAGTGATGAGTTATGAAAATTGAAAACACATTTTAGATGTTTTCAGTTTCCAAAACTCTGTTTCCAATGGCATTTTCGTAATTAAACCTACAACTTTTAACCTTTTAGCCACAATGTTGGACTGTTTTGGTTTTTTTTTTTTTTTTTTTTTTTTTTGAAACAACGCTGTTGGCCGCAAAGTTTGACTTTTTCGTTTTTTTTTTTTGAAACAAAGTCACTGTGATTGATGAGTGCCAACGTTGGGTGTGTTTGGGAAAATTGAAGTATTTTAAGTGATGAGTGATGAGTTATGAGTAATTAGCGATGAAAATTGAGTGACAAAAACTGAGGGATGATAATTCTCTAACCAAACAAGGCCTTAGTGACTCGGATTCATCTAATTCTGATTTTGAGAAAAGCTGTGACGGAGAAGGGAATTACTCTGCTTTTATGACTATTGCTCATGTTGAGTCTTTGAAAGACTTGAATTTGCTTGTACAAGAGCTTGGGGAGCATAGTGATGAGGAATCAATGGGAATTGTAGAAGAATCGGATGGTGAAGAAGATGAGATTACAGAAGGTCTTCAAGAAAACTACAATTCACTTGAGAAATCAGGAGAATATGCACATGTGGCCAAGGCAGTCGTGAAAAAGATGAAGAAGGCAGAGAAGGACTATAGAAGTCTCCTAGTGCGACATAAGATGGCCAAGTGTGAGATAGAGACGCTGAATGGAGAGCTGACAGAAGCCTACACAAAGATAAAATTTCTTGAGCATGAGGTGGTTCAAGCCAATGCTAAAGTAGACCGAATCTCCTCCAAGAAGCTGAATGAAATGCTTGCTAATCAAAAACCATTCTTTGACAAATGTGGATTGGGATATATCAGAGAAAGTAGTTCAGCTGTCAAAATCACCAAGGAAGTGAAGTTTGTGAAAGCCAAAGAACCAGTAGTGGCTGCCTCTACTCCTGAGGAAGTGGAGGATAAAAAGAAGAAGAATGTGGCTAACCAACGGGTGTTGAATAAGCCCCGTAACCAATCAGTGATCAAACCTGAAGCTAGAGGGAAATCACTTCCAAGATCACAAAGAGGTTCGAGAACGAACCACTTTTGCCATCATTGTGGACTTCAAGGATACACCAGACCAAATTGTCATAAGCTTAGAGCATTGAAGAATGCAAGTGATCAGAGGTCAAGAGGACCAAGAAATGACAAGAGGACTTGGGCTGTTGAGCAATCATGAGGTTGAGATGGTTATCCCAGAATGATAGATGTGATGAAGATGATTGGTGCATTCATCACCTGCTTGGAAAGCTTCACTAGAAGGTTTGAAAGCCTTAACATTCGTACCCAATCCTATAGGGATATCACCCTAAACTCACGTGACATGTGGGTGAAGAGGGGTACTCATGCATAAGCATTACAACATATCCATGCATTAATACTTCCTATGTTTTATGAATATGCTTGGTTGTCTGCTTTTTGCTAGTTTTAGTTGAAAATTATTTGTCTATTTGCTATTTGCTTTAATTGTTTTTACATTGTTGCTCTTGATCAGTCTTTTCTTGTTTTTATGTCAAAAATTCAAAAATACATAAAAAGTAGAAAATCCAAAAAGTTTAATCGATATTGTTGAGTCTTGTCTCAAAGCATGTTTTGCCTTATACCTTTGTACTAATAGCTTTGTGCATCTACGAGCTTAGCTTGTTCCCTATGCACTCATATCATTGTGGGAGAAATCTTGAAATTTATGTGACTATTGTAAATAGATCTTCAATCTTGTCATGAACGATTAGTGAATGGTTTTATTGATCATGAGACATACATAGACTTGTGCCTATATATCTTCTCACTCTCTTATTTTATTATTTTTGCTTAAAGAGCTCACCAAATGTAAATTTCCAAATGAAAAGAGATATTCAGCTGCAAAAGCCTGTCGCACATACTAGTATTTGACTAGGAAAAAGGGAAAGCGACCAAAAATAAAATGTATGATGCCCAAAAAGCCAAAGGTAATCTCATCAAATTGAAATATTAAAAATTTCAGGCATCGATCTCACAATGAGATGTAATGATTCCAAAAAGATCAAATAATATGATGTATATAGAGCCAAATGAAAAACTTCAAAGTTATGTTATCAAGTTTTTGTGGGAGGTCATATATGCATATTTCTATAATTAAGATGAGTCACATTATCTAGTGTTAATTGTGTATGTCTTAGTTGAATTGATCATTGAAGTTTCACATTAGACTAAGGACTATCTCATTTTTTATACCCACACACATCACACATGTCTATATTTAATGAATGCCATATTCATTTGTGTGATTGTACTTGATTAAATGTGTTTTCACATGCTCAATCTTTGTTAATCAAACACAAAAAGATTTTTGAGTGTTTTAGTTATTTTTGGAAAGTATTTTGTTTTTACAAAAATTGTCAAAATTTCAAAAATAGTGTTGCCCTGTTCTGGCGACTCAGTCGCAGGTTGGTCCAGTCACATGCCCCAGTCGTGAGCCCACACAGAGATTATTCGCGACTCACTGGTGGGTCAATGTCCCAGTCGTGAAAAATACTTAAAAAAATTTTCAAAATTTGGGTTTTTATGTTTCTCGCAGCTCAATGTAGCGACTTGTTTGCGGGTGGAATGTCTAGTAGCGAGGGGTACACAAAGATTTTCGTGGCATACCTTGCAACTTTCTCACAGGTAGACCTTCTAGTCGCGAAAAACACTTAAAAAAATTTTCAAAATTTTTGTTTTAAAGTGTTTGGCAACTTGCCTTGGCGACTTGCACGCAACTTGACTCAGTAGCGAAAATCGCGTGTTTTGCGCAATTTGGTCAGTTTTTAAAACGTTTGGGTTTTCCCTCGAACTTTTGTGATTGTTCATTTTCTTCCCCATTTCAACTCTCTCTCAAACTCACCGTGTTTGTCTCAAAAACTCCATTTTTTTCTTCAACATCTCAACATCAATCTTCATGAAAAGTTATGGGTTTTCTTATTTTCTTTAAGTATTTCATGTTTATTACCCTTATTTCTTGGATTTTTGCGTTGTTGTTTGGTTTTAAGATATGTGTTGATTCGGCTATGGGATGGGTTCATTTTGTTGGGTTTGTCTGATTGGGTTATGTTCGTCTTGTTGATATGATACGATATATTCTTATTATCATGATTGAGTTTTATCCTTGAGTATGTTGATTGATCTGTCTTGCGTTGAACATATCATTCCCACTGAGATATATCTTATAGACATATGCTTATTTTTAGGGATTTTTGTAATAGACGCTGTTTGAGAGTTTGGTTGATTCACAATGTATGTCTATTGCATGTTTGGAGTATGTGTTTGACTGTGTTACCTAGGATGTTGAGGCTAGGTTTCTGTGTTTAATGTAACAATGAGGTATGCCTGAGAACTGTTGATAATTTTTTCTGTGCTCTTCTGATTTGGGTTATCTCATTCTGTGTTTGACTCTAAACTGAGTATGAACTGAATATTGGTATAATTTTTTTCTTTCAGTACTACTAACCTGTTACTGATTTTTGAGTTTCCATCTATTGTGCTCTTTCTTGTGGACTCTGCTGCTGTGTTTTGCAAATGACTCTTACCAAGAAGAAAACCACTGCCAAAAAGGGTGATAGAAGGCTGAAGATGGACAATACCAAGTTCAGGTCTCCTCATCACTTTAAGAGATATAGAGATTTTTACTTGATGGCACCCATTATCTAGGAGAGATTTGTTGACTTGGTGGATTTGAAGGATGCCTTTATTCCAAGCTGTTTTGAGGGCAGGAGTTGGAATAAGCTTTTGAGTGACCTGCTTGGAGTTTATGATCCTTTGATTAGGAAGTTTTATGCCAATGCAGTGTTAAGAGAGCATGAGATAAATTGTTGGATTCGAGGAAAGGAATTCACCATAGATGTGGATGACATAGATGATGTGTTAGGTTTTGAGGGAATGGATGATCATGATTTCACTCATTATAAGGATAGGATGTTGTCCTTAGAAACTGTTCAGACACATATTGGTGGAGTGAGAGTGGGGAGATGCCTCAACACCGCAGCCTTTCCAACAGATATGAGGTGTCTAACAGTTATTATGATGTCTAACCTATACCCAGTGAAGAAGCTAACCATAATCAACAATACCAGAGTCATCTTCCTTATAGAGCTCAAGAAGAAAACCTACATAAACATCAGTGCTCACATCTTCTACACCATTGTGGATGAGACCAGAACAATCACTAGGGCCAAGCTGATTTTCCCTAGCCTTTTTATGAGGCTTTTTAGATTGAAAGGTGTGAAGATCCCTCAAGATATCAGCCTATTGTCTACTCCCTCAGCAATTAACAAGCTAACCATCACAAGGATAAGAGTTCGTCTTTCGGGTGATGAAGAGAAAGGTGACCAAGAAGAAGGTGAACCGATGGACATTGAGACAGAGGCTACAGGAGAACCCTCAAGCTCAAGAGGTCGTGGCAAGAGGAGCAAAGCTTCATCCTCATCAACTGTACCTCCAGATGCATTCCATATCATCCTTAAGAGGATTGATGGGCTCAAAGATGTCCAGAATGAACAATTTGACAGGCTAGCTACACTTCAAGATCAGATGAACATACTTTCTGCAAAGTTTGATAGCTTCTCCACCCAGCAGTGACCCTTTAGCCATTTCGGTCAAAAAGGGGGAGATTTTTGGGGTAGCTCTTGAGGGGGAGTGCCAGTTTGAGGGAGAGCCTGCATAAAATTTACATTTAGCATTTTTTACCTCAGTTTTTACTTTATATTTATGTTGTTGGTGTTGGTATTATGCTTTGGATAATGTTGTCTATATTATGGGTTTGCTACACTTTGGTTAATAGTTTGGTTTAAACTCATGGATCTGTTTTCTTTTGAAACTTCTTGGTACATTGGTATTATATATAAGATGTTTTTCAGTTGTTTATGGTACTTTTGTACCTTTGCTTTTATAAGCTTTTAGGTTTTTATGTACTCATGCTTTGTAACTTAAGTACTTGTTGTTATGCTATGCATTTTCCTTAAGTACATCACTCTTGTGCCCTTTGTTGGATTTTTCATCCTTAATGCAATTACCTTGAGTTGTTGCATTGGTTGAATGTTGAACATGTAAATAATACTTTGCATTAAGCTTATTAGCTTGCATGTCCGGATGTTTATTCCTTGTGTGAATAAGCATTGTGGTCATTATTTATAGTGATTGTTCCTTTTTGGCCAAGCCATGGTTTATTACTTATTTCCATTTTGCTTGATCACATTGTGCTTGCTTCATATGCATTACAAGTTTTCTGCATACAATGATCATATTCTGTTGTTGTGTTTCAGGAGATACTTGTTCTTATGGTTCAAGAACTTCACAGATTCTAGAATTAGGTGTGAGTGAGTTTTGTTCAACTATTCCCAACTTACGCGTTAAGTCTAGAGTTTGTTGTAGGGTTTTGTCACGGAATAGACAAAGGGGGAAATTGTAAGGTTGAATTTAATCAACCATCTTGTTGGCTTTATTCTGTGCCAAATTTGCTTGTAATTCAGCATTTAGAAACCTTGTATTTATGTGGGAATCATGTAAGGGTAGTGTGTGAGAGAGTGTGAAGAAATGCTCAAGATTGTGCAGTGAAGCAAGGACTCACGACTGGATCTCGCGGGTGGCTCGCGACTGGCAAGCCGCCAGAAGATGCACACGAGTGAAGCATGCAGAGAAGTTGAACCGTCGTGCCAGCTGTAACACTACAAGACAAAAAGTCCAGACTAGCCATTCAGTTAGCTCGCAGCTTGAACTCGCAACTCAGTCAAGTCGCGAGGCCAAGTCGCCAGCCAGCTCTGTTTTGAAAAAATGACTCTTCGCATTCCAAACACACATCAATATATATAGACCCTTATTCCCACGAAATGCAGAGAGCTTCCAGAGAGAATTTTGATAGAGAAACCCGAGAGAAAAACAAGATTGACTCATCCACAATCTTCATTATTGTTTCTCCAAATTCCTCTACTCTCACTCTCTCCATTGTTACATCTTTGAGAGGTACATTAGCGAAAACCTATTCTCACCATACTCATATCTGTGAACAAGCTATTTGGTACTTGGGAAGTAGTTAGGAAGGAACCAATTGATATTGGTTGATACTATGGGCTAT
Source organism: Quercus glauca (assembly GCA_023736055.1). Classification (NCBI taxonomy): domain Eukaryota; kingdom Viridiplantae; phylum Streptophyta; class Magnoliopsida; order Fagales; family Fagaceae; genus Quercus; species Quercus glauca. Next base: position 18,619,709 of record CM043315.1, on the reverse strand, counting down.
AGCGGAATCCAGTAAGTTAAAGAAGATAAAGGTTTGACACAACCTCGTTGGAGCAAGAAGTTTAGATGGCTTAGGTACACTGGGTAGATTAGGCTTGAACGGTCTTCTGCTGTTCATGTATCCCAACTTTATTCTTTAATGGATTATTAACCGCTTGGAGGGCGATAGAGAGGTTTTACGTTGAGAGATTCGGTTTCCTCTTTAATAACACATCGTTGTGTTGTCCTTGTGCTTGCATCTCTCTTCCCTTAATCTTTTCCATTTAATTTCTGCTGTGGATGTGATTTTATTTGGTTTAGATTGTTTATCAATTTTGTTATAAGCTTATGTGTATTTTCCGCACGTACATTGTTTGATATTAAGCTTGAATTGGTAATTTGTTTTTTGGAGGTATAAACGTTCATAGTGTTTTATACGCTATTTGAACTTTCAAACTAATTAAGAATTTACGGTCAAAAGTAATACTTTTCATTTTCATTTGGTCCATTTAGAAGGTAGAGACTCCGGAAACCTTCAGTCAGGAAGTGTGCGGTAGTAGGCTAGCAATCTTTTAATCGAAGTTACCATTTTTATTATTATTCTCATGTGTAGTAATTCACTACAAATCGAGCTAAAAGTTTCATATGATGACATGATGATGGTCTTTTTGTTGATGAAATTACCAGCTGGTGTAAAATGTCCGTAGCTGAAGTAACTGGCATATATATGTAATAAATTGCATAATGTCTTCTGCGTGGATATTTTCCTCAAGAATGGCTGTATAGGTTCGATATTGTTCACGTGAAAATAAAGACTATGGACAGTGTCTTTCAGTTAGAGGTACCACATCATGCGTATTATGTCTTTTTTTGTGGTATTATTTTTTCACAAAAAAACGGTGACAGTCTGTTTCTTGCGCTGTTGTTGCCCGTGTAATCTTGGCATGTTCCAAGCAACGAACTTTTGAACAGATATTTTCTACATAGAAACAATATTTTCCACGTATGAAATAGTCTGTTTCTTCCTGTTGTTGTATGGGCATATTCCGAAGATTGAATTTCTCTGGCCTAAGAATCCATGTATCCGAGATTCTATATATATAATAGACACCAAGACCAACATCAAACACACCCTAAAAAGCTATCTTAATTTGTGAGGATGATACTTCCCTTATTCTTCATCTCTTGTCTCCTCCTTTCCTCCTGCAGTAGCTCCCATGCCGCTGTACAAGACTTCTGTGTAGGTGACCTCACAGCCCCTCAAGGCCCTGCAGGCTACTCTTGCAAGAACCCTTCAACTGTCACAGTGAATGATTTTGTTTACAATGCCCTAGGCATTGCCGGCAATACCTCAAATCTTATTAAAGCCGCAGTGACACCAGCATTCGCCGCACAATTTCCTGGTGTCAATGGCCTTGGAATTTCTTCTGCTCGTATAGACTTGGCTCCTGGTGGAGTTGTGCCATTTCATACACATCCTGGAGGTTCCGAAATCTTAATTGTTTTACAAGGAACAATCTCTGCCGGGTTTGTTTCCTCAGCTAACACTGTTTACTTTAAAACCCTTAAGGTGGCTGACATTATGGTTTTCCCTCAAGGATTACTTCACTTCCAAGTAAATGCCGGAAACACTGTCGCCCAAGCATATGTTAGCTTTAGTAGTTCAAGCCCAGGTCTCCAACTTCTGGACTATGCTTTGTTTGGAAACAATTTACCTACCGAATTGATAGCAGCAACTACTTTCCTTGACTCTGCTCAGATTAAGAAGCTTAAAGCTGTTCTTGGCGGCACTGGTTAAGGTCTTCATGTGTAGTTCATCAACCAATAAAATTGTTTCCAGAGATTCTCTTGCTTAATATTATTTTTGTTTGTGTCTTCGTGATTGAGCCTGTAAGAGTAGGATTCTTCAAAGTCTGTGGCAGTCTATAGCTAGCTAGGTTTATTAATAAAAATAAGTATCTAGTGAGTGGTTTTTGTGTTGCTTTTGGAACTTTGATTGTACGCTTTATAATGAGTGCATGTATGAATAGTACGCAATATTCTGTTGAAGGCAAATGCCTATGCCTATGCTTTCGACGAAGCAAGATGAATAAATTAATGCTTGATCTTTATTTTGTGTGTTCCAAATGGGATAAAGACTTATCCAACAAGCTCTCAGATAATAGGTGGCAAATTCTACAGGAGGAGACCATCAAATCATCATTTATATATGTGGAATTGCATTTTAAATTATCCACCATCAAATTCGATAACCTTATCAACTATTTTGTGTGGTGTAAAGTTCTTGATGGGTAACGTGTGCCAAGACTAGAGTCATTCTCTTGTACCTTTTTATTTAGATTCAGAAGTTCTGCTTCAACTTGGTCAAGAGTTGAGCAGAGACAAAAGCCCATCATGATTAATTTAATCACATTGTCACAGCCCAATCTACTCTAAACTCTTTCAAGACATCCCCATTAGGTGCATGTCGACATCAACAGACAACCCAACTGGTCCACATGAATAAAGTCAGTGGCAGCTCCACACCTAAGCTTGACCACCTGACTTGCAAAAAAAATCTATATTTATATTTGCAAACAAATTAAATTAAATGCTAAACTAATTTACTGTGATCACCCTAATAAAAATGTTAAATACCTTAACTTGAAAATCAAAAGAATTTGGGTTAAATAAAAATAAGAGTAATATTACTTCCACAACATTTTTACAATAATTTCATAAGAAATCCTATGTAGTAAGTTGTTACTAATTCTAATTTAGGCTCAATTTTAACATCACTTTTACAATAATTTCACAAAAAATACTATGTAGTAAGTTATTACTGATTCTAATTTAGGCTCAAATAACATCACTTTTAAATCTATCAATAATAGCTTGTTGCATAAGATTTGTTGTGAAAATGTAACATTTCTTCAAAAATAATTCTAGCCTCCCAAACATAATCCTTAACCCCTTAAAAAAAACTTAAATAATAACAACAAAAATTAACCAAAATAACAACAAAAATAACCCAAACAAAAACAAGACTAAACTAAATAACAACAAGTGTACAATTATTCAACAAAAAACCTATTAAGAAACAAAAAAAAAAAAAAAAATCTTTAATCACTCAAATTTGTAATTCATTCAACTCATTACATAAAAAAATCTATAATTTCATTTTTTTTTTTCCTTAAAAAATGGTACCAAGAGAAATAATGCCACTACAACAAACAAGACCTATGGTGACGAACACTTTTCATCATTAAATACCCTTATTTCGTCACCTACGACATATGGTGATGAAATGTTATATGTCACGTAATCTCGGTCACAGAATGTCGTGGTGACGAAAATTGTTGTCACCAAATTGATTTAATTTTTTTAATAAAAAGAATTATAGGTGACGAAAAAAATTGTCACCTAATATTTTCCTCACTAAACATTATGTTTAGAGATGAAATAAATTCGTCACAAATTATTTTTAATTTTTAATTCTTTGACGTAAATGCACTTTTAGTCCCTACAATTTGGGTCATTTCTTGATTTGGTCCATAAACTGATTTTGCTCCTAGGTCAATCTCTAATTTCAGAAAATCGTTTTTATTTTAGTCTCTGTCGTCAACCCAGTAACAGAAAATGCATACGTGGCAAACGGAATGCACTGTTGGCATATTATATGCTAATGTGGCTAATAAAATAATACTAATAAAACCACATCAGCATGCCACGTCAGCATATGATTTAAAAATAATAATTTATCCATTTTAACAAAATTAAAAAAAATAAAAATATAAAAATACATAGATTCATATTTGAAAATGAATACTCAAAAATATAAACCCAAATCACAAGAACTCAAGAACACCAAAAATATCTGGGTACTCAACATCTTTCCCAGAAAATTTCTTTCAAACCAAACACTGTTAAATTCACATCTAACAAGTTGATGCCTAAGTTTTGCATCACAACATTTTCTTTCCACCCAAAACCAAAATATTTCTTAGGAAACAAACATACACACACAAACCCAATTGATTCGGCTCACAATAACAACAAACCCAACCAACCTCATAAATTTTCCTTGAACAATCATCAACATTTTCCCTAGAAAATCAAGATTTTCTTTCAAACCAAACACTAAAATAACTCACATTTAATAAACTGATGCTTAAAATACATACAAAATCCTTATCCTCAGCCAAAACCTTCAACAAATCAAACCCATAAACCCAGCACATTAAGCCACCGATCCTGCAATCTGAAACCCACATGAACAAATCAGACCACCAATCACCACCGCTACCACCGATCAGTCCATCAAGCCACCGCAACCCACGCCAACAACGAACCCATCCAATGATCCAACCCCACCCACCACCGAACCAACCACCATTTCACAACGACTACCACGGATCTCAGCCCATCTCTCTCTCTAAATCTAGATCAAAGCCAAATCTGAAAGAGAAAGCCGAAAGAGAGAGATCTTGATTGAGGAAAAGTCGAAAGAGAGAGCAAGCTTCAGACCATATTTTTGCAGAAAGAGAAAGGGAGAAGAAGCTTGATCTGCTTGCCATTGGTCTGCTTATGAGCTCCAGCGCGTGGTGGAGAAGAAGGCTCAATGAGCTCTGGCCATGGATAGTGGAGAGTGAGAGATTCTATCCATGAAGCGTGAAGAGAGTGCAAGAATTTGAGATTAGTCTTTGAGTGTGGGGATTTTTTTTAAGCTGATGAGTGATGAGGTTAAAGAAAAATAAAAACAAAATCAAAAAGAACTAAAAAGATAATGATTTTTTATTTTTTAAGAAATGATTTTAGTTTAAATTAGATTTAAGGTTTTTTTTTAATTTAATTTACTTTTTAAAAAAATTGAGTTAGCTTTTTTTATTAATTTAAATGCTGATGTGGAATTTAAAAAATGCTAAATATAATTTTATTATTATTATTTTATTAGCTACGTCAGTAAACAGTACATTCCGTTTGCCACGTATGCATTTCCTGTTACTAGGTTGACGGCAATGACTAAAATAAAAACGATTTTCTAAAATCAGGGACTAATCTAGGAGCAAAATCAGCTTAGGGACCAAATCAAAAAATGTCCCAAAATGTAGGGACCAAAAGTGCATTTATGCCTAATTCTTTTTATTTCTCCATATTCTGTGACGAAATATTTCATCACTAATTGTATTTTTGTATTTTTAATTTTCCAGTTTTAATGGATTCAGTGACGAATTATTTCTTCACCAATTTTTGTGCATACTCAAAGTTCAACATGTTAGTGACAAAACATTTTGTCACCAATTACATTAACCTGTTCTTTCCATTAAATTGTCATTACATTATACATTAATCTATTTATTTCCAATCACATTCATAAAGAACTCATTCATACAATCTTTTCCAACCACATTCAGAAACAAATCATCCATACAATCTAAAAAGTAAATAAAAAAGTGTTATACTATTAAACCCATTAAAGTAAGTAGTTTACAAAATAATTACAACAATATATATAAATGAGATATGTCTCCCATACATTACAAAAACAAAAATGGGTTCAAGTAGCACCACAAAAAAATGTATTCTTGCCACCAATCTTTATCTGCACAAATATGAATAAAACACATCAATACCATCAAGCACAAACATTAATTATGTTAATAATATAAGATACATTTTTAGCAATGTGTTAAAAGTAATAACACCCTTGTATATAAGTCACAAAAACTTATAAAGCAAAGATATATTTTCAAGTATTGTGTAATGCACACTTACACCTAGTTCTATAACCATGAGTCCTATTGGTGTGCCTAAGTTTGTACATGTTATATTGGACCAACAAGTTTCTCATCAAAATCCATGTTGTAAGATCTATATCTGCTGCTTATAAAAACAAATGGACCCAATATGTTAAATATACCCAAGTTTTGAATTGGCTTAATTACTACACATTGATAGCTTAAAATATTTCAGTCATGCTCCAACAATTTGATGCACTAAAGTCATCTGAAAAATTATGTCTAGGAAACATTCATACTCTAACACTATCATGCTAATCTGTTTGAGAAACACCTTTAGCAATGTGCTAAAAGTATTATGTCACCATTGCATAAGTCACCACAACTCAAAAAAGCTAAATTGTATAAAGCAAATATATATTTTCAAGCATTATGTAATGAACACTTACGTCTAATTCTCTAACAATGAGTCATGTTAGTGTGCCTAAGTTTGTACGTGTTATATTGGGATTGAAGGTGGTGTTTGTGTAGCTCACTTATGGCCCCTAGAGGCCAAAGTCTCGTTCCAACCCCCCCCCCCCCAACGAAAAAATAAGATAACTTTGTAATGTCTATTATTATGAAATGCTTTAATAAGTTCACAAGCTTCATGTATATTTGATTAGTGTCACAGAAAGTGTCATTAATATATGTTACACGTCATAATAATAAAATGTTATCATCAAAATAAAAAAAAAAAAAAACTAACCATCGATGCATTCAAAGATTTCAATCATGCTCCAACAATTTGATGCTTCACGTGTCTCTCTATCTACATCACAACCATTTTTACAAAATATTCACACTATAAGAACCCATGTTGAACCAAATTCAATAATTATAGATTTTAAAAGAGCTATAAAACTTATTAAAATGGTTTTTCCTATTTGTACAAACTCAAAAGTGAACCACACTTTTTATAACCAAAGTAAGTAAATTTGCATGCTCATGCAATCCTATAGATTGGACTTCCTAATAAGATATCATTCATGAGATGGTGTTGCATTACTGTGGATAATATCAATCACTGATTAGACACAAATATCCAAGACAATGTGAGGTGGGTAAACATGGCTTATTAGTTATAGTAGCATTCCAAGTCATATTGAAGGATTCAAAACTAAAACTATGTCACTAAAGGGCCGAGAAAGTGAGAGAGATTACTTACTTAAGAAAAAGCTTGATAACCAAGAGCAAGGGCTCTTATGCTTCACTCTCTCCTACCACATTTCTTTTCTTTAGGCATATAGAAAAAACTTTAATTCCCAAATTTTGGAATTTTGGTCCTAACATAAAGACCTTAATTAAGCTTAAATTATGGATAATTGATATACCTTAATTCAAGCTACAATAAAGAAAAATGCTAAAAAACATAAAACTTATTAATCATATGCAAAATATGATATATACTAATAAGAGCATGAGGGAATTTTCATTTATTTTGAAACAACTAATATAGGTAATTCACATGTATTACCACCCATTTGATGCCATTATATGAATCTAATTGTTTTCGGCCATTTCTACAAGCATTATATCTGAGTTTTCTTTTGATAATACATATGCCAAATTGACAAATTACCATGACCAAGTCAGTCATACACATCTATATGCTTATTAAACAATTCCCAATCAAACATAAAAGTCAAGACACAATATATACATATATTATGAAAGAGATTTTATATTATATAATGGATTTGCACTTTCATCTACTTCCACAAATCCAAAGCTAGTGCTTAATAAGCTATGCAATTTGTAAAAACTAAAAATGGCCATCACAAGCACAAAATTTCAAGTGTTGACATGGAATTTGCTTTGTTAGTTAAATATTAACTTAAACCACCTTATAAGCAAAACACTTTATACAAAATAATCAACACTTCCAATATTAAATTAAACCACCTTATAACATCATGCAAGTCATTTGTTTGCTCCAACTCAACAATCTACCATAACATCAACCATATCATTTGCATTATACAATTTTAGAAGTATTTAAGTTAAAGTACAAACTATACTCAAGTCAAATGTACTAACTCACCTCTTAGTCCACTTGCCCTTCTTTTAGTGCTCTTGTGCATTACTTTCCTCCTAGTACACCACAATCAATAATTAAAAAAAAAATTTGATGAGAAACATTCAAAGTGTTATTGGAGCAAAAACAAACCATTTTGGATAGTTTAATTAAATATTAATCAATTGAAGACACAAAACAAAGAAAAATTGAAAATGGAAGAGCAAAAAACAAAGAACAAAAATAAAACATAAAAGGCCAAAACCAAGCATACAACCTTCCATTAGAATCACATACATTTATCGAAAAATTAAAAGTATATTTTTTGAAAGCAAAATAACTCAATAACTATGTTAAAGCTGTACCTCTAGTCCTCATTCACATGTTATGTAATTTTTATTCATTAAAAAAGAAAAAGAAAAAAACATAGGAAGATATTCTACAAATGAAATAACTAGTTCAATTCTAAATCTAATACAAGTTGAACCAAAATTGTGAGACCATTAAATTGAACAATGTTTTTGTATTTATAATTCCCACTTACCACACCAAATTTAAAGGGAAACATAGCCATGTCTTACATAATCTACAAACTATTACCTTCTTCACAATGTCATACTTAAAAAAAATTAAATATGAGATTGAGATTATTAATGATAATAAATATCTGCAATAAACAAAAACATCATCACTATTTGAGGACTAAGGACCTAGGGTTTGTGTTTGAGAGAGAGAGAGATATATTACCAATCGGAGATGACGGCAAGGTGATGAATTCCTACAATGGTGGCTACATGAGTGGTTGTGAAGGTCATGAGGGGTGAGATGAAAGAAGAAAGAGAGACTGATTTTTTTTAATAAAATGAGCGAGAGTGACATTTGGTAAAGTTAGACTTTGGGAGTATTGAAATTTGAAATTTTGTCAAACTCTACAGTAACGAAAATGTTACTCACCTAATGTCATTTTTTGTCACCATAAATTTCCTTTTCGTGCTCAACATTTTAGTCTAGTGCCTGCTTTATTTGGACTTATTGGTGACAAATTTAGCTTTTCATCGCCAATGATACTAATCTTTTTAAAATATATATATATATATATATGGTGACAAATTTAGTGTTTCGTTGCCTATTGTCTCTATTTAGTGACGAAAATATTTGTCACCCTAGAGCTCCCTTTTTGTGATGAAATGTTTCGTCACCATACTCCCCTGCACATTTCGCACTCAAAAATAATATTGGCGCAAGAATTTTTTGGGACATATGGTGACGAAAATTTCATTTCATCACTAATTTGATTCCTTTTCCCATGTTAGGTGACAAAATATAAATTTCGTCATTGAATGTTCATATTTGGCGACGAAATAAATTTTCCTCACTAGATTTTGTCACCATCGGCCTTCTTTGTTGTAGAGTGCGGTCGTGAGTTCTCCTTAGTAGTTTTGGAAGTTATGCTCTCTTTGACTTTGAAGTTGCAACAAGTTTGCTCTCCTTAGCAACTTGACTCACAATTGTAATAAATATCTCTCTCTCTCTCTCTCTCTCATCATTTTAAACTATCTCTTACTTTATTACTCTCAATCAGTATTTTCAATTCCCATTTTATCTTTTATATAATTTAAGTTTTATAATGACCACCCTAAAAATCAATTCCTAGAGGTGTCACTATATAAGTTGATAACAATAGATGCAACCATTGATTTTATATCAAATTAATGTAATTATAATGTCATGCTGCAACATATCATTAATTATCAATGGAAACTAGGACAATATTTGTGATTCGAAGAACATGGAGATGAGATGGTATACTACAACCCAAAATTAATATCTACAATTCGTTAGTTGTGCGAGTCCGTTGGGGAACAACTTATTTAACTGAAACTGAAAACTTTTTGTTGAAAGTACTATAGATAAAGATAAAAAAAAAAAATAGCTAAAATAGTACCATGGGTCATGACTAGTATCAAAAAGTGCAACGAGACCCATAAATAGTAACAAAAATAAACTAAATAATTAAAAAAAAATTGTCTTTTTAAGCCAATACTAAATGCACACTCCAACTCTTGCAATCTTTCACTAAACTATGAACAGGCATCGAGGTTTCGTTCTTTTAGAGAACTCATGGTTAGGGATGTCCAAACTAACCTGGACCCGACCAAAATCAACCGGACCGACTCGACCCGGTCAGATATGGGTCGGCTCCAAATAAATTTCAGTTAGCTATGGGTGTAAACATTTAAATCCAACAAAACTCGGTTCGGATGTTGGTTTTGTATAATGGCAACCCATTATAATCGAACCGATCGACCCTCATGAGATAAGTAACTCTTTCTACATGTATAACACATGTCTCTACTTGGTTGGCCTTTAAAATTCTACCTCTTTGCATGGCTAACACGTACTAAGCCTTATCTCTTCGTTCCCTTTTTCTATGCAAACTTTCTCTTACATTTTAAAACTTATCTTCTATCTTTATTAAACATTACCTCTAATCTGAAGCTCTGACTTTTGGGATTTCTCTTTGAAATCAAAAGCTAAAAACCAAATTCATCTCATTTGCAAGTGTGGGTACTGAGTTCCTTTGTCATCATTCTCTTTGAAATAAAATACAACTCTTCCCTCTCTACTTTCACTTACTCTTGCTCATCACTTCTGCAATTTTCTGGTATTGTAAGTGCAGCTGTTGGCCGTGGGTAATATGAATATGGTGAAGTGGCTGCGGTACGATTTGATGTGATTTTGGGTTTTTTATGTGTGATTGTAGATCTGAAGCCAACCGTCAGCCCGATTGAACCCGTCCGTAGACCCGAAGGCAAATGGCGGTCGAAAACCCGATGAAATCGGGTCGAGTCACAGGTTGACCCTCAACCCGAGTCCGACCGACTCGTGGACATTCCTACTCGTGGTTAGCTAAACAAGTTTGGAGACTAGTTCATGACACTAAATCACTCTTTTATAAGGTGTTCAAAGCAAAATATTTTCCGAATAGGTCTGTGTTTGTCGTAAAGGTTTCTTCGGGTTCGTTTGCATGGAAAAGTATCCTCCATGCTAGGAGAATTATCTCACAGGGAGCAAAATGGAGGATAGGCGATGGGACTCAAATCATGATCTATGAGTCCAATTGGCCTGGGCAGCCACAAGGCTGAGTCCTATCACCCCCCTCCCCTGCTTTCAAAAATGCCACTGTCTCGGCCCTTATTGACCCACAAAAAAATGGATGGAATGACAGCCTCATTGATAGCATTTTCCTGCCCTTTGAAGCCCAGAAAATAAAAGCTAACCCATTGTACACCACCAGACAACTCGATTGTATGTTCTAGGCAAAGAGTAATGATGGGTCCAATGTGGTAAGCTGGGTTATCAATGGTTGCGCAGTGAGGAAAATTCTGATACAGCATCAGTTTCGAATCCTGAGAGGTCCAGAGGTTTCTGGAAAAAAATCTAGAAAGCAAATGTGCCTGGAAAGATAAAACAGTTCTTGTGGAGAGCCTGCACTAATGCGTTGCCGACAAAGGAGAATTTGAAGAAAAGAAGAATTATTGAAGAGGACACTTGCCACCAATGTTCTACTCAGTCCGAGTCTTGTCTTCATGCACTATGGGATTGTGAGCCACTTCGCCAGGTCTGGGATGCAGATTTCAATTGGATTAATCGGCATTATGCTTCTAATGGTACCTTCGAAAACCTGGTAGAGATAGTCCTTGAGAAGCCACACTTGTTGGAACTGTTTGTAGTCATTGCATTGCATGGTTCTTATGGTCGCGCCGAAATAAACTCAGGTTGTATTGGAAGCAAAGAGATTTTTACCTCTCCACAATCCGGTTAGGATGACAAAGTTGAAGCTGCCCAAGCCCGCAAAGTGAAATGGAGACCACCAGATCAGTGTGAGTATAAAACAAACTTTGACGCCACCATGTTCCTGTTGGTGTGGGTGTGTATTTCAAACACTTTTATTCTTATTTATTTTTTAACCGTTGGAAATTTATGAGTAAAATAGCCGTTGGACAATTATGAGAAAAATAGCCGTTAGACAATAATTGATAATATCGCTGTTGGGTTTTTAAGGGTTATTAGTAACTAATAACTATAGACTATTATCTTCATAAGTAGCCTATATAATACTCATCATAACATATTTTTCAGGAGTGTCTTTTTACTACTCTATATTTTTAGATATACACAAATCGACTATCTTTCTCTCCCACATATTTTTTCTACAAGAATATTTGTTCTAAGGAAAGGCAATAGAGGGTTGTTCTTAAACCTTTTGTGAGTGAAAGTGCGTACATCACAAAGGTTGACGCTATAGTCTAATCCTGGGGGGTTGCTTGGCCAAGAGAACCAACCGCACCAAGTTTTACTTTGGGTGGCATGAATCAACCTTTAAGGACAACACTTTCGCAGCGTGATTCTATAGCATTGTGAGATTGTTCTAAGGTCCTTTTTTATTTTATGTTCTTGCTAATTATTTAAGATATTATTTTTGTATCAAAACTTGTTTATTCACTATTATTTTTCCAACAATCTTAAAGGTTGATTCCATGCTTCAAAATGGATAAACAAGTTATTGATCATGAAATTTTATATTGTGATATGATATTATGTTTATAAAGAAAAAATGCTAGTAGTTATATTCTTAGATATAATTACTAATATCTTTTGTGGAGTTTATTTTGCTATCTGGGTTATCTAAACAATTTGGTGGACTAATATTTTATAAGAAAAAATAAATGACGTCCATCCAAATGTGATTTTGATTCTCTAATCTAAATTAATATGTGAATAATATTATGTAACGTTGTCTTGATATGTGGATATCAACTTATTGCATTTGCAATTATGTGATACTATATGTGTCCTATATTTTGTGAAATTGTTTTATGTCTATTGAAATCTGAGGAACATGAGATTGAAGAAAAACATGTGTTTTGAGAAATGTTTTTGGAATTTAAAAAAAAATGTTAGCAATAATTTTTATGAGAAATGAGATAAAATTTTATTTTTTGGTAGAATTCTGAAAGAGAAAAAAAAATGGTGTAGACTTATGATGAAGGCATTCCTATTGTTAAGTGGAGTCAATAATGCAGTATCAACTTGGTACTCATTTTGTATAAAGAAGATACAATGATACTATAATTTTATTTTATTTTATTTTCCTTGCTAAAGTATTCAAGTAATCATTTATGGTCATGTGAAAAAGAAATTGTGGATGATTAAACGTTTGTATTATACAATTGTGGTATAATGATGTCAAATTTTAAAAGATATTAAGTGTCTTATTCTTCTAAAATTTTGGACATTCTAAGAGTGATTTTTAGTAACTAGAGACTATTGGCTCTATATACAAAAACTATTAGTTTTACATCTCTTGACACAAATATATGAAATGAGAAATTATAGAAAATAATTAAAATTTTCTTTATATATATTAAAAAAAAATGATCCAACTAGTATTTTGGGCTAGTAGATAAGATTTAGTGGGAATAAATATTCCTCTTATCCACCAAGTGCAAGAGTGATATTAAAATATATATATATACACACACATATACATATACATATTTTTATTGGCTATATGTGTTGTTTTGAGGTGGTGGATCGGTTTTTAGGAACTTGAAAAAAAAAGACCTTGCAAACCCATAACAAGAGGAACCAAACTCCTTAGTTTGGTACATAATAATTTGGATGACTTAAAACACACAATGACTAGAGATGGTAAAAGATTTTATGTAATCTTTGTTGATGACCATTCTATATTTATTTAACTTTGTGTATTAGGTACCGAAGATGAGGTATTGGAAATTTTTATAAAATATAAAAGATGAAGTTGAGAATGGCATAAGCCTAACTTGGTATACCTCGAATTGTGGGGGTGGTTGGCTAAGATATTACTCAAATCTAAAAGGAGAATACCTCAAAGTGTGGGGGTACTTGCCTAAGGTCGTGCTACATGAACCTAAAAGGAGGAAACTTAATTCTTAAATATGTGATTTCTTTGTTTATTGGTTATGTTTGTTATAATTCATGATATAAAATTATTTTCATCAATAGTGATGTATTTAGAATTTAATACTATTGTTGAATCTTAAAAATATATATATATATATTTTTTTAAGTATGAGGTTCCTTTGAAAAATAAGAAAAATATGTTTCATGAACCTGTTAATACTTCTAATGATCTTATTATGACGTGCAAGAATTGAGAAGAAGTAAGTGAACTAGGGAGAAAAAGAGTTACGGTAACAATTTCTTACCTATATTGTTGAAGATGAACATGTAAGTTATTATGCAATTAAATTTGTTGATGCACCATTATTGTTGGAAGTTTTTAACAAATCATTAGATTATGTCTAATCACACTGCTTCCACCTAAGGTTAAGCCTATCGGTTGCAAGTGGGTGTTGAAAACAAAATTTGTATGGTTGCAAGCGGGTTTTCAAAAGAAACTTATAATTGAATGTGATCATAGATAAGTATAAGGCATGCTCAGTAGCTGAAGGCTATAAGCAAAAATATCATGTTGATTATTTTATACTTATTCTTCGATTATTAGAAGTGCATCTATAAGAATGTTGTTTGTCATTATATCTATTTACAAACCTATTATATATCATATGGTTATTAAAACTGTTTTCTAATAAGTGAATTAGAAAAAAAAAAATATATATATATATATATATATTATATGGAGCAACTCGAGAGTTGTGTTGTCCTTAGACAATAACGTAAAGTTTGTAAATTGGTTAAATCCTTGTATGGATTAAAACAAGCACATATACAATGATATGGAAATTTTGATATATGATGCTTACACATGGATTTGTGACTTATGGTCATATAATAAGTTAAATAATAATGAAGATGTCATTATTTGTTTATATGTTGATAACTTATTTATATTTGGAACTAGCCATAATGTTATGCATGATACAAAATGTTTTCTTACCTCTAAATTTGATATGAAAATTTTGGTTGAGGCAAATGTTATTTTAGGCATCAAAATCCTTAAGGATATTGATTGCAGTGTACTGTCACAATCTTAATATGTGAAAAAAAAAAATTAAATACTTTGATATGTGACCTATGTCTATTATGTATAACTTAAAGGTGTGCTTGGTTAAAAATCGTGGTGATAGTGTTTCACAAGATAAATATGCACAAATTATTGGTAGTTTAATATTTTTGACAAATTGTACTCGTCCTGATATTGCATATGCTGTTAGTAGATTGAGTAGATACACTCATAATCCTAGTATTGAGCATTGGGATGCAATATCTAAATCATTGAAATATTTAAACGGGACTTTTGATTTTGATTTGTCATATTGTGGCTATTCTACTGTTTTAGAAGGATATTGTGATGCTAACTAGATCTCTGATACAGATGAGGTGAAGCCCACTAGTGGATATGTGTTTACACTAGCTGGAGGGGCTGTCTCTTGGAAGTCAACCAAGAAGACTTGTATAGTGAGATCTAATATGAAAACAAAGTTAGTGGCCTTAGAGAAGGCTAGGTTCGGAGCTATATGGCTTAGGAGTATATTAATTGATATGCCTCATTTTACTAACTCTATTGTCTCTGTTTGCTTTCCTTGTGATTGCTAGACTATCATAACACATGTTAAGAGCAAAGTTTATTGTGGGAAAAGTCAACATATCCAATTGAGCCTAAGGCAACTTATTAATAATGATGTTATGTCATTGGACTTTGTGAAATGGGAAAAGTCAACATATCCAATTAAGGCTGAGGCAGCTTATTGATAATGATGTTTTGTCATTGGACTTTGTGAGGTCTGAAAGGAACTTGACCGATCTTTGACCAAACCACTAGCAATGAGGCTGGTGAGTGAGACATCTAGGGGGATTGGACTGATACCCAAGTTGCGACACTGTGGCTAATGCCCAACCTCTCTATGATGGGTGATTCCACGCAAGAGGTTAAATGGGTAGAGGTCATTAGTGGTCCATGGGCACTGTCATTGGTTACGTGTTTTTCGCTATCTTGATAAGGAGATTAGTGATGAGTCCATCCCTATGGTGTGAGACAGTGCTAAGTTGCAGAATTTGGTGAGGATGAGCTTAGACTCTTAATGGATCCATATCTCTACCTGTTGGGATGGGGTGTATCTGCACGCACTCCTGATGGATGTCACCGATTAAGTTGCAGATTGTTAGAGGTTGAGCTTTAGGCTCTTAATGGATCCATACTCCCTACCTGTTGGGATGGGGTGTTTTGCACTCACTCCTAATGGATGCCACCTATGTGTGAGTGGAAGTTGTGCCGCTTCTTATGAGACTTTTTGGGTAGGTCTCTAGAGTATGTGGGTGGTAAGTTTGGCTTACTAATAGTTTGGTTAAAAGAGTTTTAACTACACCATTGTCTTTTAGTTCCTACTTATTTATCCTATGTATGGTTAAAACCTTCTGGTACCATATTGATGCATGCTTTCTTTAGTTGCGTGTCTTTCCTATTTTGTGTTTGTAACATGTGGGGGATTGTTGGTGTGGGTGTGTGTTCCAAACACTTTTATTCTTATTTATTTTCTAGCCGTTGGAAATTTATGAGTAAAATAGCCGTTGGGCAATTATGAGAAAAAAAGCCTTTAGGCAATAATTGATAATATAGCCGTTGGGCTTTTAAGGGTTATTAGTAACCAATAACTATAAACTATTATCTTCATAAGTAGCCTATATAATACTCATCATAACATATTTTTCAAGAGTGTCTTTCTACTACTTTGTATTTTTAGATATACACAAGTCTACTATCTTTCTCTTTCACATTTTTTTTCTACAAGAATATTTGTTCTAAGGAAAGGCAATAGAGGGTTGTTCTTAAACTTTTTGTGAGTGAAAGTGCGTATATCACAAAGGTCGACGCTATAGTCTAATCCTGGGGGGTTGTTTGGCCAAGAGAACCAATCGCACCAAGTTTTACTTTGGGTGGCACGAATCAACCTTTAAGGACAACGCTTTCGCAGCGTGATTCTATAGCATTGTGAGATTGTTCTAAGGTCCTTTTTTTATTTTATGTTCTTGCTAATTATTTGGGATATTATTTTTGTATCAAAACTTGTTTATTCACTATTATTTTTCCAACAGTTCCATGATACAGGTGAGGCTGGTTTAGGTGTGGTGATTCGAAATCATGAAGGTGAAGTGATGGCAGCCCTGTCAGAAAAAATACCATAGCCCTCTTCGGTCATCCTCTTGGAATTATTAGCAGCTAGGAAAGCTGACATTTTTGTCCATAAAGTAGGTCTTCATAATTCCATTTTGGAAGGAGACTCGAAAACTGTCATCAAAACTTTTCAAAAATGTGATATGCTTCAATTTGCTTTTGGCCTTCTTTTTCGAGACACTTTGTTGTAAGCAAAATCTCTACAGAGTTTTAGTTTTTCTCATACTTATCGGCAAGGTAATTGTGTTGCAGATGTCTTGGCTAAAAAGGCTAGATATTGTTCGTCCTTATCTGTTTGGATGTAGTTTGTTCCTCCAGATATTAGTAGTCTAATTTTAGCGGATAAGCCTTTTTCTTGATTAATAAAAACTCCCACGAAATGGATTCTCAAAAAAAAAAAAAAAAATTCTATTTCTTGGCTGGTCTATATTTTTTTGTTAAACCGTGTTATAATTCATTTCTATGTACTAATGCTACTAACATGTAGGAGAAGCACTAAACTTTGACAAAATAGTTTATTTCTTCAGTTTCTTGGTTGGTCTATATATTCCATGGACAAAGTTTTGTTACAAAATTAGTTGTAGATTAAGGCTACAACCTTACTTAATATCATTAACATTACTATATATTTCGAAAATCTAAACGTTATATTGCACTTTTTTTACACTCTTAATACACATGTCAAATTCTGTGCAAATCAGATATTATTTACTATATGATCTATATCATTATATTTTATACATAATTTAAAATTACAAAAACTTTCTGTAGAGACCGAGCTTGAGCACCTTTCTTTAGATGAAGTGGACTCAAGCCTAGCTAACCCGATACAATGAATTTGTAGAGTATGGGTTCAAGAACTAGGCCCTAACAAGGATTGCAACAATTAAACATGGTAGTGAATGGGTTAAACGACAAGAATGTAGGGTGAAGTATGAAATATTACTCCTTAGCCCTCCTCTTAGAGGTTGGGAATTCTTATTGCTTCTTCAGTGCTAGGTTACAGAGATGATACAAGTGCTACCACATTTTCTACCTCTAATCTCCCGTCCCCCTTTCTGGAGGACTTCTTGCATTATATATCCCCCCTTTGATTCATCTTGACCCTCCATTTGTTAGTCATGCAGGTCACCACTTGAGTGCTTGTCCCATCAGTCACCTTCCCATTCTTTCTATGGATTGCAACAACTATGGTAGCACTGTTCAGGGGTTGCTTCTCCATTAATGCAGCCAGAACGTTAGTTGTGGGCATTTAATGTGGAGGTGACAGTTTCTCCTGGAATCGCTCCTCCACCATGCTCCTATGACTAACCCGTTGTACTTGTCTTTTCTTTAGGGCCGTTCTGAACGGCTACCTCTGATGGTGCCTTGCTCTTCCTTTCCATGATCTCGGCTGTCCGAGGACAGGATTGTCCTGGCAGTACTTCTTGGAAATTGGAGCTACCATGATTCGTCCTCGGACATTTCTTCCTCCTCAGCATGGGCCTTGGGTTTGGTATGCAGTGGGCCGGGTTTGCCTAACTCCTTGGCCCCACACTTTCAATTTAAACAATTTATTGATGATATAGCTATTAATTTTTAATTTTTTAGAAATTTTATAAGCATGGAGAATATACAAAGAAAATGTAATCCAATGGTGAATTTGTCAAAATTCACCTCCAATAAAAAAATATTGAGTAAGGTTGTGTAACTAAACTTTGTCCATTTTTCATTATAATCATTTGTTGAGATCAGATCGAACAACTGGAACACTGCAATTTTTTACATAATTGCTTTGCTTCACTCATCTTGGTTGAGAAAAGCAATTGTGCAAAAAATAGCTTAAATAAATATAACTAGTACTACATTATTGCCAATAAAGCATAAGAAAAGGAAAACTTGATTGAAATTTTAAAAGAAATTTGTCTCAAGAAAGGGGAAAAAAGACCATTTGATTTTGACCTCTTCAACCTGGAAGCTACACTACTAAGCTCCATTGATTGCAAAATTATCATACAATTTAGATGCAATACATAGGTCTTACTTTTATATAAGTAAAAAAATTAAATAAAGAGAAAGCTAAGAGAGGCAAATGATGCACAAACTTCATTAGCATTGGTATCATCAACATTCAACAACCTTTCAAAATGTTTGAAAAATTGTACTAAGTTCAAATCAGGCTTCAAATAATTTTTTAAACGACTATGTACTTTTCTTACCTACAAAAAAGTATTTCGCCCTTATACTATAGCCCACTTTTCTCACACTTTGAACGAATCTTGCAACCATTCATTTTCTTGAAGATCATGATATTTTCCAACATATTCTCCCAAGCACCAATAAAGTCCTCTTCATACTCACCATCCAACGACTAAAATTAGCGTTGAAGGTTTTCTGGGTCTTAAATATATGATTATGATTTTTAAAAGCATTTTGATAAATATGTCATACAATCTATGATAAGTATCAGGCATCACTAAAGATATTGCCTTTATCATTGCAAGTTCTCGATTAGTAAATCTTAATCACATATTTTCCCCTCATAATCAAAACTCTGCATAATACTAGCATGAAGGGGGTTCATTCTTTTTTTTTTTTTTTTTTTTGATAGAAAGACTAAAACTTTATTTATGAAGATAAAGAAACAGATACATCATGGACAAGAGCTTGTTCTAAAAAATAAGGATACTCTTCAATCCAAGCAAAGAAATTTTCCAAGCCAAGAGCTTGTTTTACCAATAAATGAGCAGGCTTATTGCCTTGCCTTTTAACATGAGAGAAAGACACTTTCCTAAACTCATTACATTTAGTTAGCATCCCATTTATCAGACTAGAAACAGTTGATGAAGCATACGAAACTTGCTTTAGAGCCTGTACAACAATCAATAAGTCCCCTTCTAAAACCAAGTCTATTATTCCCACCTCCTTAGCCAAGATTATACCAGCTTCAAATGCCTTTGCTTCAGCTTCAACAATCCCCAATGGAGCATGGAATTTCTTGCTTAAACTTGCAATGAATTTTCCTTCTTGGTCTCGAATAATAACACCAGCACCTACAGCCTTTTGAGCCATAAACCTTGCAGCATCCACATTAAATTTATAAGAAGGAAAATTAGAAGGAGACCAAGCTTTTTCCAAATGAGTTGGTGGATTCACTGATGTTCTGTTTGCTAACCAATATTCATCTAGGTAGTTCTTACACCAGTCAACCAAGTTCAGACCTACCTTCCTCGGCTTTCCATGAATCACTTCATTTCTATTAGACCATAGAGCCCATGCAATAGTTATAGCTAGACCAATATCTTCCGTGCTCCAATCTGCTTCCAATATGATATACCACAAAAAATAAAATAAAAAAGCTCCTAAAAGGAACCACTGATAAAGAGCTGAGAAAAGGTGAATGAGCCCAAGTGTCTCTAGCTTTTGAACACTCCCAAAATAGAGGATAAAAAGATTATGCACATAACCCACACTCCTCACAATTACTGTCAACCAGAATTTTCCTTGCTACCAGATTAGCCTTAGTTGGCAAGATGTCTCGAGCTGATCTCCATGCAAAATGTTTGATCTTGTCAGGGATTTGGCATGACCATAATCTTTTCCAGAATTCACACAAGTGACTTCCATCAAAGCTAGAACTAGCTTCATCGTCTTTCTCTAATTCTAAAGCCAATTTATAGGCGCTTCGAACTGAAAACAGTCCATTTGAAGTTACTGCCCACACCTGTTTATCATCCGGCAACCTAATACTCAAAGGAATACTTGCAATCTCTTCAGCTTCAAAAGGAAGGAAAAATCTATTCAACAAATTCAAGTTCCAGCACTTCTGTTATGCATCAATTAAATCACTGACTCTTGAGTTCAAAGCAAACGAACCTCTAGGCGAAATTATCTTATGTGTAGAGGAGCTAGGTAACCCTTCTCTTTTTATGGAGAGTACAGTACCCACGCAAATCTCTCTAATGATGGTTTTATTTAAAGACGAAAACACCATTTTGGTCGCTACATTTTGGAGGCATGGTCAATTTGGTCCCTGTTATTTTTAAGTTGGAGTCAATTTGGTCCCTACCATTAACTTACTAACGAAAAATGCTTATGTGGCAAATGGTTTGTCTTGTTGGCGCAAATGTGGCTAATATAATAATATATAATTATATATTTAAATATTTAAAAAAGCCACCTAAGCGTTTTAATTTTTTAAAAATCCATGTCAAACAAAAAAAAAACGAAAAGATTAATTGAAAGAAAAAAAATATTATTTTTTATAACAATCCTCAATTTTTTTTTTAATTTTCTTTTGTATTCTTAAAAACTTTTCTTACCTTCCAAACACTATTTCCAGCAACTCAATAATCTAAAACTAAACAATAATCACACAGACTCAATTTTCTTTCATACTCTTCTCTTTTTATCTATTTTCCTAGCAACTTCACACAACTATCAACACCTCAGATTTAACCATTTACAGCCACCATCAATATCCAAACCATTGAAGGTAGAAAAACTCAACCACCCAAGACCAAAACCCCTCAACCACCAAAAATTGGTTTTGCCATTTATAATCAAATAGTGCATCCAAAACCACAAGGCCTAGATTTGTTCGCCAATATTGAATCCCAATCACCCATCCCGAAGTGAGTGGAGGTAGATATGTTCCGGTGAGTTATTGGAATGGATGAGACCCACTTCTCCTCCTCACGTCGTCCACGGCAGCGTACTCTGCGTCCACAGTTCCCCTTGGGCATCTGATGTCGAATCCTCGCATGAAGTCACTGATGTCCCCTCTTGCTCCACCATGCTCAGCCACGGTTATTGGAAAAATAGATTTGGATTTTTGATTCTGTGTGTGAGAGAGAATGAGAGAGAGAGAGGCGAAGAAGAAAATAAATCAAAGTGCTACTGGAATGTTTGGTTTTAGATTGTTGTATTGTTGTATTGCTGGATATTGTGTTTTGTATCTAAGCTAAGAAAGTCCAAGGATGAAAAAGAAAAGAAAAGAAATTAAAGATTAAAAAAATCATTTTCTTTATTTTTGTACTTTCCATTTTCCAGATAATCTTTCAGTTTTTTTTTTAAATGGATTTTTTTAAAATTAAAATGCTTAGGTGGCTTTTTAAATATCTAAATATATAATTATATATTATTATATTAGTCACATGTGTGTCTACAAGACAAACTATTTGTTACGTAAGCATTTTCCGTTAGTAAGTTAACGATAGGAACTAAATTGACTCCAACTTAAAAATAATAAGGACCAAATTGACTGCTACTAAAATGTATGAACCAAATTAACCGTGATCGTAAAATGTAAGGACCAAAATGGTGTTTTTGCCTTATTTAAATTATTGGATACCGAATACCGGTAAGGCAAGTTAGAGAATAAAAGCAAAAAATTAAAATAAAATAAAATAAAATAAATAATAGAACCAGATCTTTCCCAATTCTGAAGGGCGAATGAAGGGATTGGTTCACTCTTTCTAAGAAAATTGCCACCGGAGCTCCGCCCAACGAGGACCGGAAAATGGCCTTGGCAGAGCACTTAGTGCTTGATCTCCGATAGAATTATCTTCTTGGACTCTCTCTAAGGTACAAAAATCGCAAAGCCTTCGTTATTATCTTCTTCTTTTTGAAAGATGATTGCTTTATCATATCTGATACATTGCTTATTAAAATTAGGTCTTCGTGTTTATTTTGTGTGTTTGGAAATGTGGGAGTTAGGGTTTTTGATTGTTTCAACATGGATTTTGGGTTTGAAGGTTTAGTAGAGGGGAAACAAAAATGGGGGAGTGATGTTAATTAGCTTTCTTCGACTGACCTGTGTTTGGTTGCTGGGAAACCTGATCGATACAATAGAAAAGAAAGTTAATTTTTTTTATTTTATTTATCTAATTCCAATTGAGAAGATCGCCTTGGTTGGGTTTGGGTTAAATAGTTGCATTGAGAGTGAAGTTTAATCTCTCGAGGGATAAAGGAGGGGGTTCAAATCAAAGTTGCTTTAGGAAAATTTATATTTTTTCTTGGTTACAAAATTGGGTATTTGCTAAGAGATGAAATGTTTGGAGTTCTTTAATAACCTTGTTTCAGTGTTGTTTTCATCTGGAGTTGCCTCATGCAAATCTAACAAGCTGCCAACAAGCCCAAGCCTACAACAGGGAACATGCAACCAGCAATGCTACATCAGACAATGGAAAAACACCTGAACAAACAAGTCAAGTGCAAACCGCAACCCAAACTCAAAGAACACAGCTAGGTTCAGGTTTACATGGTACAATCTATTTACAAATTTTTTTACAGACATGCTACACACAGCTAACTAGGACTAATCTTACCAGCAAGTAATAAAGTGCTAGCCCAGAATTCTGCCTTTCCAATCAAATCCTTAGACTTGAACACAACATCAGAAATACCCCACCTGATGCATATTTTGGTGTTGATACTAGACCTAGGATATGGTCCTTTACTTTCAATCCTTGCCCTCACCTATTTCCTTATAATACCAGCAATTTGACCCTCTGTTTTAACAGTTCCCAAATGCTTTATAGCATTTCTTTGTGCCCATATGTGGTATATACATGCACTAAAACCCAATCTGCAGCAGTCAGCACTCAATTTGGGTATTCACTCCTCACCCCTCAATTCTGAAAAAGATAAAGGATGTTGTTATCTCTTCAATAGCTTAAACTTTAAAACTTGTCTCCTTAACTTGAATGTGCCTAGAGACATTTGTAATTTGCTATGAATATTGCTTAAATTTACCTAGTAGTTTGATAGTACACTGCAAGAGATTTTGATATTGAGATTACCTCTGAACCTGTGCTTCTACAAGAAGATTTCATATTTCTTTATCCCAAAAGAAAAATTTTGGACTTTATTCTCTCTCTCTCTCTCTCAAATTTTCTTATTTCATAGAGCTACTCAAAAATTTTAATTTTTAATTTTTTTTAATGAAACAATTTTGATTTTGAAAATTTTTAATAGTGAGCAATTTATTGGGTTTAGTATAGAAGTTTTTGCTTCAATTCTCCTTCTTCCCTTGATATTTTTATACTTCGTCTTTTTGTTTGATTTGTTATTTTAATCATGCCATTTGTTGTTTATGGGTTTGTCTTTTGTGATCATGTTTATACCATAAAAAGATCCCTTAAATAATTTTATTGATACTCCAGAGGAATGTTTCTAAAAAGCTTGCTAGCTAGCTAGGTAGAAGTAAGATTTGATAACTTCAAATTTCCTCTACATATGCATACAAGGCACCATCACACTGGCACAGACAGACACAAGTTCACCTGTGAGGCAGACTATTTTTGTGCCTTTGATTTAAGAATGCATTATAATTAAATCGTCCGTATTTCAGTGATATCCATGTACATCCAAATAAGATTGATACATGAATAGAATAACTTGCAAAAAAGGATTTGAGTTGATTCATATGCTATATATCTATCCAAACATCAGGTACTTGGAAGAAATATGGAGATAAGAGAAATGAGTTATTGAAAGTAGAAGTATGACATAGAAGCCTAGAAAATCAGTATAACTGCACAAGCAGAGATGAATGGTAGCAAGTTGCCTACAACTGAAACAAGAACAATTGGAATTACTTCAAAATGCCAAAAGCCTGATTTTTTTTTTTTTTTTTTACTGAAAGGTATTAAATTATGTTGTTTCCCTTGTATTTTGACATTCCAACTTTGGTAAATGTACTATTTAGTAGGAATCTTATGCCAAATGCTGCTGACAAGGGTGAAGTTCACCTATGTATATTGTTCTGTGATCAGTGCTTCTTTCCCTTTTATGTTTTTTTTTTTTTTTTTTGCTCAATTCCCTTTTATGTATTTATTACGGGAGCTGGATGATATAGAGGTTTTTTTTTTTTTTTTTTTTTTTTTATATTTTTTATTGTACTTATCAAAAAAATTTTCTGAAAAAGCTAGCAGTTGAAACAAGGTATGTCAAAATATTAAGTTGCAGGTCATTGACCAAAAGCAGTCAGGCGGATGATCAAGCTCTAATAGTGTAGAGACTCTTAATTTGTAACTTTTTGTGTTTATTGAAAGTGATGCTCATGAGTCTTGCCTAGTTCTTGATTTATGTATGTACTAAAGATTTAATGTGCCTTTTCTATTCAATGATAGACAATTCTATAATGTTTTAGAGGTGTTTTAATGGTAAAAACTAAAAAAATCTCCAGATTTTCTGCCCCCTTCATAATGCTAAAAATGTTTAAATTTTCATTTGGAGATAAGTTATGATGCGTCAAAAAGTTAAGTTATTTAGTCAAGTAGGCATTTAAGTTATGCATCATACCTTTGCAAGCTTGACTAAAATGTAACTTGGGTTTGACTTCAATGCAGTATTGTGTCAACTATGCAAACTGAAGCCAATAACAACTGTAGGACACGAGTATGCATGGGTTGTAGTTGACTTGTCACACTCGAGGCTCTATTCAACAGCAATTATGGCTGGTCTTATAATGTTGACAATAGGATGGTTTTCCAATGGTCTATTAGGAGTATATATTTGTTAGTATTGTTATCTTTTTAGTCAACAATGCTTCTTCAAAATATATGTATACACACACACACACACACACACACATATATAGCAAGGC
Source organism: Quercus glauca (assembly GCA_023736055.1). NCBI lineage: Eukaryota > Viridiplantae > Streptophyta > Magnoliopsida > Fagales > Fagaceae > Quercus > Quercus glauca. Next base: position 18,594,187 of record CM043315.1, on the reverse strand, counting down.
CAGGGCTGTTCCCTTCAAGGGAATATTTCAGTTGGAGATGTCATGCTTCAATGTAAAATTATGCTTAAGGCTATATTTGGTGCAACGTGCTTTGTTTTTATGTTGGTCAATGAAATGAATTTCTTTGGGTAATTATTGTTTATTAACAACTTGAATCTAGGCTATAAAGAACCTATAGTTTAATCTTTTGGATCTTATTTGATAAAAATAGGTTTTTTTGGCTTGAACTTCTTGTCCATATGTGCTATTGAATTCTTGATAATTAAGCAGGTGGCAGAACAATTGATGATTATGCATGAAAAATACTTGCATAGAAATCAATAGCTATTATAATATGTAACGGAGTCTCAGCTGTAAGTTAAAAGCTTTTTTTCTCAAAGCAAAGAGGTAACCATAGTTATAGCCATCATACTGAAATATTATTTACTTCATGTCTTTGCTATGTATCCTCTCATGTCATATGGAGCAACATTTCATTCTTTAAGGTTTCTTTTTGTTGAAAATTAAAAAAGTTTTGATGTCACGTTAGAAGATTCAAGTTACAATGTAAAATAAGAGGTTGAGACTGATTATGTTTTGAAAGTATTGAATTTCTTATGGAAACAAGGTCAATTGGGTTACACACGTGTTTGGCTGGTAAATCCAACTTTTTTTATGTCTTAACAATTAATTACATGTGTTTCTTGATTAATTGTCCTAGTTTAGTTGATGTGTTTTTCATCATCCTCTCATTCAAAAATTTTTTTTTTTTCTTCTGTGTGTGTTGTATATCATTATCATTAGATAATACTAGTATTTATAGAGGTAGAGAGTTAATGTGCACTATAGTTTCATATTGTTCAACCAATTTTTGGGTTCATTTTGATGATAGTACGTTCTAAAATAAATTTGCTATAGGTTTAGTGCATAATTTGGTATATCCTATGTCACTATGAAACCTGCTTATTGGAAGGGCCTAAGTTAAGTTTTACTTTGTGTTTTTGTTCTTGCAAATAAACTAGGTATACTATTGTTTTTTTTTTTTTTTTTTAAAGAAAAGGGGGCTATTTATATTTGTCCTCTATGGCAAGAGAGGTAAGTTTGATTTTTTATTCTTTTATGTTGTTTATTGTTTGTGCGTGGGCTGCTCTTAATGTATCTTGACTTCATGCACTTTTTTTCAGGTTCAGTATCTGTAAAATCAACTTCTAGACAAAAATAAAGACTACGTTGTTGCTAATCATCAAAATTTGTTGAGTTCTTCCAATTTTCTGTTTGTAGCAGGCCTTTTCCTTCTCCTTCTGAAGAGGCAGCCAAATCATCCAAATTCCAACAATAGGATTTAGTAATTTGAACTTCAAAAAATAAGCTTCCGGTGTTTAATGATTGTCTTGGTTATTTTAATGAGCTGCTCTTTGCAAGGATAACTCTATCTAGGGTTTAAAAAGAAGGCATGGCAAGTGCTTGAGGAAATTTCTCATAGAATTTCAAATAGGGGTTTCTCAATTCAATTAGTTATATGATAAATTCATATTTTGTAAGTCCAAGTTATGACTAATAGCAAATTATTAGTTGGCTATGATGATAGATTTTTAGTCATCATCTTGCTAATTGAATTATCAATGGCTTTTTCATTACCTCGTGTATTTAATAAAAATGTTACTAAATTAAAATGTAGAAAGTTTAAGAAAAATAATAACGGGAAAAAATATTTTATGATCTTAAATCCAAATCTAAATCTAAATTCAAACCCAAATTCAAATTTGGGTATTCAAATAATGAATTTCAAATCCTTTGTTGTATAAAAAGACTCAAAGAAAGAATTTTAAAATCAATGGATTTCAAATCAAGGCATTTTAAATCTATTGATTTAAAATTCGAATCCAAACCTAAATATTGCCATTCAAACAGAACTTAAGTTTTTTATTTTTTGCAGGAATTTCAAAATAAAACTTAAAAAAATTTAAAATCGTAAGGTTTAGGTCAACACTAGGGCACTAAGTTGTGGTACTATTTACTAGATATATTAGTTAAGACAAACCTCCCACATGCATGTGTGTGTGTGTGCGCCTGTGTGCACTAGATGTTTTTTTTTTTATAGATAACTTATCATATTTTAAATTTCAATGAGTATACAACAAAATACAACTTAATGACAAAAGAAAAATTTATAAGTTCCACTAAGACTTTAGGGGAGAAAAAGCAAGAAAAGTGATTATATAAAATTTTATTGTCATTTTGGTCTTGCAAATAAAGGTTTAAAGGGGTATTTTGGTCATTTTTTAGATTTCAAAGGTTATTCGGTCATTTTTTAGGTTTCAGATGTATTTTGGTAATTTTCTAGGCTTGGGGGTATTACTACTATCATTTTTTAGGTTTTTAGGGCATTACGGACATTTTTAGGTTCTAAGGGTTTTTTAGTTATTTTTTAGGTTTCAGAGTCATTCTGATCATTTTTTAGGTTTCATGGTCAAATCTGTCATTTTTTTAGGTTCTAAGGGTATTTTGGTAATTGTAGAAGATTTCAGGGGGTATTTTGGTCATTTTTTAGGTTTCAAGAGTATTTTGGTCATTTTTTAGGTTTCAAGTACATTACAGTCATTTTTTAGGTCCTAAAGGTATTTCAATCACTTTTTAGGTTACAAGGTCATTTTAGTCATTTTCTAGGTTTCAGGGTCATTTTGGTCATTTTTTAGGTTCTAAGGGTATTTCAGTCAATTTTTAGGTTTCAGGGTTCTTTCAGTCATTTTTTAAGTTCTATGGGTATTTCGGTCATTTTTTAGGTTTCAAGTGCATTATGATCACTCTCTAAGTTCTAAAGGGTATTTCAGTCACTTTTTAGATTACAAGGTCATTTTGGTCATTTTTTAAGTTTCAGGGTCATTTATGTCATTTTTTAAGTTCTAAGGGTATTATAGGGTATTTTGGTCATTTTTTAGGTTTTAGGGTTATTTCAGTCATTTTATAGGTTCTAAGGGTATATCAGTCATTTTTTAGGTTTTAAGGGTATCTTAGTCATTTTTGAGAGTTTCGAGGGTATTTTTGTTACATGTGATGTTGGTATTACCTAATGTGACAATAGAACCATCAAATGTGAGGAAAAAAAAAATAAAGAAAAAATTGAATGTGATAAAAGTAAGGTCACATGTGATGTTAATATTGCCCAATGTGATGATGGAACTGTAGAGACAAAAAAAATAAGGGTATAATTGAATGGGTAAAAGTATAGTCATATGTGATGTTGATACTGCCTAATGTGACAATGGAACCATCAAATGTGACAAAAATAAGGGAACCATCAAATCTGTCTTTTGGTAATTTTTGTTGTTGAGCTAATTTTTTGGGATGTTTATTTTGTTTTAGATTTTAAATCTAAAAAAAAAAAAAATTATAGCTTTTGAAATGAGGAAAATGATAGAGTTACAAATTTTTTTACAAATTGCTATTGTGATGAATGGTTATTAGTAAGTAAAAAAATGACATCAATGGTGGGCCCAATATAAACTAATAAGAATTTACTACGTCAGAAGTTCTGTAAAAAATTACGGTCATATGTGATATTAGTACTGCTCAATGTGACAATAGAACTGTCAAATGTGAAAAAAAAAATGAAATAATGGTGCCACAGAATGTAACAAAAGTACGGTCAAATGTGATATTGATACTGCCTAATGTGACGATGGAACTATAAAATGTGAAAAAAAAAAATAAAGGTACCACCAAATATAACAAAAGTACAATCAGAAGTAATGTTAATACTACCTAATGTGACAATGAAACTGTTAAATGTGAAAGAAAAAAATAGGGTACCACCGAATGTGACAAAAGTACAATTAGATGTGATGTTAATGCGACAATGGAACCATCAAATGTGAGAAAAAATAAAGGAACTACCAAATATGACAAAAGTATAGTCACTTGTGATGTTGGTACAGCACAATGTGAGAAAAAAATAAATGAACCATCGAATATGACAAAAATACAGTCACATGTGATGTTAGTACTATACAATATAAGAATGGAACTGTCAAATATGAGAAAAAATATTAGGAAATTACTAAATGTGACAAAAGTACTATCAAATATGATGTTGGAACTGCACAATGTGAGAATGGAACTATCAAATTTGAGAAAAAATAAGGGAATCACCAAATGTGACAAAAGTACAGTCACATGTGATGTTAGTATTGCACAATGTGAGAATGGAACCGTCAAATGTGATAAAAGTACTATCAAATGTGATGTTGAATCTGCACAATGGAATGATGAAACTATCAAATGTGAGAAAAAAATAAGAAAACCACAAAATGTGATAAAAGTGCAGTCACATGTGATGTTAGAACTACAAAATGTGATGAGGAAACTGTCAAATATGATATTTTGGTAACCTGGTATAGCAAGTTGCAAAAAAGGAAGTAACGTAGAATTACCCAGCATGAATATCATCCTTGTCTTTATCACCTTAAGTACGTATTCGTTCATAATTGTCTATAGCCATTCGAACTTACTAGTTTATCAGAGAAGAGAACACATAAATTGAAATTTACAAACCAAATTAAGAAAATTAAATTAGTTTTGTTGAGTCAAAGTATCAACCACAAAAAATAAATTTAAAATATAGCGCCAAATACGAATATAAGTTATCTTTAACCAATGCAATGGAATTATTAACATTGTGACTTTATTCATAGAATTTTATTGACAAGCAATATCAGATATACACGAATACCCAATCAAAGCTCCAATCATATTATCCATAGAATTGCATTGATAAGCAATAGCAGCTATACAAAGTACAAACACTCGATCAAAGCACCAAACATAAAAACGGAATTATTTTGGAGTTTTAGCTATTCCTAGGCACTAATACTGGGCACTTTAAATCAAATAGAGTACTGAAATAACAGTGAAGCATAAGGAAAAAGGTAAACAAAATTCCAAATCAAATAAGGAACTCATGATTTGTTTGGATATCATTTAAACACTTAGCAAAGCAACTTTAAAAAAGAAGAAAAATAAAAACACAAAATTAGAACGATGATAAGGAACAACTTACTAATGAAGCACCTTTTCAATTCCTTCTAGAACCTTGGATCTCCAGTCAAATCATGATATCATAGGTTCTAGCAGCTAAAAAAGTGTTCATAAGCTTGGATTTAAAAATAAGGACAAGGATCGCACACAAGTGTACAGGAATTGCTGCAAACAAGATTAGGTGGCAACAATTCATGGTGACACTTGTCCTAGTATCACCATGAATTGTTGCCACCTAACCCTGTTTGTAGCAATTCCTGCACACTTGTGTGTAGCAAATCCGTGTCCTAAAAATAATAATAATTAGAACAAAGTGATATACATTTTAGCGAAATTTAAAAAAAAAAAAAAAAATTAACAGGGGCTATGAGGGTGGGAACAAAGATTATGAGGTAACTTTTCGTTTAGGTAAATGTGGGTTACAAGGGATTAGATTTGGGAAGCTTTCTTTTTTTACCGTTAGATTTAATGCTTTCTAGGTGTCTTATATATGTTTAAAAATGGGACGAATGAGAGAGTTTTTCAATGGGAGGTGAGCTAGACCCTATATTAATACTTTTTTGGTGCAGTTCCCAACTAATAAGTGTGCGTTTGGCATCAACTTTAACTTTTTGTTGATTGCTTTTTACTGAAAGTGTACTATGATATATTTGTATTTTGAAAAAAGGTGATGAAAAGTAAGATTTTAAAAAATTATGCATAAAAGTTAAAGCCTAAAAGTTAACAAAATAAATTGGACACAAATAAACACTATATATATATATATATATCATACATGTGCAAGAACAATTTCTTCATGTAAGTTTTAATAATAGCATGTAAAAACATTGACATCAACTGCCAAATGTCATTTTATATCACATCTTCTATTTTAGCTTTACATTACATTAAAATAATTTTAAAGAAAAAACTCAACTATATTAAAAAAATTAACAAAAAAAAGACCAAACCCCAACACATATCCATCACCCCAAATCCTACCACCACCGTCCATCACCCCCTAACCCTCCACCATTGCCATTGGAACCCACCTCCAAAGACACCAAAACCATCACAAAGATCATCCCAAAACCAAAACACAAACACCATAGGAAAAAAAAAAAAAAAAAAAAAAAAAAAAAAAAAAGAGAAATAGAGAGAAGAGAGAGAGGGCGGCGGCCACTAGTGGTGACTTTGCTAGTGTGCTCCATAGCCATTTCAACCCATAACCTATATCACAAATCCAAAACCACAGCACAACCTACAACCACCAATTTCAACCTCAAAGACAAACCCAACCACAAATAATCCCTAATCCCAACCATAAATACCCATAGCAAACCTCAACAACCCCCACCACTACAAAATACACTAATTTTAACCCAAAAGAAAAAAAAACACTGACGATTAGGGCTGTCCACGGGTCGAGTCAGATCAGGTTTTGTCTCAACCTGCATCCAACCCATCCTAATCGAGTGGAGCAAATCTCAACCCACCGTTGATCGGAGTGGTTGACGTTGACTGTGTTGGGTGGAACTAACCTTCAACAGGTAGTGATCAATTCAGTTGGATTTGTAGATCTAAAAAAGGCTAAAATCTGGCAAGTTAACGGTAGAAATCAATGAAAATCCACTGATATTTCTGCTGGACCTAGCAAAATCTCCCTAGATTTGGGGAAATTTTGCCAAATCCGGTGGAGATCTCATTAGATCTAGTTGAGATTTAGCCAACTCTACATTCTCTCCCCTTATAGATCTCTAAGTTCTTCTCTCAAGATTAGATTGCACTCTCTTGCATCTCACTCTCTTTGTAATTGGTTTTATATGAACCTTGTCAAGCAAATACCATCCAAACCAAACTTGCTTTCAAACCAACTTTTTAGCTAGACCAAGTAATAGCCTCTCTTCATAATAGATTAAATAAAAACTTTTGTTGAAACTAACATCAAAATTTCTTTCACCCAACATTTGCTTAGTGTAATCTATTCCGTTTGATTAAAAGAAAAATTAATAGGTTTGCAGGTTCGAAGTGTTTATAGTTGTGAGTTTCGTTTGGTTTGAGATGGGTTGGTTGTTAGGTTTGCAAGGATAAACTCGTTTCCCTGTTCCCTGTTGCTTGTTCTACATCCAGATTAAAAACGTGTTGAAGAAAAGTTAAAATTAAATTAAACTAATTTTTTTAATTAGATTTAGTACTTTTTTAGAAGATTTTTTTAGGTTGTTGTTAGGGGCCGTTTTTTCGTTGCGCGACCACGTGTTGTTTATTGGAGGGGTGATCTTGTTAGACCCGAATATGTTTGGGGAGTTGCATCCGGAACTTGATATTGGACCACGTAGTCCAATGGCTTCCAGCATATTTTTAGGCCTACAAAATGGGTAAAGCCCAAAGTCTAAGAATTATGATAATGGTTGAATAAATAAATAATATGTGTTTGATATAATAGCTTTGATTAATAGTTGTAATAGTAGTTGAAATAAAGTAATATGTATTTAAAGGTGAAGTAATTATGTATTCAATAATGTAGATTTAGAGATATGGAAATGTAGTGACTTATTTTTTTATGGTTTGTAGCTCCAGTTGTATAGCATCAGTGAGTTGATAATATTCCAGCAGAATGACTCCAGCAGTGGAGAGGCAGTTTGTCATGATAACTTCAAGATTGAAAGGGAAAAATGGGAGCAACTTGAGGGAGAGAGAGTATGTCCAACTATGTGTAGAGGCTGGTTAAGTTTGTCTCTTTTATCATACACTTAAATGAATTTCCCCCTTGGTAATGCCCTTTTAGTTATTAGTGAAGTTTATGAATAGTATTGCCTTCATGAGAAGAACTTTTGTAAGATAGATTTGTGCTTTCCATGAGAAGGGCTTTAGTATGAGGTTTTTGTGCCTTTCATGAGAAGGGCTTTAGTATGAGGTTTTTGTGCCTTCTAGGAGAAGGACTTTATGTATTAGAAGTCTATGCCTTCCTTGAGAAGGGTTTTTGTAAGAAGTATTTGTGTCTTCTAGGAGAAGGGCTTTAGTATTAGATGTTTATACCTTCCATGAGAATGACTTTTAGTATGAGTGTTTGATATCTCTTGAAAAGTATGGAGATGGTAAATGATATAGATGTTTTGTGGGATGTAGAATTTGTAATATGTATGGGTAATAATTATGGATGCTTGGTGAGAGATGAGTTTGTAATATATATGAGGAATATGTATGATAATTTGTGAGAGATGTAATTTGTAAGATGTATGAGAGATATGCATGGGTATTTTGTGAGATATGTACTTTGTAAGATGTATGAGAGATATGTAAGATGGTAAAGGAATTATGTAAGAGTTGCTGGAAAGATTATAGTGATGGCTTGTGTTGCTTTCGAAGAGGGATTTTATAAGAGAAGTGGAGAAGAGTATTGAGATGTGTTTATGGGCAGCAAAATAGTAGAATTTCAGAATGAGAGAGTGTGGGAGTAGAGTTTAGAGGAGTTGTGGTGTGTTGTATGTAATGGTCATGGTGTGTAATGTGTGTATGAGATTGTGTAAGAGAAATGGAAAAAGAGATGTTTAGAGATATGGGCAGCAAGATCGATGTATTTTTCATTGTTATTGATTTCGTTTCGTTCCGGCCATAGCGGCCAGAAAATTTCGTACCAGTCACTTCACCGGCACGAAGCACCCCCTTGTTCCACCTCGGGTTGAATTCCAGTTGATCCAGGCTCGTTCCGTTCATTCCAGTCGATTTCGATGAGTTTTAGCTAGTATACCAATTCCAGCCGGCATTGAAATCAAACCTGATCAACCCATCTTGTCACGGCGCCGGTCACCTGAAGAAACGCATCCCATCACAACAGTCTTCTTTTTCTACTTCTTCAGTTTTTTTGTGCGTTTCATCCTCTGCAACTCTTCTTTCTAATTCTTGTTGTGGCTATTTTCTGCCCAGTTCAACTTTTTATTATGCTTAGTTTTGTTTTATGTAATATTATTATTTTTAGTTTTGTGAGTCTTCATGTGACTAGCCTGACTAGCATTTGAAAGGGAAGCTTTAATTCAGATTTTTTATGTTGCCTTGTTAGCCCCCGCTCTCCTCTACTCCACGTTGTCATCTAGCTTTTAAATAAATTTCAGCTTTTATTTTTCATCTTTCATTATTTATATACATTTTATCTTATAATATTCTAAAAAATTGTTAATATTAGTTTATTTAGGAAGCTGAAAAATGGGAAAAACTAAAAAAGTAGTCAATAGGAAGCTTCTTGGAAGCTCACTTGTGTACAATTACCCAAAATGTGAGTTTTATTTGCAAAAGAAAAACCATAAATAAATGTTTTTTTAAAATAATAATCCCACTTTTTTTAATAGAAAACTATATTAGATTTATTATTTTATATAATAGTAATAATAATATATAAATATATATATATATATATTAGCTGTAATTCGGAAACAGTTTTCGAAATTGACCGATACCGAAATATTTCATTCTAATGAATAAACCGAAACGGGTTCCGAAATGGTATTCATAACATTTGTATATTCTAAATATGGAGAGTGAGAGAATGAGCATAAGATGAGTAATGGTGTAGTAAGTGTATGGAATGGTGTGTCTTAGGCTTTAGCTTGATCCTCTTTATATAGAGCCAAGTCTGAAACTAAATCACTTCAACTAGAGGAAAGACCAACAAAAAATGAAAGGATTTTAGCAAGAAAAATATAGTTTCTTTAGTTGGTTTTGGTTTTGGTTTTGTTGAGGACTGTTTTTTTGGCCACGTAGCATTACTTCATTGGCAACCCATGCCACGTTAAAATATTATTGATTCTTTGGGTAAATCTATTTAAAGCCCAAAGTAAGCTCATATCTCACTCAACTACATAGATTGGGCTCACATGACCCACGAAATCCTTACTTCAAGAGACAGATTCATGGTCCACGTTTCATCTTCATCAATTGGGATCATAACCCCACGACATCATCAACATCAACATATTGATTGGGCTTAAGCAATGAATCAAAGCCCACAGCCCATATTACCTCTCTTAAACTTATGGAAAGCGACTTCTTCAACAAAAACCCATATTTACACAAAATGACAACAAAACCCGAGGTACGTCATCTCACCTTCGGCTTATGATCCAAGTTCATAAGTCTCTTTGGGGAAACTTTGGGAGTCGTGGTTTGGAGGGCCAAGAGGTATATTTAGTAAAGCTCCAGCGGTTTAAAGTTGATAAAAGAAACATGTTGCTTTGCGTGTTTTCTTCAACTCCCTAAACTCTGACGAGTCCGTGTGTAGCGGGTAACATATGGTAAGCATCTCTTATCACGTAACACTTAAAATGATAAAATTCCCCATTACTCTTTTCCTAATGCTTAATATTCATCATGTGACAAATGCTCAATATCCCCAGCCATCTCACTGCTGGGTGGATAACTGTTCATTCAATCCCCAACTGTTGCTACACAAATTTAGAAACTTCATTATGTTATTCTACATAAATCTTATTACTTCTTTCAGCTGAAATCCAACTCAAACACATGGTTTAATCTGATTGGCTATCTTTTATCTTTCTCTATACAAAATATTCATGATATCTTTTATACCAACTGCTATCTATCACAATCAGACCATATATTTCTCTGCTAGCTGTCAGAGCAGAGCATTAAGCACTCTTCTTGCTCACAAAGATTAAGTCACAACCCAATGAGACCTTGACCAAATCTCTAAAGCTTCATTGACTTTCAACCAATCCTTCTGTTACTTACTAGAAATGTGTTGTAATGGAACCTTGCACCAAAAACACAAACACCCGAAAAGGAAGCATTTCCAACTGAACCCCAGCAGTGTATTCAGCACTTGAAACCTGGCTGGAAGTGATATCATTAGCCATTTAATGCTGAAATCCTAGCAGCCAGCTGTTATACCCAAAATAGCAAGATACCCTTCAAAGAGATCTTACCATTTTTCGGCCAAATCCATAAAGTAACTGCTGAATGACCTTTCCAGCAGTCTGAAATGGCCAATCTGACCTCATTCCCTTCTGCCCATAGCAAATAGCTTTTTCATGATAGTTGTCACAGTTTTTCCTGACAGCTGGGACAGCTTTTTCATGATAGCTATCACAGCTTTTCCTGACAGCTGGGACAACCTTTTCAAAACAGCTGTCACAGCTGACCCAGCAGACTGAGCATTACTGTTTTTTCCTCATTTGGCTAAAACCAAAACTAACTATTGAAACTACCTTTCTCTTGCTAAAATATTTTTATTTTCTGCTACTTTTTCCCCAGTAGCTTTTACCCGAAATAGCAAGAATACCTTAAAACTAAACATACTATTTTCGGCCAAATTTTAAGATAGATTCTCTGAAAATTCGTTGCTATTTAAGACAGATTTTGACTGATATTCTTTGCTAAAAAAAAAAAAAACCCCTTTAAACTCAGCTCTAAAGGGGACCCTTCATCAATACTCTCAAAGGGGGACACCAATGGAGAACAACTCTCTCATAAGCTTCCCTATTTTTTCTCCCTTGAATGATCTTCTAAAGCTATTAATGAAGTGCTGAACTTCTGAGTTATTTTTAGTTTCTAAATGAGGAACTAAACTCTTCAACCCTTAACTCACAAATGCCCTTCATAAGCCTTCATACACCCTCCAGCAGAAAAAGCCTAGGAGCTTTGCTAAACACACTACAATACTTTTACTCTCTTATACTCATTCTCTCACTCTCTATATTTAGAAAATACACCTATCTTACTGCTCCTATCTCCAAATACTTAAACACATCTCCATACTCTTCTCTTACAAAATCTTTTTTCTTGGAAAAGAATCTCTACAACTCCTCCAGCGGTTATAATCTCATATTTTTACTATCTTTAACCTCTATATATCTTATACTTACATGTATCATACATATTATAAATACTACATCCAATAAATACATCTATGTCTTTACCATCTCCACACTTCTCAAGAGATGTCAAACACTCATACTAAAAGCCCTTCTCATGGAAGGCATGAACTTCTATTATTAAAGCATTTCTCCTAGAAGGCACCAAGTTTCATATTAAAGCCCTTCTCTTAGAAGGCACCATTACTTCTTATAAAAGCCCTTCTCTTAGAAGGCACAAATACTCCATACAAAATCTCTTCTCTTAGAAGGCACAAATACTCCATACAAAATCCCTTCTCATGGAAGGCAACACCATTTATAACTTCACAACAACTAAAAGAGCATTGTCAAGGGGAAAACTCATTTAAGTGCATGATAAGAGGAGCGAACTTAACCAGCCCCTACATATAACTAGGCATACTCTCTTTCCCTCCAGTTGCACCCATTTTTTTCCATCAATCTTGAAGTTATCATAGAAAACTGTCTCTCTACCGCTGTGGTCACTCTGCTGGGATATTATCAGCTCACAGAAGCTGTACCGCTAGGGCTGCAAACCATCAAAGATAAGTAACTCTGTTTCCATGTCTTTAAATTTTTATCATTGAATACATGATTACTTCACATTTAAATACATATTACTTTATTCCAACTGTTATTACAACTATTAACTAAGGCTTAAACTCATTTATATGCATGATAAGAAGGACAAGCTTAACTAGCCTTTACCGCTGGTATTTTGTTGGAATCCTATTAGCTCACTGATGTTGCACAGCTGGGCTACAAACCATGCAAAGATAAGTGACTTTACTTTCTTATCTTTAAATCTACATCATTGACGCCATGCTTACTTCACATTTAAATACAAATTACTCTATTTCAACTACTATTACAACAACTAATCAAAGCTATCATATCAAACACATATTACATATTTACTAAACTATTATCGTGATTCTTAGACTTTGGATTTAATGGCATTGTAGGCTCAAAAGTACGCTGGTAGTTGTTGGATCACATGGCCCAATGTTGAGTTCCGGACGCAACTCCCCAAAAAGAACCCGGGCTTAGTAAGGTCATCTCTACAACGGACCACACGTGGTTGGGCAATCGAAAAATGGCCCCGAACAGGTTTTTAGCCAAATAAGAAAATTCTATAATGTTAAGGCTGCTGAGTCAACTATTCCATCTGTTCTGAAATAGCTGTTATAGCTATCATAAGACAGTTGTTACTTGGAACTGAAAGAGATGAGGTCAGCTGGATGATGTTAGGCTGCTGGAGAGAATATTCAGAATTTATTTCTTGGATTTAGCTAAAAATGGTAAGATCTCTTTTAAGGATATCTTGATGTTTTGGGTATAGCAGCTGGCTGTTGGGATTGAGCATTAAGGTTTCGTTTGAGAGTTCATAAGAGAATGAAATGGAATGGAATGGAATGATCATAAAGGAATGGAATATATTTAAGTAAGAGAAATGAATGAAATGAAATTAAGTAACATTGATTGGATGTTTTAAAATAAAGGAATGGAAAGGATGGAAAAGAATAAAAATGAATAGAATGTAAGTAATCTTGTTTAAGAGTAATATGAAGAGAATGGAATGAAATCATTTTATGACAATATTACTATTAGACCCCTATTTTAAAATAAAGTGCTGAATATATAGGGGTATTTTAGGAGTTTAATAAAAACTTTGTTAAATCTAATTTCATTCCCTCCCATTCCTCCCAATTTATAGGGGAATCAAAAATTGAGGTTTTAAGGAAATAAAGAGGAATGAGTGTTCCCTCTTACTCATTCTATTCCCTCCAACTTAAACTTTCAAATAAGAGAATGAACTTTCCATTTCCTCCATTAAAATTTTCAAATAAGGGAATTGAAGAATATTTTAAAATTATTCTTTTCATTTCATTTTATTCCCTCCTGGCAGGGGAATATTTGGTATGATCATGGTAGATGACAATTGGATATTAAAGATATTATGAATATTTTATATTTGAAGATTAAAGATGGCCAATCAAATTTAACCATGTGTTTGAGTTGGATTTTAGCTGAAGATAGTATTATAGTTTATGCTGAATAATATGATGAGGTTTCCTAATTCGTATAGTAACAACTAGAGAAAAAATGAATAGTTATTTTGTCAGCATTTATATGGCTGGAGTTTTTGAGTATTTGTTATATAATGAGTATCATGTTTTAGTCAAAAAGTAATGAGGAGTTTTATCATTTTAAGTTTTTATGTGATAAGAGAGGTTTATCAAATGTTACTTGTTACACACTGACTTGTTAGAGTTCAAGGAGTTGGAGAAGACATGCTAAGCAATATGTTTCTTTTATCAACTTTAAACCACTTGAGTTTTACTGAACATACTTCTTGGTCCTTTAAACCACGTTTCCCAAAGTTTCCCCAAAAAGACTCATGAATTTGGATCATGAGTTAAATATGAGACGATATACCTTGAGCTATGTTGTCATTTTGTGTAAATCTGGGCTGTTGTTGGAGAAATTGTCTTCCGTGAATATGAGAAAGGTAATATGGGCCGTGAATTTTGATTCATTGCTTGAGCTCGATCCATATGTTGATGTTGATGATGTCGTGGGTTACGATTCTAATTGATGAAGAGGAAATGTGGACCATGAATTCACCTCCTGAAGTAAGGATCTTATGGGCCATGTGAGCCTAATCCATGTAGTTAGATAAGATATAAGCTTATTTTGGGCTTTAAAGGAGATTTACCCAAAATTCAATAATATGTTGACGTGGTGTGAGTTGCCAATGAAGAAATGCTCTGTGGCGTGAAAAAAGAGTCCTCAATAGTTGTTTAATGATATGGCATAAGAAATCCGCGTGGTGTTATTTTATTTACCAACCATAAACATGTGGCAAGTTGATATGTCACTCAACAGACACATTATCATATTTTTAGCGATGGGGCTAACAATGTAAACAAAATATAACTTTAGAGTGTACAATTTAAATTCTGAAACTTTGGGGTATAAAATTCAAAGACTCAAACTTTAAGGGTACAGTTTGCATTTTAGTTGTTATTTTTAGAGAAATACTATATTTACAATATTTTTACAACAAATCCTAAATGGTAGGTTGTTATTGGTTGTTATGAGTAGGTAAAAAATAATTTAAGTTATTGATTCAAATTAGAACCAATAACAATTTAAACACTTATGATTTGTTCTGAAATTATCATGTAAATGTTGTGGACGTAGCACTTATTTTTTTTTTTTATAGAATATTTTTAATTTTTTTTATCTACTACTACTATTTTTATTTTTTATTTTTGAGAAGTCTACTACTACTACTACTACTATTTGATTGCGAAGATATATAGAAATTTTGAATTTTCCAATATAAAAAGGCAAGTTGTAAAATTCAAACCAAAACAAAAGAAAAATTCAAAATTAATACAAAAAAGTTACCAGCGTCCCGCGCTGAGACCAGCTAGCATAACAGCCGGTGCCGCCTAATTTCCCATAAGCGCTTACCACGTCACAATCCATCTGGATCTCACCTATAATAATATGGCAACGTTGTGTTTTAAAAATTAAAATAGAACATCCTCATTTTGTGTGCCTCCATCAAGTCAGAGAAGAAAGAGCTCTGTGGTTGTTCTAGGGTTTAACAAAAAGAGACAAAGGCCATTTGCGCTCATTCTATGGTTTTACTTTTACAAACGCCTCTGTTGGACTTGGAGCTCTGATTCTATACCAAAACTATGGCTTTCTGGGGTAAGTTCCCCCAAAAAAAGAACTCTCTTTTTTGAAAATCATTTGGTTAATAGTCTGGAAAGTTAACTACTTGTCACTTTTTGCAATGTATTCTCAATCCACATGTGTTATAATCGTGTTTGTCTATATATATATATATATATTCTCAGGAGTTGAAGTAAAACCCGGGAATCCTTTCAAACATGAACAAGATGACACAAAAGGACGCCTTCACTTATCAATGGTACTGTTTACAAGGCTGAGCTTGCCAATTTCTATTTAATCCTATGTATTGGTTTTGTATTCTGAATAGATTTTGAGGAAAAAGCTCCGGTTTTGATTTTTTTTTTTGGTTGGTATTGGCTTTTTTGTAAAGAGTTTGAGTTTTATTTGAACTGGGTTTTGAAGATTTTGTTCATTTCGATTCATAAAAAAGGTATGGGATGGGTTTGATTTAAATCTTCTGTGCCGTGTGAGTTTTGAAGAGATTTTGAGGTTTCCTGAACTGGGTTTTGACTGTTATTGTGAATGATGATGTTTATTTGGGTTTACTCAGGCAACACTGGGGCTTGGTACTGCCAAAGAAAGAAGTATACTTCAGTGCAATATAGGAAACAAGAGTCCTGTTTTTCTTTGCACTTTATATCCTGTGAATTCTGAGTCGCTGCAAGTGAATTTGGAATTCGAGGAGGCTGATGATGTCGTTTTCTCAGTGCTTGGTCCTCGGAGTATTTTCCTTTCTGGTTATTATGTGAGCACTAGCCAGCAGTATCCTTTTGTTGGTTAGGACTTTTTTTAACTTTTGTTATTAGTTAAAAAGTCTATGCACTTAATACCTGTTTGGTCATTGGGGAAAAGTAGGGGAAAAAAAAAAAGAATTTGGAATTTAGAATTACGGTTTGCTGTTTTATCCCCTAATTTGGAGCTGTTCATTAAATTATGCTTGGTAAGTTTGGATCAGTTTAGATGAGCTTTCCATCTCTTGGAGATAAAATCAACATAAAACATTAGGCTTGAAATCTGTGATTGAAACCCCACTTCCCACTTCCCTCTTCTCCACTATCTACTCATCTCCAAAAAAAGAAAAAAAAAAGAAAAAAAGAAAGTTACATAAATTCTCACCTTACTAGCAACCAATTTGGTGGTAGAAAGAGTTTTTCGACTAGTTGCTTGAGAATTTGTTTTAGGGGTTTCCTTTACTGAAATGGCAAGAGAACCCTGCGGAGAAGATATTGCTGACACGGAAACAGATTTATCCGAGAATAGTGATGAAGACGAGTACGAGAATAGTTTTATTGACGATGATGAGCCAGAAGTCTATCCACCTTCTCCCATTTCCAATGATGAAAGTATGTTAAAAAAACACTTTCTGAGGTTCATTTTTTTCCTCATGAGTTTTTCTTATACGATGTTAAAATTTAGCCTATAACATTAGTTCTAATTTTTTGTCATTGGTGTAGATCACACCAGATGGGGGGGACTATGTATGTGTCATCTTTGATGTGGTAGTTTCTACATTATCATTTTGATTGAAGTACTCATATCCCAAGTGCGAACAATTATTTGTTCTGCTAATACATGCATTGTGCATTTGTGCTGCATGAGAGAATTGGTTTTTTAGTGGACTTGGGTTAGTTCCAATATTGAACCTTTTTCTTTAATGGTGGTTACAAACTTACAATTATCAAACTTGTTTGTGAATGGAATTTGATCATAGTCAAAGTTAACAATAAATATGATAGTGTGGTTGGACTGGTCATGTTGATAAGAGCTGCGTACTTTGCAACCATCAGATTATTGAATCACTTCTGATCAATTATTACTAAATCAAATAATATATATATATATATATATATATCAACCTAATCTCCTCACATTCCTGGTTGTTCTCATGCATATGCTCTACTTATGTTCTTCAACATTTTCCATATATTTGAATTCAGGGTTATGCTGCTCATTTCCTTGTTTAGCTAACCTCATCGTTCCCTTTCTGTTCCTGTTGAAGACATGTCTCATGTGTTTCCATTGTCCAATTAAGATATACCCACTCAGTAGTACATTTTTGTAAATATTTATGGAATATATGCTCTGAGTTTTTGCTCTATGTATTTTGGTGGTTACAGAGGAAATGTTGTATAATGAGAAACCCAAGAATGGGAAGGGCAGCTGTAGATGGCTTAGGAAGAGCTACCAAATGAGTGACTCTGATGATGGGGGATGTTCTCAACCAAAAAATATAGTCAATGGTAGTAGCGGTGAGCCAGTATTACGAAGTGAAGATAAGGACAGCTTCCCCATTGTAGTTCTCTACAAGAGCAAAACCACCACAAAGAAAACTACTGAGGAAGTAAAAAGCAAAGCTGACGAGGGAACAGGTGGAACCGGTGACAAGAAGACAGAAGATGATGTTAATCATGCCATTGAACCAAAAATAAAAGCGGACAATGTGATTGTAGATGCTCAGCCAAAAATGTGAGCACTGCATGACTGGTGTGGCAATTTATCTTGTTTAGAGTCTACTTGGTTTATAATTTTTTTTTGGTCACACAAAAACAATCAGATGTGTTTTCTCAAATGTTTGAGTTTAAGAAAGGTTTCTTTTATTCCTTTACTGCTTATGTCAATGGTAATTGTGTTGAGCAACATTGGGGAAAGTGTTCATTCTGTTTTCCATGCTTGGTGCAGGCAATCTGACACGCCAATCAATTCAATGCCATCTGCTTCTGAAGTAGGCCCTGTAAATGGTGCAAAGCCAAAGAGGAAAAGAAAAGAGCGGTTTAAGGAGGAGAAACCTCTCAAGGCTGATAATGCTAACTGTAGTAATATTCTTAAAGAGGATAAAGCCCCTAAAGATGAGGCAAGGGTTGATAATATGGGGCAAGATATGTGTATGAAAAATGGACAGGAGTGGGAGGCAGCCAATGACAAGTTAGTGATTTTGTGATCTGTGGTTTGAATTTTTAATATCGGTTAAATTGCATATTTGGTCCTCAGCCTTTGACCTTTGTTTCAAAATCTTTCTGATGCTTTAAATTGTTTCAAAAATTTCCTTATTCTTATTTGAGCGATGGAGAATGTTGACGTAGCTAATGAAATTTATGAAATAAAGGTCACTTTGAGGATGTGGCATGAATTCTATTTGCCATGTTAGAATTTTCTATCCATCAGATGATGATAAGGAAATATTTAAAACAATTTTGAAATTGTAGTGACTAACGTAAAACATAGTAGATTATAAGGATGATTTTGAAACAAAGGTTAAAGGTTGATGACCAAATATGCTAGAATTCTTAATTCTTATCAGTGTGCAACTGTGCATACATATAAAATTCTTAATCAGAAGGTTTTTACTGACAACTCTGTTTGTCGATCCTTGTGCTTATGTCAATTTACTTGTGCAGGGGAGTTGAACTGCCAGATACTGTTTCACTGCCTTCCATTGAAGTGAGCCCTGAAGATGCTGAAAGGCCAAAGAAGAGAAAGAAAGGACTAACAAAGGAAGGGAAGAATTATGAAGCTGAGCACAAGCATAGCACTGTTGTTGAAGACAATAACACCCAACAAAATGACAAGTGAGTGTTTCTGTGATTTGAGATTCGAATGTATAAAAAGAAGAATATATATAACATACTCATATACATACATTTAAGCTTAGAGGCATTAGCCACATCTATGCTATACCCCAAAAGGACTAGTCTAGTTACAATTGAGTCTCCTTGTAAACACAAAGCCTAGACCATGCCTGATGTGGAACTCAGTTTTTAACTACACAATACAGTAACTTATTCAATATCAATCTGGGGCATCACAATCTGCTCCACTGAAATCTTTGACGTCCTTGTTGGGGCCCTCGTTGTGGGGCAGTGTCTTCGAGAGATACACGGGGTTACTTGGTTGGCACTAATACCAAGGAAAAGTGTTAGTCACATTTGCACCCTACCCCAAAAGGACTACTTTAGTCACAATTGAGATTTCTTGTAGTTGTTTATAAAACCCAAATCAACCTAGTACATGCCCGATGAGGAACTCACTCAGTTCACACTCGCCTAACACACACTCAACTAATTGGGACATCACATATTCCTCTTATTGAGAGTTTTTACTAAGGCTTTAGTTCGTTCATACTTTGTCTTATTTTTACTTGAGTAGGGAAGCTGAACTGCCTGAAAATCTTTTGCTGCCTTCTGCTGAAGTTGGCTCTGAACCTGGTGAAAAACTTAAAAAGAAAAGCAAACAACGGGCAAGGGGTGTGAAAGCTTCTAAATCTGACAGTAATCATGAAAATGTTGTCAGAGAGGATGGAGCTCAGCAAAACAGGGCAAAGGTGGAAGACATTGTCCTTGGTCTGCCTGTGACATTCAAACAAAATCCAAATCCAGCCAATAACAAGTTAGTATTCTTTTAGATTCAATTCTACAAATAATAGAAACACATAAAAGTTGCATGAACTCCCTGCCCCCCTCCCTTCCAACCTAGTCCAAATACAGGAGAGAGAGAGAGAGAGAGAGAGAGAGAGAGAGAGTCAAAATCACTAAGGCGCATGCTTAATTCATTCTCATTTTATTGTTTGCTTGTGAGAAGGATGCAATTATGTAGATAATGCTCTTGGCCATCTAGATCTTCTGAATGCTAAGCTGAGTGCAAGGCAAATTGTTCTTTGGGTGACTCTTTCAGTCTTTGTTTGCTGTATGCTTTATGCTTTCTGTTTATATCATTCTTCTATTTGTACAGGAGTCTTGACAGCAATTCTCATGTATTTGCTGATGAAAATCATTCTTCGGGCAAAAATATTAAGAAGAAGAAAAAGAATAAAACCCAGGAGAATGGGAAAGATTTGAACATGAATACATCCCTTCTGTCAGTGGACAAGAAAGCTGATGACAAGTCATCTCAAGTTTGGACCTTGTCTAATGGATTAATCCTTGAGGTGCTAGAAATGGGGAAACCAGACAGCAAAGTAGCTGTGTCAGGGAAAAAGGCAAGTCACTTCAAATGATATTAATTAGGATTTTGTTAATGTGTGCCCTTAGGGCACACAATAATTAATCATTTTCAGAAAAAAATTTCTCGGGAATTGAAAAAGTATTGATAGCCTTTTCAATTTTCGAGAAAATGTTTCCAAAAATGGATGGCTTAATGTGTGCCCTTAGGGTACACATTAACAAGACCCAATTAATTAAAGGCTTTTTTGTTGCATGCAATCTTTGATCCAAATAATGAAACGATAGAGTAATTTGATTTATTTTTGGGTCATCTGAGGTAGGCCTGTACGCGGTTCGGTTCGGTCGGTTTTGGAAGGATTTTTTGCACCACACCTCACCTATAAGGTGCGGTTTCCTCCCATAACTAACCGCACCTCTCCTATAGAAGGAAAAAACCAGTCTACACAATGTGCAGTGCATTCCATCGGTTTGGTGCAGTTAGTTCGGTTATGTGTATTTTGCTTTTAAAGAGAAAAAAATATCTTACACAATAGAACTGCATCGTTTCACTTTAATGATGAGTGAGTTGGGTGTAAAAAAAAAAAAATTAAAAAAAAAGTCTAAAACGACATAGTTTAAAAAATAAAGAAAGCTAGGCACAAGGTTATTAAGGGTCCGTTTGGTAATGTTGTTTTAGTAACGTTATTTGTATTTTTTGAAAATACGTGTGGGTGAAAAATTGTATAGAAATACGTGTAGTGTTGTTTAAAAATTGAAAATTGTTATTTAAGTACATGTACCAAACGGGTTCTAAATGTTTTAAAAAGTGAAGGTGGAGATTGAGTTGGTCATTAATTGGTTTAAAAAAATAGAAGTTTAAAAGGATACAGTACTATTAAAGTATATTAAATTATAATATAATATAAATCTTGGCACAAGTTCTTCTTCAAAATCAAGTTGCAGATGTTTATATCAAGAAGAAAAAAATAAAAATAAAGCCAGGCAGCAAACGTGAACCACTCAGTCACGCAAAATGTATATACATATATATCGGTTGGTTTGGTTTCTTTTTGGTGTGCAATCTTGCAGACGATCACCGGACCGGCCGACGTCGGTAACGGAAAAGGACTACTGACATTGTACCTAAAAGGTTCGGTGGAGCTTTTTGTCGGTCAGGTCGGCGCGGCTCCGGCCGGTTTTGTCGGTGCCGGTTTGTTCTTGAACAGCCCTAATCTGAGGGGTAGCTTACCAAAAATGATATTCTCATCTTGTACATGTTCTACTAGAGCAAACCAAAGACATGTATGTTAGAAATATGCTGATATGAATTTTGTTTGGTTCCAGATCAGTGTCAATTACAATGGAAAGTTGAAAAATAATGGAGAATCAGTTGACTCGAATGATGGTGATGCTCCCTTTAAGTTTCGCCTAGGTATTACCATACGAGATAGAATCATGGTTTTGCCAAATAGGATTTATTAGTTTAATACGATGTTTAACATATATGGCTTCTTGCAGGTGTGGGAAAAGTTATGGAAGGTTGGGACATTGGTATTAATGGTAATGACTGAGATATTTGTCCTAACTGAACTTTTTTGCACTTTAGTTATTGTTTAGCATTCTTTGGCTGACATTTATGCATGATTCTTAGGTATGCGAGTTGGTGAAAAGAGAAGACTTATCATCCCACCATCAATGGGGTATGTGATTGAATTCTGACTGTATATTGCAGCACATTTCTTTTTGCTTCTTTCTTTGGGTTCTTAGCCCCTTGCTTGAAGTATCATGTTTGTGTTGCAGATACGGGAGTAAAGGGCATGGTGAAAATGTACCACCGGATTCATGGCTGGTGTATGATGTTGAATTGGTTAAAGTACACTGATTGACTTGCTTCATTGCTTGTGGTGCTGTCTGATATCTCAGTTTATTTTACTTAGATAATGTCGTTTTTTGTTAAAAGTACAAAAATATGGGGGTACCTAAACAAATTGCTTGCTGGCGTTTTGTTTTTTGTTCATAGCTTTTTAGGATGAAATTAGCCAGCTGTTGTATCTCCCTTATAGTTGCTCTAGCATGACCAATTTTGTACATGGTACTTTAACTTCGTGACCTATTGGTAAAAAGTTGCTTGGTCATGGTTTGCAAAAGAAACGAAGGCTTGATATTGGTGCAGCCAAGTCCAAAAAAAATTATGACAAACATTTCAACTTTCTTATTGCATTTACAAAGTCTCTTAAGACTCATTAATAGCCCAATATGATTGTAAAATATCGAAACAGTCTAGCTTATGGAAGGATTTGGGGAAGTGACCGGGCATAATGTCCAAATTTAACTAGATTTGTTGATGTGTTCTAGAGTATGGAGAAATTATGTTATGTAACAAAGAGAATATCAAAACATTTCTATCCTTCCTTTGGATAGGAAATCAATAAAAGTTGGAAGAGCATATCATAGCATGTGTTGAGTCTGTGGTTAATGTATAATTCATGGCTTGCTTGGAATACCCAAAAAAAAAAAAAAAAAAGGGTGGAAATGCACTTTTTGTCTTTACATTTTGGCTCGATTCTCGTTTTGATCTTTATATGTTATTTTTATCATATTTAGTCTTATTTAGAAAAATGTCATCCGTTTTAGTTCTTATCGTTAGTATCCTAATAGAATATCATATGTGGCAAACGGCGGATCAAAATATTATTTTCTCTCTTACGTGTTACTACTCCTGCCAAATCACCTTCCTGCCTTAATTTCTTGCATGTGAGCCTCACGTGACACACTCACATGTGTGTGTCACTCCCTTCCTTTTAAACCACCATCTCCAACAAAATAATAATCCCTAAATTCCATTTTTCACTATCTGAGCTCCTTTGACCTAAATTTGTTGCTCCTCTCCTCTCGTACATCAGAGCTCCTCTACCTCTGCCCTTACCTCGAAATCACATACCATGAAATCAAGCTTTGTGTCAACTGGTGGAAGCTTGAGGAGAAGAGGTCCAATGAGATGCTTCTTTGGCGAGAAACTAGTGGTAGTGGTGTCGTGGACAGCAAATAACCCTGGTAAAAGGTTTTACGGTTGTCCATATTATTGGGTAATGTCTAAAATTAAAGAAATTTTAATTTTTTCTAGTATTTTGCTGCAATTTTGGTAAGCATACATATGGGTTCAATATTTGATTTCAATTTTAGGTTAGACGCAAGTGTAGATTTTTTGAATGGCGTGATGATGAAATATGTTAGCATGCAAAGTGCTTATCCCAGAGCAGAGGCAAAGAATTATCAGCCTCACGTGACACACTCACATGTGTGTGTCACTCCCTTCCTTTTAAACCACCATCTCCAACAAAATAATAATCCATAAATTCCATTTTTCACTATCTGAGCTCCTTTGACCTAAATTTGTTGCTCCTCTCCTCTCGTACATCAGAGCTCCTCTACCTCTGCCCTTACCTCGAAATCACATACCATGAAATCAAGCTTTGTGTCAACTGGTGGAAGCTTGAGGAGAAGAGGTCCAATGAGATGCTTCTTTGGCGAGAAACTAGTGGTAGTGGTGTCGTGGACAGCAAATAACCCTGGTAAAAGGTTTTACGGTTGTCCATATTATTGGGTAATGTCTAAAATTAAAGAAATTTTAATTTTTTCTAGTATTTTGCTGCAATTTTGGTAAGCATACATATGGGTTCAATATTTGATTTCAATTTTAGGTTAGACGCAAGTGTAGATTTTTTGAATGGCGTGATGATGAAATATGTTAGCATGCAAAGTGCTTATCCCAGAGCAGAGGCAAAGAATTATCACACTTGAGGCTTAGATGGCAAGTTGCAAGAGGAGAGAAAAGTTTTTGGTAGGAATGTTGGCACTGTCTTTGGCGATTTGTGGGATTTGCCTGTATGTGATTATGTCTTTGGTTGGTTAGATAGGTGGGTGGCCTTTAGGTTAGATAAGTCCTTTTAGTTATGGAAGGTTTGTAGTTTGGTTAGATAGGTGGGGTTTTGCAATTTGGTTAGTGAAACTCTTTGGTTGTTGTTGGGAGTTTTTGTGATATGAAGCTTCAAATCAACAATTTCCCACCTGCTGCTCTACTTGTAATTGGAAATAGTTATCAATGGAACAAAAAGATTTCATTAATTTGGACAGATGCTTGAACAGATGCTTGGTGTATTTGATGCTATGATATTCAATTGTCAAGGCAGATGCTTGGTGTATTTAGGCCTTGCTCCTATGTCTAATATACTGATATAATGAAATGGCATGACCTGATATGGTATGCTACTTCTCACACTTCCCAAACTATCACAAAATGGCAACAAGAAAAATTGTCAATTTGCTATTGAAATTCAAATACCTACTTCTCAATATACAAAATGCTATTGAAAAACTGTCAATACATAATGCTACTTGTCATACTTCCCAAACTATCACAAAATGGCAACAAGTAAATGTCAACATTGTCAATTTATTTCAATTCAGATATACACTGTTGCTGCAAATAAAGTTTTGGTGTACCAAAATAATTACCAAAAAGAGGCCATTGTTTAGCCATTAAATTATTATACCAAACTAAGGCCAATTGTTTAGCCAATACAAAAAGAAAGCCAAAAAGGCTTGAACATAACAACAAAAAAACAGCATCTGGAGTCAAGAGCCATTGTCAGGTTGCTTATCCTACTGGACCATGCACAGAGGATTGGCTCTCAGCAAACCTCAATGCGTCCATGTACCTTGATGCATTACCAATTGCACTGAGAGTCTCAAATGTGACTGCCCTGCTCTTCTTCTGCCTTTTTTGGCTTGGATTGGATGTGGTATCACTTGAGTGTGGAGGTGCACTTCTGAGATTAGTAGTGTTGGAGGTTTTTGATGTTATCAGTGTTGGAGGTTGGAGGTGCACTTCTGTTGTTGGCCTATAAACAATCTGAGGTTAGTACAGTTATCATAAAAATATATATATATATATATATATATATTCTACTTCTGTTAAAAGGCAAGAGTTTAAACATTTTACCTGCTTAGTCCTCCTGTTAGCTTGCTTGGCATTCCTTGGTAGGGAAGAGTCCCCCCCCAACTTCTCCCTTGTAGCTTCTTTTATTATGCCCTAGTTTCCATAAGACTTGCACTACTTGGAGATGCCTACTCCCCTTCGTTTCCTTCCACCTCTTGGTTCATCAGGCTCTTTAGCTCTTTTCTTCTTAA
The DNA here is from genome assembly GCA_023736055.1 of Quercus glauca. NCBI lineage: Eukaryota > Viridiplantae > Streptophyta > Magnoliopsida > Fagales > Fagaceae > Quercus > Quercus glauca. The sequence continues at coordinate 18,568,494 of CM043315.1, read as the reverse complement.
GCCTGCTAGAAGGTCTTCTCTTGATAGAAGGCTGTACAAGTGGAAGGCCATTGCGTTTCCTCATATTCTGCACATTAATTGGATCTATAAGTGGCTCATACCAAGCCTGGTAAATAGTCACTTTGTAACAGTCATACACATACTTTTTAGCCTCCGCTATATTGAAAAATATGCAAGAAATTGCATGGGCACATGGTATACCTATTATGTCTCATTTCCTACAGCTACACTTGGATTCAGCTAGGTCCACAGTGAAACTTTCTAGCATATTTTTCACTTTAAACTTGGTTTGACCAGCCCAACATGCTAGCCACCTATTACTGCCCATCTTCTCTTTATATAATCTCTTCCTAATCTTAGGACACAATTCTGACTCTGCCTTCAAAATCATCTCCCTATTTGCTTGAAATCTTCCCATTAAATACAACCTAATGCACTTAAGCTGCAAGCACATACAAATAGACAATGAATGTATCATTCAAAACACATATAACTATGGAAATAAAAACACACATAAATATAACTCATACCATGTTGATTATTGGCTTGCTTCTAAACTTAAGAATCTTGTTGTTGAAGCTTTCACACATGTTGTTAAGCACTGTGTCACTTTGTCCATCCCCACTGAACATATGCCTAGCCTAGATAGTTGTTGAATGGACATTAAGCCAATTATATGCATCTTCATCAACTTCTTTCAGTTCATTCATTGTCCCCTTAAACTCTTGTTTATATGTTGCCTTGGCTGCTTTTCATAACAAGTCTCTAATGAGCACACCAGGATGATTCTTTCTCAAATTATTGTATAGATGCATGCAACAAATCTTGTGCTCAACCAATCCTTGCCAAGAACAACAACTCATTACAGTGAATATAGAGCATATTCATATCATATTTTGAAAACCAAGTAATTCACATTCAATATACCTTTTGCTGTTCTGAAATGAAAGTCCATCTTTTGCCATCACCTATGTCAGCAAGCAACAAATTCAGAAACCAAATCCAAGAATCCTTGCTTTCAACCTCTATCACTGCAAAAGAAAAAGGGAAGTACTTATCATTGGGGTTTCTGCCAATATCACTAACCAACTGGCCTCCTATCTTGGTCTACAAATGGCATGCATCCAGTCCACTGATTAGCCTGCATCCAGCCAAAAAACCCCTCTTGCAACCCTCTAGGCATATATATAATCTTTCAAAATAGGGCACAACAACTGTCAAGCCCATCTTAGCTACTAAATCACCCTCATTAAAGTAATGGACCTTTATCAGTACTGTGTTGCCAGGATTGCACCTCCTCAACTCTTCACAATACTTCCACAGCTAGTTGTATTGTTGTATATGAGCCCCATCAACAAAATCTTGAGCCTTCTTTCTAGCCCTGCTTGCTTTACCTGCACTTATATTCACTATTTATTTCTCATGGACAACATCTTGAATATCTTTCAATTTAATGTTTGGCTACCTCCTAACCTTCTTCAACAACTTTTTTCCAATGTATGTAGAAGTATGTTGAGGTCCAAAATTTCACAACAAAGCCCATTCCATAAAAAAATAAAGAAAGCCCAATTCGTGCAGCAAGAAGAATCAACATCAAGGCCTTATATATGTTCAGATTTCCAGCAAAAAAGGCCATTAAAAAGTCCAGCAAATTCCAGTGAAAGAGCTGGGCCGGGATCCCCAGAGGCTCGGGATCCTCGGACGTGCAGCACAGCTAAAATGGATTGAAGCAAGTTTAAAAGAGGGATAAAAGACAAAGAGCATGCGGGTCTCATGCACCTAGACATACAGTGGGATTAGAAAGTACGAAGCAAAACGCAAGAGCTGTGCCTCAAGGAACCAACAATGAGAAGACCATAAAAAAAGAGAGGTAACCAGAAGGAGCTTTCAACCCAGCAGTAAAATGTTCCAACTATTTGAGGAAAATGACAAGGATGGAGTGCAACCAAAAAACTGGAAAAGTGGAAGAAATGGCCAAATAGGTGAAGAATCAGCGAACAGAGGGAACCTTGAAATGGAAAACTAGCTAAGGGCTTTCAGCTTAGTCGGACCAAAAGGAAGAAATTATGAGGAAAAAGGAAAGGACAAGCCTCTGGGTAACTGACACAGTACAAGCTCACAAGGGGCAAAAGAGAGAAATCGCTTGTGCCTCAAAGCCCTAGAGTCGCACTATAAAAGAAAAAGAAAACCCATGCTGAGGGAGATTCATTCATCACCATTTTGATCGGAGAAAAGATATCATAGCAAAGCCATTGGAAAAGCTCTGTAAAACCAAAAGAAAACAGAGGAACCGCTCCTGGTATCCCAGAGACAGCCACTATAGCATATGCTTGGATTCAACAAATTCAAACTTTGCAAGTCTTAGAAGCTTGAATAGCTATCAAAGTCTGTAACTTTTGAACTTAGTGAGCATATTGTAATCCACAATCAAGAAAATAATGAAATACCTCATATTGATTTGAGGATCTCTAACAATTATTTCGTGCATTTCTTTATTGCATTGTCTTCCTTTACTGTTTCTTGCTAAAATCCTTCTCATCTAACTATCTTGGAAGGCAAAGCTCAAGCAAAGCCACTCGGACTTGAGTTCCAAATCCCACAAGTCTTGTGTAAAAGCACCAAGTCTGTGAGAATTGGGGCAAGGATCCTCGTGGCAGAATCATTTTCATGAAACTCATTTACATATATGTATATGTATTAAAATGTATATCCTAATCTAAGAAACTAACAATTATTTGAAGATATGTGTATTGTATAATGTGTTTTTATGTAGCACCCATAGAGATAAAGGGAAAGGACAAAGCTCTATTACATAATAAACATGGAAAAGATCATATAGTTCAGAGAACCAGAGATTCTGGGTTCTTACAGGCCTAATACGCCTCGAGATCCCACGACAGTATGCTCGGGATCCCACGACAGTACGCCCCAGGGTACTAAGAGGAATTGTATTTTTCATCTTGAGGAGCTTTATATGACTTGCGCACAACTTGGTTCGTAATCAGCCCCATTTAGCTGCGGTGAACCAAGCCCAGTCCACCAAAATAACAAGTATTTGGGCCCGGGATCCTTATCTCTACTTGGGCCTGTGTGCTAAGAAAAAAAAAGCACTCTCACAAAGTACATTTTGGATTTTTATAACTCCTGGTGCATGTGTGTTCAGGTATCAGAGTTTTTAATTGATAGCTCTTCCCCCTTGTCACCTTTGTTAGGAATGCTACAAATTTGCTTCCAGGTTGGCAACAAGCTCTAACTCTTTGCAAGTCATTTTTTACAAACCTTATACCCCAACCTCCATTAACTGCATAATCAGTAATAGCATCCTTAAATTGCCTAGGTGAAGTAAAAATCATATCCTTCTTAAACCTAATATGCTCAACCTTATCTATTGGCTTAAACATTGGAAACTTCCTTCTCCTGACAGAGTTGTCTACCTCATCAGTAGCAGGATGGTCATCATCACTGTCATCCTCACCCTCAGCAATGTCAGATGATGATTCATCAAGACTATACAGCTCCTCCACTCTCATAATCTGAATTCATTACCCTAGCACCCATTTGGACTGGTTTATCATGAACATCTTCCCTATTGTCCTAACTATCACTATTTTTATCATCAAAACTCCTTCTAGTAGGGTGCAGGTCTGGCTCTTCTTCTAGGTCACTTTCCCTAGTGTCAGTACTATCCTCTACAGCTTCATCAACTGGCTCCTCTTGTTGCTCCTCAATGACTATTTCTTTACCAGCCCTCCTAGAATAGAATTGTTTGGCATTTACCTCAATAGGATCATCATGGTTATCATTGTCATACTCCTCATTATCATGCCAAACAAACTTACCACTATCATGTCTATAGTCCTCATTATTCTGGCCATACCAATCATCATTATCATGAAAATAAAAATTATAATGATAATCATCTTCATAAGTAGCTTGATCATAATAATGATCACTAACATCACCTTTAGAATCAACCTCATCTTCATAATAGCTAGCATGATCATTATAATTTATTGGGTCATCAACTTTAACAACTTCAGGGTCTACAACTTCTAATGCCTGATCATTCCTAACTTCTGCTCCTAAGGGCTCAACACTAGGTTCTTCACCAGGTTGTAATACCTCTAACGACTCAATATCCTCAACTTCTAACTCCTCAGGCTCATCTACTTGATGATCAACATACATGTGAATCTCTTCATGACCTTGTACTAAGTCTGTCATGAACATTGCAGCATCATCATTAATAACCTGGTGAAAATTTGCATGCTCTGGGTTCACACCAGGCATTTAAAACCATAGAGTACTCATTGCATTGTGCCCAAAATCCCTACATATACCCTCAATCTCTACCTTTGACAACCTATCAGGGTCACAATTATCCACAACACTAATTGTCACTCCCACATATTGTTGGGGGTTCCAAGTAAAATGCCCACCATGGTGAACATAGAGAGTAAGGAACTCATCCATCTTGCATATAATATATAGCCAAACACTTTTCAACTGATAAGCTAATTTTTAAATTAATAAACTAATAATAAATTGATTAATATACAATACATCCAAACACTTTTCAACTTATATACTATTTTTTAAATTAATAAACTAAGAATAAACTAATTAATATACAATATAGCAAAACACTTTTCAACTGATAAACTAATGTTTAAATTAAAAAACTAATATAACCAATCACGAGAACAGGGGAACAAGGGAAGGAAACACATGGACCACGGAAAGGAACCATCAGAAACACAAAAAGCAACAAACAAAAAAGACAAACAGTATTATACAAATTCCAAAACAAAACAGTCAAACTTATTTTATCATTGTTGTCCACTTACAACTATAAAGAGATCGAGAGAGAGAACATACCTTTAGCATAAAAGGGTATTTTTTCACGTTTGTCTTTAGATCGATGTGGGTATTTCGCTTCTTTTGGGTATTTGGCTTCAATGTGGGTCGATTTGGGTTTTCAGAGGAACAATTTCTTTATCGATGTAAGGTTCAATCTAAGGTTTCATCAAATTTGGGTAAGGAGTGTGGCTGAGGTTGATAGTGATGGTGAGCGTATTTTTTGAAATTAGGGTTTAACACTAGAACATTTGGGGTTTTGTTTGTCACACTCATGGGTTGGACATGTGATTGTGTCACGTGAGGCTCACGTGCAAGAAATTAAGGCGGGAAGGTGATTTGGCAGGAGGAGTAGTGACACGTAAGAGAGAGAAAATAATATTTTAATTTGCCATTTGCCAAATATGATATTTCCATTAGGGCACTGATGGTTGGGACTTAAATAGATGGCGGTTTTCTAAATAGGGACTAAATGTGGTAAAAATAAAATGTAGGGACCAAAATGGGAATTGAGCCAAAATGTAGGAACGAAAAGTGCATTTTCACAAAAAAAAAAAAAAAAAGAGTAAAATATTATTTAAGTCCCTAAATTTTTTCATCACTAAATTAAAATTTTTTTTTTTTTTTGGTGCCTAAATTATTGAAAAGTTTATTTTTATTTCCTAAACTATTAAAATGTTTTACTCTATGTGCTTAAGATTTATTAAAAGTTATTTTTTAGTACTTTCGTCTTTAAACTACTAAAAAAAGTTTTTTTTTTTTTTTATCCTTAATTTTGTTTATAAATTATTTAAAAAACTCTTTTCAAATTTTAAGGATGAAAAAAGAATTTTTTAAAATTTAGAGAGGTAAAACAAACATTTGATAAACTTTAAGATCAAAATAGTATTTAAAATAAAAAAGAAAAAAAAATTGTAGCTTCTTTGTGCCTCCGTTAGTAATAATATATATAAATTAATCTCATACATGTGCATGAACAATTTACTCGTATAAGCTTGAATAAATTAATCTCATACATATGCAATGACAATTTTGGAGTTTCTTCGTACAAGTAATTAGTCCTTGGCTGCCAGCTCTCTCGTGGTGCTAAGGTGAGGTTTGTGGTCACCCTAGATTACAGTTGTTATGGCTCAATCCAACATTTCCTAGCGGAAAGTGCCGCTATGGTTATTTCTAAAGAGGTGAGTCATGATGGTTGCCCCCACTCCCGCTTTTATTCAGCCAAAAAAAAAAGAGAAAAAAGTAATTAGCTTAAATACTAGAAGTAGCATTGTTGGTGATTGTCTTAAGCCTTAATACCAGCAGCCTATCAACTTGTGGACTTTTTCTTCTTCTTCAATCTTCATCAGATCCATTCAGTTTCCGATTATGGATTCTATCAGCGCCGAACCAACCACTGTCCTCCACGTGGTGGCGATGCCTTTCCCATGCCAAGGCCACATCAACGCCCTCATGAGCTTGTGCAAGTTATTATCTTCAAGAAAACACAACCTTCTCATCACCTTCGTTGTCACTGAAGAGTGGCTACGCTGCATCGGCTCCGAGACTAAGCCAGACAACATCCGCTTCGCTTCTATCCCTACAGTCATCGAGAGTGCAAAAACTGTTGACTTTGGTGGCTTCAACGAAGTTGTCAAGACCAAGATGGAAGCTCCCTTTGAGCAGCTCCTTGATCGGCTTGAGCCGCCGGTGGCTAGAATCATTGCTGACTTTGAGCTGCAGTGGTCATTCGGGGTCGGAATTCGAAGGAATATTCCGTTGGCCTCGCTTTGGACCATGTCCGCTTCTTTTTTCTCGTCGCTACATCATTATCATGTTTTCGCACAAGCTCAACCACAACTTTTGCCACTTCACTCAATAGGTTTGCGCACTAGTACTAGTATTGCTTGCTATGCTATAATTTTCATGCTAACATATTTATGTCTTTTTCTCATAAAATAATTGTTAATGTTGAATCAGTAGAAGTTAGGAGACAATTTTTGTATCAAAATTTTAATCTTAATTCTGATGTGGTCAATTAAAAATAGTGGAGAAAAAGTTTTAAGAATTAAGATCGTATGAAAGTGATAGTCTATTACATACAAGAACTTATACTTGTGGAGTGACCATCGCACCAAGAGTATGCGGTGGTATCATAAGTTGAATCTTAAGAATATTCATTTAATACTCACATGATAATGATATACTATAAATAACATATGACTACTCGAAAATGATTAAAATTCAATGTGAACCATATTAAATTACTAACGGTAGAATAGATCTACACCTTATTAAATATATTATTAATGCTTCTATTACGATGACATTTGAGCTTGTCTTATCTTTTTGTTTTTGGCGTTCTTTTTTTGGATATTTTTTTTATATGTTCGTTGAATATCAAATTTGTTCCTAGACAAGATTTGACAGCCTCATGGTCTGCTACGTGTAATATATATCTATAGAACCCAGTGGCGACTCCAGGAAATTTTTTTCAGGGTGTTTCTTAAGAAATATAAATTAAACAATCTAATAATTTGTTATATTGTTGTTTCATTAATTATAAAATTATTAATTGTTGTTTAGCCTAACATAGTTTAATTTGTTTGTCTTTTATAATATATTGGTTAATTAAATTATTAATTATTGTTTATTAGTTGCTTCTTTTAATTAATTATTGATTAATTAAATTATTGTTTATTGGTTGCACTAGCACACATTCCATGTGCATTTATTTTCCCCAATTCAAATATCTCACCTAGCCCCATGTGCCCATCCACCCCCCACTCCACTCAACACCACTCAACAGACAAGCCTCATACCCCCAATAAAAAGTTTTCAATTTCAACTAAATAAATTGTTACCAAATAAATTCTTAATAAACCATCAACAAGGATTGAATAGAGAAATAAATGCACATACAGAAGAAAAAAAAAATTCATTATTGCTCTATGTACACAACACTACAATTCACTAACTTTATTATATCTCAACTCCCAATTAATTTCAAAGTTTCAAACAAACTCAATTTTTACTTAAAAAAAAAAAGACACTAACAGACAAACATAACTATTTACCATTAAAAAAACTGCTATTCATATAAGCACAAAAAGACAAAAAAGAAGAAGACAAAAATCAAGTCATAGAGCACAACACGTGGGAGGATATCAATCCACCACTAGACACTTCCTTCTATTTTCTTAAAAAGAGAAAGAACTCTCTCTATCTTTCTTTGTATCAGACAGTTTAAGAGAGAGAGAGATATATATATATATATATATATATATTTTTGTTGTGCTCGTTGCTCATTTGCTCATGAGAGAGAGAGAGAGAGAGAGAGAGAGATACCAGATCTGGTGAGTTTGGGCTAGGGGCGGGGCTGGCAGCTTTGCTGCTACCATGCTGCTACTGCTGTCTCTCCCTTTACTGCTTTACTTCAACCATCAGCCGTTGAGTCTCTTAGTTAGGCTTAGAGTTAGGGTTTTATTTGTTTGTTTGTGTTTTTTATTTTTTATTTTTTATTTTTATTTTTTAATCTTTGATGGAATGAGAGATTAGTTTTGTTTTAAATTTTTGAAAGGCCCGGCTATTTGTTTTTGATAAAATTTGGTTGATTGGGTTAAATTTTCTTTAGCTTTATTATTTTGTGATTTATGTTGTTGTGCTAAATTTTTTGGGCTTGCTAAATTTTCTTTTATAGATTAGATCCATAAATTCTTTTTATGGCCTTTTAAAGTGCCAGTAACATTGTTGGGCTTTTTTGTGGCTTGCTCTGTTACAATTTTTTTTTTTTTTTTTTAAAGTAGAACAAATATATATATATATATATATATATTTTTATTGGAGGGTGTTCCTAATTTTTTTTAAAAGGGTAAATAAATAAATTTTTTTTAATTATTATATATAATTTTTTTTTTTATTTCAGGGTGTTCCTGGGAACACCCTGCGCTTAGCATGGCATCGCCACTGATGGAACCTTCCTCATCTCTCCACCCTTCCCTCTTTGGTTCTGTTTGTGCCTTTGTGGTGGAAATGGAACCTCATTACAAAACTAAAAAAACAAAAACAAAAAACAAAACAAATAAATTTTAATTCATCAGTGTTGTGTGCTATGGAATTCTCTCACAATTTAATTTAGTACCAAATGCCCCTAAAATTGAAGGTGGGGGGATATTGAAAGCGGTTCTATAATCTATTATATGCATGTGAAAATGGAAGTACAAAAAATATGTATCCTTCGAATTTCATTTGTTGGTAAAATAAAGCCTTGAAACTATAACGATAAAAAATCAGGGTTCGCTACTAGACTAATAGTAAGCTAGTTCACACCCTCCATTGAGTTATTAAATTGATTTTACCAGCACTCTATAAACATACAAACATTTGGTAAATTAGAATATATGTATAAATATGCAAGTGGGAGCAAACTCAATTCTATTTCAAGTTTTCGTAACTAACCACTCTTTGTTTTTTCACTAAGCCAACCTATATATATGAAGTGCAAACAATTGATTTGCGATTGGTGCATATTTGCTTAATTTGGTGTGATAGATCAAGGAGAAGAGCATGTGGATAACATATTGGGAATTTCTTCAAACCATCTAGAAGACTTACGAACAGTGTTTCATGAAAACGACCCACGGGGAATGGAAATGGTCATGGAATGCATTTCAAAGGGGTCCAAAGCACAGTATCTTCTAATCAATTCTGTTTATGAGCTTGAACCTCAAGCCTTCGACACTTTGAAAGCAATATTTCATTTCCCTGTGTACCCTATTGGCCCTGCCATACGTCACATGGAATTTGAACTTGAACATAGTTCCTTTATAACTACAACTAATGACAACTACCCTGACTATCTAAAATGGTTGGATTCCCAGTCTGCTGGCTCTATCTTGTATATTTCATTGGGAAGTTTCTTTGTGCTCACAGACACCCAAATGGATGAATTTGCAGCTGCGCTTCGTAATAGTGGTGTTTGGTTCTTGTGGGTGGCTCGTGGAGAAGCTTCTCGGCTTAAAGAGAGTTGTGGTGATACAGGGTTAGTAGTGCCTTGGTGTGACCAATTGAGAGTGTTGTGCCATCCTTCTATAGGGGGGTTTTGGTCCCATTGCGGATGGAATTCTACTCAAGAAGCTGTTTATGCAGGCATTCCTATGCTTACTTTCCCCTTATTTTTGGATCAAGTTCCTAACAGCAGGCAAATTGTGGAAGACTGGAAGATTGGGTGGAGGGTGAAGAGAGCACAGGTGGGAAGTGAAATATTGGTGACAAAAGAAGATATATTAGAACTCGTACAAAGGTTTATGGAGCTTGAAAACTGCGAGAGAAAAAAGACTTGGAAAAGAGCAAGAGAACTAAAAAATATGTGCCATCAAGCGATTACTGAAGGTGGATCTTCTCATTCTCACTTGGATGCATTTGTTAGTGACTTTTTAGAAGTCAAAAACCATTAAGAAGTTTGTTAGTTTGTTCTGAATGACTAGGCAAATTGTAGCCACTGAACAATTTTTCTTAACTTAAATATAATAATTTGGCCACTTGAACATTTGGACTTTGATTTTTGCTATCTGAACAACGGATTAAAATGCATATTTATAAAACCATGTAAATTTAATTAATGTGTCGAAAGGTTTGTTTGTTGATCCAGTCAATTTAATGCAATTGATGACCTTAAGTTGCTTAATTAAGGTGACCAATAGCATCATCATAGCAGGAGAAGTAAAAGATATTTGTCATCAAGTGATTACTGAAGGTGGTTCATTTGATTCTCACTTGGATGTATTTGTTAATGACTTTTTAGAAGACAATAACCATTTAAAAGTTTCCTTATTTGTTGTTAGTAACTAGACTGAGTTGTAGTTATTGAACAATTGTTCTTAAATGATGTTCATTAATGTCAGTTTGAAAATTCGAAAAAAAAAATTATGAAAATTATTGCTACTTGAACAAGTGGATTTTTTATTTATTTTTATTTTTAAGTGAAGTTGAAGCTATGGGAATTTAATCAATATATGTGTTGAAAAATTTGTTGCAAGTCGTTGAACCAGTCAATTTAATGCATTGATGACCCTATGTTGGTTAAGGAGATCAATGGCATCATCATAATTTTGTAATTTTAAGCTTCTTATAGATGGAGACAAATGTGAGATGAGACATAAAAAGCCACATCCTGTTTGCAAGGCTTGAACGTGTTAGACAAGTAGATGGAAAATTTCTCACTCTCCTTATTCAGTCAATATCTGTTGGAAAATCCACACAGCCGCCTCCTTGATTGATGAAGCTTATTCCTTTAGAGCAATTGTATCAGTCTGGCCAAATTTTTTCGTCTATTTTACAATAAAAACTTATTTTTTTTTTTATTTTACACTACCACTTTTTCAAACCACCCACATTAATTCATCTATTTTACAATCTATTCTATTTAAATAATAATATTTATTATTATTATTTTATATTTTTCTTTTGTTTCTATCTCTTTATCTTTGTCTTTGTCCTTATCTCTCTCAGACCAATCTATTGTCCCTTCTCTTCTTATTTTTCTTCTTCTTCCTTTCATGGTCACAGTCAGATCACCTCCCTTCCACAAGCATTTTCTTCTTCTTCTTTTTCTTCCTCTCACAGTCAGATCAACTCTCCACCACAAGCACCACAAGAATCAAAACCCACAAGCACCGATCTCCGTCGGCCCACAAGCACCGACTCCGTCAACTCACAAGCATCGATCTCCACCGCTAGCATCGATCCACAAGCATCAAAACCCATTTCTGTCGACCCACAAGCATCGATCTCCGCCACCAGCACCGATCCACAAGCATCCAGACCCATTTCTGTCAACCCACAAACTCTAATCTCCGCTGTTAGGTTTTTAGACCCCTTAAAACAACAATTGGATTAATCTAGTGAATTAGCCAAGTGATTAACTTAGTCAAATTATGCAAATCTAGGTTATCACAATCAAAACAATCATATCAGGTATATAGCAGCGGAAATATAAATAACACAATGATATGATGACCTAGGAAATCACACGGTAAAAACTTGGGGAGGATTTGACCTAGCTATCCTCAAGGTAAACTTGAATCCATTATATGAAAGAATCGAAGTTCATACAATAGGACTTAGACCACTAACATCCTATTGCTACCCATCGGTAGAACTTACTGACACAACCACGTGCAAGCTTCGAATCCACGGACTCCTTCTTTCTTGGATTCTCCAACAAGCATAAGCACACCCGCTTGTGTATCTTTAAGCTCTTATGGCAGCAACTAAATGATCATTAAGATGTTGAAGTAATCTCCTTCTTGATAACCCTAAGTTTATGTGAAGGAAAGTTCCTTAAGGATCTCACAAGAGATTCACACAAACAACAATATGAGCAATATGAGCAATATTAAAACGTGACTAGGGTTTGCCTTTTATACTTAGGGCAAAAACATAAAACCCTAAACGTTTTAGGAGTTAGGGCTGAGTTGGAAATTCTGCAGAAAAAACAATCTGGCCGACTTTCGATCAATTGAGTCTAAGCTTCGATCGATCGAGTTAGGCCGAAAGTAACAAATACTTCTACAGCTACTCGATTCCAACTTTACATAAAAGACATAACTTTCAGCAAGCCTAAACAAGACTAAACAAACTGTTTTGATCATGGTTTGCCAACAATACACATTAGAGTTCTAAATACATAAAATCCTAAGTCTTTAGAACCTAACAAACTCCCCTTTTGACAATCCGTGACAAAACACAAACTAAAAAATCAAAGTTTACAAATAAAAGCCATTTACAAAAAAATGCTCATAACAACAAATCCAATCCTAACTACTATCCATCAGTTGCAAGTGTAGATAGCAGCTCAACTGAATCAACCTGTATATTCCTGAAACACTTAACAAATGCATAAACATGTGTGACAGAAAAACAGTAAATCAACAAGTATGTAAACTAACTCTCCTCCTAAGTTAGATACATCAAAAACAATGTTAACTCTCCTTTAAACAAAGCATTCTTGTAATTTTCACACAACACAAAATAAAAACATATATCAATGAATAACTCATAAATATAAATCAATAAGTAGTGAATACAAGAATCATGTGAAACAATAAATGTATCAGGAAGTAACTCCACCTAACATGAATAGCCCAAAAAAAATTTCAAAGGAAGGTATACACAATGAAGCACCTAGATACAATCTAATATCTCCACTAGCTCCATAAAAGAAATCTCCCCCAAACTACAAAAACTCATCTACAAGACAAAATATACTCCCCCTTTTTGTGACAGAATGCCAAAGGGCAATCAGAAGCCATCATCAAATGGAGGTGGTGAAGGCAAACGGCAAAAACGCGCCAAATCGGTTCTCAAAGCACGAACCTCATCAAGCAAGTCCACAAAAATCTGACCATGAGTCGCCTGAACGGTCATTATAGTCTCCAAGGTACGATGAATATCGAAGTCATCTGAAGGAGGTGGAGGAACATCAGCAGCAGCAGCAGCATCACCAGCAGGATCAGCAACATCCTCACTAGAAAGACTTGTAGAAGTAGACGGAGGAGGAGCGGTACCAGAAGGCGCAGTCCTAGGATGTTTAGAGCAGCCCCTGCTTAAGAAAAGAGGCATCGATGGGAGCAATAACATGAACGGGATCAGAAGAAGGGAAGTCCTCTAGACCAAGATACAACAAAATCCTATGATTGAAAATAGGATGAACAAGAGCATGAGTTGAAGACGAACTCTTATAAACTTCGTTCAAAGAACGAAGAAACATATGAGGAAAACTAATAGGAGTATCAGTAACAAGAGCATACAAAAATATACACCGCTCAAAAGGAATGGTGTGAAGATGAGAAATAGGCCACACAGAATGACATGCTATCCTAAAGAAGAGATAGTGCAACTCAGGTAGCTCAGCAGTGGTGATCCTAGGGTCAGAACCCCACTGGATAGAAGTCCCAGTGATGTAAGACATGACGTCATCTAAGGGGGGAGACTCATCATAGGGATAGACAGGGTGCTGGAACAAAGGTACCCCTAGAGCATCAGCCACTACATCAAGAGTAATGGAGAACTCTACACCTCGTATCCAATTCTTTACCAAAGTGTTGGAATCATAGATGCAGATAGAGATGTTCGAAAAGAACTTTCTAATCAGGGTAGCTGGAGGAGGAGGATTAGAAAAATCCAACAGTGGTAACCAGGCCCGACGCTCAAAATTAGCCCTAATGGCCAGATCAACCTCATCTAACAACACCTTACGCTCAGCCCATATTTTTCTCTTAAGGTTCAGTGTCTCAAAAGTCTCTTGGTTTTTCACACTCGAAAACCTTGTACGGTCAAAAGAAGGAGGAGAAGGTGGGGGTACAGACCTATTAGCTCGAGTCTTCCTAGGCATGATGCTAAGGGAAGAACAAAGACACAAAGATAGAACCAAAAAGAACAAAACAAAAACACAAACCAAGGGCAGATTGCAAGTTAGCACAAAAAAAATAGAAATAATAGTTCTATATGATGCATGAACAGTCAAAATGTCATGATGCATGTTCTAATGTAGTGAAACTGAGTTCAAATTAAGTATTCATAAAATTGGCTTGAGCATAGAGATTCTAACAAAAACCCCAAAATTTGAAAAACCACTTGTTTGTTTTTTATAAAAGATTGACTAATTGACCATCACACACGCTAGAATACACATTATAATGATCAATTTCATCAATTCAACAAACCAATTTCACCAATTAAACTTAATTTGAACAAAATCCCCAATTCGGGTATATTCAAGCCCTAAAAAATCCAATTTCTTACAAATCATGAAATTGATCAAATTAACTCATCAAGAACAAGTTTATAACATCATATAAACAAAACCCAACGATCAATTTCAGAACATAAGGCCAGATTCATATAAAAATCCCAATTGTGAATAGGTCCAAAAATCCCATTTAAAATGCATGAAACATGAAAATAAACTCAAAAAGAAGGGTATAAGTGTCTTACTAGCCCTTGGAGAGAGAAACCTAGCAAAAGGAATGATCAAAAACGAAAAAAAATAGGGATTGAGCCTTGACCGAGTCGTATGGAGAGAGAAAAGAGAAACTTTTTGAAAAAGTGTTTTGACTCAACTGAAAATCAATTTTAAAAAAACTTCTCATACGATTTTCGATTGATCAAATCAACTCGAGACTCATTAGACATTTTAAGCACAGTTTCGATTGATCGAAAAGCTTCCTTGATCGATCGAAATTCTGGGAAAAACAAAATTTTTGAAAAACAAGGCAGTTTTGCAAGAGCCTCCTCAAAGCATTGAATTTTTCAACCAAAATGCATGAGTATGAGATGAAATGCTTTTTCAAAAATATATATATATATATATATATATAAGCTTTAAACCCAGTTTTTCCCAAAAATTTGATTATCAACCATTCTCCCTTTAAATTCTCAAGCGACAAATATGTTGTGTATAATACTCAAGGTATTTTCAAACTTGGTTGGTTAGACCAAAAACACACACAATAACATGTACAAAGTTTAGCAAAGATTAACTTGTGTAGTGTGTGTAACTAACAAAAACTTGAGATACATGTGAGGTGATATCTGAATAGAAATCAAACACAAAGTCTACAAAATTCATCACATAGAATTCGAAAGAGACTATCACCAAAAGAGTTACATCCTATAACTCTCACATCTCCTAGATCATAAGCTTGCAATCATGTAAGTTTCTTGAATTTTTCCTCATAATATACACACAAATTTTAATTTTTAGAAACTTAGTAAATAGCCGGGATAATGTACACACCAATTTTAATTGTTTGATTTAGCTTTAAGCCCAATAATGTACACACCAATTTTAAGCATTTAAATCGAGGCTACACCTTATGTTATTTTTGTGCATGTGCTACATTTTCTCAAGCACAAAATCTTACGATATGTACTAAGGTGTTCATGATTGGCTAGTGAACAGTGGTGAGATGGTTATTTATGCCTTTCTAAAAAGGTTCAAGTCCGACAGTCAAAGACATGTGACTTCAAGATCAAGACAAAGTGATTAAAAACCATAAACATCTTTCCCACACAACATGCATTGCAAAGTTTCAACTAGTAAAGTGTAATATATAAGCTCATCAAAATTAAATAAGGTACATAAGACATGTTATGTGAAAATAAATTTGACTAACCTTGTTTTCAAAACCAAGAAAAATAATGCCAAACACAATTTGCTTCCCTTCCCTCTTTTTCTTTTTTTTTTTTTTTTTTTTTTTTTTTTTAAAATAAGGAAAACAAAAGAAATCTTAGAATGAAATGCATGAATGTTATACAATGCAAATCCTAGAAGCAAAAAGACAACAAAAACTAAAGAACAATGGTCACAAAGGATATAAAATTGAAGCATAAGGACCATGTCAGAAAGACTCAATTAGATCGAGTATTTTGCATCTAAAATCTTTTAGATGCACCACGAGCATTTGAGTTCTTATTCACATTTGAGTGATTTCCAACTCCAAGATTGGAATAAAGGTTTAAGTCTTTACCAATTCACTAATGAGTGCCATAGGATCTTGTGCTTGAGGCACATGCACTTTTGGTTTGTTTGCTCTCTTAGCAACTTGAAGCTTGTAATAGTTAGGACGAATGTGTCCAGACTTCCCATAAGAATGAAATACCCAAGCAGGTTTACCGTGCATCTTGTCCTTAGAAAGGGTAGACTCCTTACGTTTAGACTCTTTCTGATCAACCTTAATCTTCCTAGATGGTGAAACTTCTATAGGTTTGACAGCCTCACTCACAGGGGGGTTGACAGTTTCACTTACAACCTCACTCACAGAAGGTTCAGAAGAAGATGAAGGAGCAAAGATAGTGGAATTAGGTACAGACACAGAGATGCTTTCAACAAAACCTAATCCAGATTTGTCAGAAGGAGACTTTTGAACACTCAGCATATGATCAAATTTAGAACTAGCAGATCTAGCAACAGATAAATCAAGTTCTAATTTTTTAACCTTATTAATTAGAAGCATATTCTCAGTTTTCACATTGTTTAAAAGTTCATTAGAATCAAACAGTTTAACAAGCAAATTCTTTTTATCAAGCTCAAGAGTTTCAATTTTCTTCAGGCCAAGTTCAATATTCATAGCATCCTTTGCAGCAACTTTGCAAAGTTTATTGTAGGTCTCTTGAAGATCTGCATCTTCAGAGAGTTCCCCATCAGAAGGGTTCTCTTCAACAAACATGCTTTCATTGACTACAGCAGTAGCAGTGAAAGCAATGAAGTTTCCATCCTCGTCACACGCAGACTTATCATCAGAAACTTCATTATCACTAAGGGTTACAGCCATAGCTTTACCCTTAGACCTCAAGAATGTAGGACATTCAGATTTCACATAACCATACCCTTGACATCCAAAACATTGAGGACCCAAAGAATTATTAGGAGATTGATCTACTTTTTCTCTAGGTTTTTCAGTGTTGCTAACCTTATTGGGATCATTCTTCCTAAACTTTCTAGATTCTGTAGTGTTTGTACTTCTTGCCCTTCTGTTACTATTCCTAAGGAAGTTTCTAAAGTTCTTGGCAAGGTAAGCAATCTCTGTAGCAGAGAGCTCATCATCAAATCCACCAACCTCAACATCATTAACTGACTTAAGAGCCATTGACTTGGATTTGCTAACTTTGGGTAGGTCCAACTCATAGGACTGAAGAGATCCTACAAGTTCATTAATAGGGATGGAGTCCACATCTTTGCTTTCAGTAATGGCAGTCACCTTGGGTCTAAAGTCTTCAGTTAAAGATCTAAGAATCTTCCTAACAAGTTAGCATAGAATTCATCAAAAGTTTCATAATCAGACATCCTAATGTTTTCAAATCTAGAAGTTAATTGCTGCAACTTATTTATTTTGACAGCCTTTGTGCCTTCATGCACAGTCTGGAGGATATTCCAAGCAATGTGAGCAACCTCAACATTAGAGATTCACTTAAATTCTTCCATAGAAACAACGTTAAAGATAGCATTCATAGCTTTGCTATTGAACGCAACTGCTTTTTTTTGAAAAGTTTGCCACTCACTCACAGGAGTAATGGGCTTCACCCATCCGTACTTAACGGAGTTCTAAACTCTCTCATCAATGGATTTCAGGAAGGCTTTCATCCTTACTTTCCAATAGGCATAATTATTCCCATCAAAGTGAGGAGGAATAACTAGAGAGTGTCCGTGTTCCATGACAACAGGGGTCAAAGATAAGCTCAGAGATCAAAAGATCAACAACAAGAGAGTTACCCGCTCTGATACCACTTGTTAGGTTTTTAGACCCCTTAAAACAACAATTGGATTAACCTAGTGAATTAGCCAAGTGATTAACTTAGTCAAATTATGTAAATCTAGGTTATCACAATCAAAACAATTATATCAGGTATATAGCACAGAAATATAAATAACACAATGATATGATGACCTAGGAAACCACACGGTAAAAACCTGGGGAGAATTTGACTTAGCTATCTTCAAGATAAACTTGAATCCACTATATGAAAGAATCGAAGTTTATACAATAGGAGTTAGACTACTAACATCCTATTGCTATCCACCAGTAGAACTTACTGACACGACCACGTGCAAGCTTCGAATCCACGGACTCCTTCTTTCTTGGATTCTTCAGCAAGTATAAGCACACCCGCTTGTGTATCTTTAAACTTTTATGGCAGCAACTAAATGATCATCAAGATGTTGAAGTAATCTCCTTCTTGATAACCCTAAGTTTATGTGAAGGAAAACTCCTCAAGGATCTCACAAGATATTCACACAAATAGCAACATGAGCAAAATTAAAACGTGGCTAGGGTTTGCCTTTTATACTTAGGGCAAAAACATAAAACCCTAAACGTTTTAGGAGTTAGGGCTGAGTTGAAAATTCTGCAGAAAAAACAATCTGGACGACTTTCGATCGATCGAGTCTAAGCTTTGATTGATCGAGCCAGGTCGAAAGTAACAAATACTTCTGCAGCCACTCGATTCCAACTTTACATAAAAGACACAACTTTCAGCAAGTCTAAACAAGACTAAACAACCTGTTTTGATCATGGTTTGCCAACAATACATATTAGAGTTCTAAATACATAAAATCTTAAGTTTTTAGAACCTAACATCCGCCACCAACACCGATCCACAAGCGGCCAACTCCAACACTGATCTCTTTCTCTCTCTCTCTCTCTTGGTTTATTCGTGTGGGTGTGTTTGTGTATTTCTGTGTTGATTTGTCTGTGTGGATGTGTTTGTGTGGGTGTGTTTGTGTGTATCTGAGGAAAAAGAAGATGAGGGTCGTTTTGCACACGGAGAAGAGAGAGAAAAAAAAAAGTGAAATTAGTAAAATAATAGTATACATAGTTACAGTAACTGTGTATATATGCATGGTTATTATAACAAATGTGTAAATATACACAGTTTTAGAAGGACTGATGTGGGAAGTTTTGTAACTCAAATGTGTAAAGTCATCTCTTTTCCTATTATACAAGAGTTAGTGCGGATGCTCTCTATACTTGCCAATTTACAAACCTAAATCTCAAAGCTTAGGTTCTGTCTGGTTAGCTGAAAAAAAGTAGTGTTTTTTGTTTTCATTTTCAGTTTTCAGTGGGACCTACCAAAAAAAAAACAACTTGTTTTTTTGGTTTAAGAATTTGTACTAAGTTTTCATTTTTAGTATTCTAAAAGTTGGATTTGAATACAAAAAATGAAAACACATTTTCAGCATTTTCAATTTCATAGAAAGTGAATATAGTGGTAATTTCGTAAATATTGTGAAAACGCAAAGGGCCCATAGAAAATGAAAATAGTGGCAATTCCGTAAATATTGTAAAAACACAAAGTGCACCACTGTTGATGTGAGTGTCTGTAAGTGAAAAAAGTAACTTAAAAAGAAAAGAAAAGAAAACAATGTCAAACCATTAATGATGAATTTTATACCCAAATTAATTATATATTCAAAATAACTTGCTAAACATCTTCACATATAAAAATAAATCATATGTATATATATATATATATATATAGTCCCTATTGGTTTTCTCTCCTCTAGGGTAGGAGCGCTCCCTCTCGTTCGTATACGAGGTTCTTCCTCCCTTAGTTTATACTAAGGGTTTGATTTTTTCTTTGTTTGTTCCGGTGCTAAATTCCTGTTGACTCATGGAGGATGATGTGTTAAATATTCTTAAAAACATGAAACTGACTACAGATGAGGAAGAGGTTATCTCTATCTCAGATGAAGGACGGAAAGCAGAGATTGAAAGCTGTTCTATGAGTTTGATTGGGAAGTTTCTCACGTGTAGGTCTTTTAACAAGAGGGCTGCCCAGGGCACTCTTAAACGGGCATGGGGTTTGGAGAATCAAGTACAGGTTGTTGAAGTTGGGGCAAATTTGTTTCAGTTCAAGTTTAACTCAGAATTTGACATGAATAAGGTTTTAAAAGGTGGTCCATGGACTTTTGACAATCAAGTTTTATTACTTGTTCGTTGGAAATCTGGGATGACTGCTGGTAATGTGCGATTCGATTCGGCTTCCTGTTGGGTGCAAATCTGGGGGGTGCCGTTTGACATGGTTTCTCCATCAGTTGCCGAGGCGGTGGGTGGACGTTTAGGTGTCGTGGAGGAGGTGGAGAAGCGACGAAATCAGGACACTCCGAACTTCTTTATGCGTGTGAAGGTTGCTCTTCCGTTATCTAAGCCTCTTCGGAGAGGGGCGTTTTTAGCAGGTTCGAATGGGCAGAAGTATTGGGTTACTTTTAAATATGAGCGACTTGCTCTGTTCTGCCATTACTGCGGCTTGCTTGGGCATGATCTTAGGCATTGTGCTCAATATTTTGGTGCAACTAAGAATGGTGATGAGGCAGAATGTCAATATGGGGACTGGATGAAGGCAACTGGTATTCGAGCACGATCTCCAAATAGTAGAGGAAGGTCTCGGAGTGAGGTTGATCATGCAACAGAGGTTGAGAATGTCCGTTCACAGCAGGCAAGTGGTAGGGTACCGGGGGAGGAGGACGGCGGAGATGGGGATGCAATTGCTAGGGTTTGCATGGTTACACAGGGTGAGGGTAAAGCCGAGAATCACGGGATTTTTCCAGAAGTTTCGCTGCCAATTCCTGAGTTTCAGGGAGAGAAGCTTTCGGAGATAGATGGGATGGATGGGCTGATGTCAGGTGTTGATGATTTAAGCCCAAGTACGGCCAGGCTAGAAGTCTTTAATGGGCCTATGAATCAAATAAAAGCTAATGGGCCTCAGAGAGTGGAGAAACAAAGCAGATGGACAAGGCTTACACGTATGGATATTGGCCCTATGGACTTATTAAAAGAGGGGGCAAAGTCTATATTGGGGAAGAGAGGCAGCCAAGGAATGCAGCAGGATATTTTTGATATAGGTGAGGTGCAGGTAGAAAAGAAAGTTAAGTCTGGGAATGGTTCTAAATCACTTGAAGCGGCGGGGGTGTTGCAACACCCTTGCCGAGAGCAATGAGGATTTTAAGTTGGAACTGCCAAGGGCTTGGGAACCTTTGGACAGTTCAAAGCCTTCACAAATTAGTGAGGGAACAAGCTCCCGATGTATGTTTCCTGATGGAAACAAGGTTGGATCGAAGTGGTTTTGAGAAGCATTGTGGTGATGTGCCTTTTAAAAATAAGTTGATAGTGAAAAAGCCAAATTCGGGTGGTGGGTTGGCTTTGCTGTGGAAGGAGGAGGTGAATTTAGATGTGATTAATTTTACTAACAATCATATTTTGGCTAAAGTGGTGGAAAGTGATGGTTTTGTGTGGCATCTTACAGGATTTTACGGGTGGCCTGAGGCTATTGAAAAGCGAAAGTCGTGGGCACTTTTATCTCATTTAAGGACTCTTGTTGAGGGCCCTTGGTGTTGCATTGGGGATTTTAATGCTATACTTCATGCATCGGAGAAGCAAAGTGCCAATGCACCTTATTTTAATCAGATGGAGGATTTTCGAGTTGCTTTGGAGAAGTGTGAATTGAAAGATTTGGGTTTTGTTGGGAATAAGTTCACTTGGACAAATAGGCGGCCAGGTTCAGCTCATACAAAACAAAGGTTGGATAGAGCTATGGCTAATAGTGAATGGACTGAAAAGTTTCCGGCTAGTTTGGTTTCTCATTTGTTCAGCCATGGTTCTGATCACATTCCTATTTTTTTAACAACCATGAATGATAGGCAGTTCAGGGGTAGGGGTGCCAATGGTTTCAAGTTTGAAGAGTGTTGGTTGGTATGGGATGATTGTGAGGAGGCTGTGGTGGAGGCATGGACAAAAGGAGAGTATGGTAGCTCAGGTTTGAGTGGATTGAGGGACCAAATCCAAGTGTGTGGGGCTGAGTTGTATGCATGGGGTTCTTCAAAAACCAAACCTGATATAGAGGAGATTAAAAGATTACAAAAGAAGTTGGAACTTTTGAATGCTAGTGAGATGACTGAGGAAAGCAGGACTGAATTTCTTTTACTGAGTAAACAGTTGGATGATTTATTGCTTAAGCAAGAGCTTTTTTGGCGTCAAAGGTCCCGGGTGTCATGGTTAAAGTATGGAGATAGGAATACTAAATTTTTTCATTCCAAGGCTTCCCAACGAAGACGTAGGAACTTTATTGAGGGAATTAAGAATGCTAATGGGAATTGGGTGGAGGAGGTGGAGGAGGTAGCGGATGTAGCTTCAGATTATTTCATGAATATTTTTAAAGCAGGTACTTGTGACAGAATGGAGGAATGTCTTTCTGCAGTTAACCGAAGGCTGACTGATGATATGTTGGAGGTGCTGTCTAGGCCATACAGCAGTGAAGAAGTTCGAATAGCGTTGTTCCAGATGGGACCAACAAAGGCTCCTGGACCCGATGGTATGAATGCCCTCTTTTATCAAAAATTTTGGCATATTGTTGGTAATAGGGTGACTGATGCTGTGTTAGACTTTTTACATACTAGTCATATGGTGCCTGCTATTAATTATACTCATATAGTCTTGATTCCTAAAGTAAAGAAACCGGAGAAAATGGCAGATTTCAGACCTATTAGCCTTTGCAATGTGATTTATAAAATTATTTCTAAAGTTTTGGCAAACAGGTTAAAACTGATTTTGCCACAATTAATTTCCCCTACCCAGAGCGCTTTTGTACCTGGACGCCTTATCACTGATAATGTATTAGTAGTCTATGAGACCTTGCATGCTATGCATATTAGAGAGAAGGGTAAGAAGGGAGCGTTAGCTCTTAAACTGGATGTCAGTAAGGCCTATGATAGGGTGGAATGGGGTTTCCTTAAAGGCATGATGATTAAGCTGGGGTTTCCGGAGGTATGGGTGGATAGGGTTATGAGTTGTGTCTCTACACCTTCCTTTTCTGTTCGTATCAATGGTAAAGCTTATGGGAATATAATTCCATCTAGGGGTATTCGTCAAGGAGATCCTCTGTCCCCTTATCTTTTTTTGATATGTGCTGAAGGTTTTACTTCGCTCCTTGCTAGAGCAGAGATGGAAGGGAGGCTTCATGGAGTGGCTTTATGTCGGAATGCTCCATCTATTACTAATTTGCTATTTGCTGATGATTCTCTGATTTTTTGTCAAGCTAATAAAGTTGAAGTGCAGGTGGTTTTTGATACTCTACAGCTATATGCTGAAGCTTCGGGCCAATGCATCAATCTTGAGAAGTCTTCTGCTTATTTTAGTAGTAATGTGTCTGTGGAGCAGAAAGTATGGATAATTGACAAATTAAAGGTCAAGGAAGTGGAGAAATTTGATACTTATTTGGGGCTGCCTACGTTGGTGGGACGAAGAAAATATGAGACTTTTACTTTCCTCAAGGAAAGGGTTTGGAGAAAGTTGCAGGGTTGGAAGGAGAAGTTGCTTTCTAAGGCTGGCAAGGAGGTTCTCATAAAAGCAGTGGCTCAGTCCATCCCCACATACACAATGGGGGTTTTTCAGTTGCCTGGAAAATTATGTGATGAGTTGGACGCTATGTGTGCTAGATTTTGGTGGGGACAAGTAGGTGACGAAAGGAAAATACACTGGAAAAATTGGGGTTTTTTAACGCTACCAAAGAAAGAGGGCGGAATGGGCTTCAGAGATTTAAGGTCATTTAATTTAGCTATGTTAGCAAAACAGGGTTGGAGGTTGTTACAGGATAAAAGCTCTTTATTATATAGCTGTTTTAAAGCCAAATATTTCCCGCGGTGTGATTTTCTTGAAGCAACTGATTGCCAAAATAGTTCCTATGTATGGAAAAGTTTGTTAGCGGCTCAACCACTTTTGAGGAAAGGGTGCTTTTGGAGAGTAGGTAATGGGGCTTCAATTCGTGTGCTTAAGGATTGCTGGCTGCCAAACCATCCAACAAAAAAAATACTTTTTCCGCCGGAAGAAGAGATTTGGGAATGGAGAGTCTCTGATCTAGTTGATTGGCAGCATCATCAATGGGATAAGGACAGAATTCTGGCTATGTTTCATCCGTTTGATGCGGATGCCATACTTCAAGTCCCTTTGAGTAGACGGGTTGTACAGGATATGTTGGTATGGTCATATGCAAAGAAGGGTAGATATACAGTTCGGTCTGGCTATTTTGTGGCAAAACAATTAAGGAAGGATGAGTTAAATGAGGGGGAGTCTTCAGAGCATAGAGCATTTGGGCCACTATGGTCATATGTATGGAAAGCTGCGGTTCTTAACAAGGTCAAAATTTTCTCATGGAGGGCTTGTCTCAATATTCTGCCCACACAAGATAATCTCCTTCGAAGAAGAGTGGTGCAGAGTGCTCAGTGTTGCTTCTGTCAGCAAGAGACTGAATCGGTTCTGCATGCTCTTTGGAGTTGTGGGGCGGCTCAAGATGTTTGGGCTGGGAGTTTAGGTAGACTTCAAAAATTATGTACTGAACAGAGTGATTTTTTACAGCTGGTCACAAGTATTATAGCGAAACTCTCACCGGAGGAATGGAATCTGTTCTGGATCATTTGTTGGCAGATATGGTATTAGCGGAACATGGTCATGCATGGTGGTGTATTCCAGCATCCTTCAAGATTGGCCCAGCGTGCGGTGGATGTGTTGAGAGAGTATACGGAGGCCCAGAATAATTTGAGCATACCTGATCCGATGCCTATCCTAGCACAGCAGACTTGGCAGCCTCCACCGGGGTCATTATTCAAGCTGAATTTTGACGGTGCTTGTTTTGATGATGGTGCTGAATCAGGGTATGGGGCTGTGATTAGGAATGAAAAGGGTGAAGTTATGGCTACTATAGCTGCGAAAGGAGGTGTTGTGTATGACAATGAGGAGGTGGAAGTGATGGCTTGTCGTAAAGCGCTTGAGTTTGCCATTGATGCAGGCTTCACGGAGATAATTTTGGAGGGTGATAATGCTATGGTGATGAAGACAATTTCTCAGGCTTAACCGGACCTATCACGTCTTGGTTTAATTTACGAAGATATCTGGTGCTTGGCAGAGGGTTTTAGATCCATTTCCTCAAATTGTGTTAGGCGCAGTGCTAATAGTGTTGCTCATGCTTTGGCTAGGTTTGCTAGATTAGTTGATTCTGAAATTATTTGGTTGGAGGAGGATCCTCCACCGGTAGTGGATGCGTTGTATTTGGATTCTAGTTTACTAAATTAATGAAATTGTTTGGTTCCGGTTTCAAAAAAAAAAAAAAAAAAAAAAATATATATATATATATATATATATAATCGAAGCCTATGAAGCTTCTACAATATTCTACATTAGCACAATATTAAAAAAAAAAAAAATAAAAACTTTTCTAAAACCCGATCCCCATGCTCTGCCTTTTCTTTCTCCAGAATGCATGCCCTGCCTTCTCTCCTTCTACCAGCTCCCCCAACCCAATGCTCCTCTATGCTCCACCTCTACCAGCTCCCCCAACGATTAGACCCACGGCAAACCAACAACAAAACATCTAAAGACACCATACCCACAAACCAACAGACATCTTATTCCTCAGAACAGAGGTCGATCTCCTTCCTCAGGCTGAGCAAATTGAAGCCGTGGTAGGAAGCATGAAGGTTAAGAAGAAACAGAGAATTGAAAGAGATGATGACAAAGACGAAGACGACATGATAAGCAGTCAACCTTCCAATACGAGACTCTGTTGGAAAAACTATTTCTCACTATTTCTTCGCCCGATACTTTTTCTAAAAAACTCTTCACCAATCTCCTTCTCCTTTCCAAAAAAAAAAACCGATCAACTCTTTCTCTTCCTTTCATCCCCATCTCCCTCTGTATCACGAGCCCATAAATCACCAAAACCAAAATAATCCCATCTCTCTCTTCGTCATTTTCCTCTTCATCCCATAAATTTCTCCAAACATAGTACACAACCAGCACAAACCAAACCCATAAATCATAAACACATGCCAAATCCACAAATCCACAAATCATAACCACTACCATTACAACACCCTCCTTTGCCGTGAGAGGATGAAAAGAGAGATAGATGAGGTGAGAAGTCAATTTTTTTTTAGACTCCACCCACGATTAAGTAGAGGAAGAAGAATGCTTGAAATAACCAGATCTAAAGTCACAGCTCCACCATAGACTTCGTTCTTCACTGTTTCAACTTCACTGTGGACTAGGTGATACTTTACCTTGTGATTTTGGTCAGAGATAGTGAGTTCTGCAGAACATGGGTCGTTTGTTTACGAGAGACGCGAGGGTATGAATTTTTGGTTTTATCCCAACATGGTTACTGTACTGACCATTGGTCTTAAAAGCTATGGTCAAAATGGTTTACAGCTAAGCTATTTAGATTTATTTTTTATTTTTTATTTATTTGTAGTCATACTTGTCACAGATATTTTTATATTGACTATTGCACTAAAAAAAAATATTTCAAATGATAAATATTTATTTGAAGCCTATAATAAATTGCTAGAAATATCATTTTGTTTTTAAGCCTCCTTTATACTTGAATATCTTCGGATATTTTAGATTTTAAATCAAGATTATTAATTTGTATATATTTATTTTATTTATTTCATATTAATTAATTACTAAATTAGTTATATATGACATTATTGCGGTTCGACCTCGGTCAAACCTAGGTCTGACCTTAAAAACCTTAAACCTTTTTCTTTACCAAGTCTGAAAATCAAACCATATTTCATTTCAATTTTGAGACCCTCCATTCCACCATGTAATATGTATGTCATGTTTCTCTCTTCTTTTTTTGTCAACCTATTCTTCTTCTTTTTCATTTTTTTTTTTCATTATTTTTAAGTTCATATTATAATTGTAATATTCTAGAAAATGTAGTTGTTATTATTATTATTGGGTAAATATTTGGGTCTGGTATTGATATATTAGTTAAAACATCTTAAAAAAATTATATGAATTTTGACCAATAATATATAAAGAAATATATGTCTCTATATTAAATTGGATTATTTTAATTAATTTTTCTATTTGTACTAATTTAATATATTTATTTA
The DNA here is from genome assembly GCA_023736055.1 of Quercus glauca. Lineage (NCBI taxonomy): Eukaryota > Viridiplantae > Streptophyta > Magnoliopsida > Fagales > Fagaceae > Quercus > Quercus glauca. Next base: position 18,541,208 of record CM043315.1, on the reverse strand, counting down.
TATTTTGAATTGGACTATTATTATTTTGAAACCTTTTAAATTGGACTATTTTAGTTAATTTTTTTTATTTATACTTGTGGGGGCAAGCCCAATGTTGCGAATTGGGCCCAAGGCCCAATTTGTCTACCATTGTTTGTCCGAAGAGGTGAAACGCATCAGGGTTAGGCCCGTTTGGTGGAAATACGCTCGGAGAGGAATATTGGGATACGTCCGAAGACTATCCTGCTTGTCCGAAGAGGTCCCGTCGTCGGATCATCATGGTGCTTAATCAATCAAATATGCTGGAGGCAAAGACAGCTTTCCCAACCGATTCCAAGGAGGAGAGTAAATCCTGGGCGTGCCTGGGATGAGGAGAGCATAAAAATATCTTAAAGGAAAAGCTGCTACCACCGCATTTAATGCACTGCAGCAGCTTTCCTGGCCGCATTTATGTGGAGAAGACACCTGAACAGTCCAACCTCAGTTACCACCACTCACAGCATAGTAAAGCAGATGTCTGATGTGACGTATACTCAAGTGGATGCTTGGATGAAGAACAAATGTACGGTGAAGATGAAGAAGGAGGGGGATATATAAAGGGCAGAAGCCTCTGAAGAGTGGGGGGGGGGAAATTGTATTCACTAAGTTGATAAATACTAAACCTCTTCGGACCAAAGAGAACTTTTACTAAATATCAGTCTGAACGTCTTTTTACCCTTACTCGCTTGCATGAACCGTTGCTAAATCCATAACCAGCCCAGCTGTTTAACCCATTCTCTACAAATTTATTGTTGGGGATTCGTTGGGCTCACGATACACAAAATTGGTGCCTAGCCCGTCAAATTTCAACCATACAATACTAATTTAATATATTTTTTCACGTAAGGCTTTCTTTCTTTGTGAACAAATTTCAAATCCATTCCATGGGTTTGTCTCAGATTTTTAAGACTGTTTAGCACTGTCAATAACATTATATAAGTGATAACTTAAATTATTCATTCATTGTTGAATTTTTTTTCATAATCAATAATTTTTTCGTGCATCGCACGAGTTAGCGACTAGTTTTTTATATATTCAATTTTAGAATTTGAATACAAAAAAGATAAAATAAAAAGTGAATGTATCACTTTTTAGGGGCCTTATTCATTCATTAATGGTTCTTCAGCCTTCTATAATAGAAAGACAAATTAATAATTTAACCCAAAAAAAAAAAATTCTTATTGATGGAGATAAATGTGATATGAGACGTAACAAGTCCATATCCGGTTTGAAAAAAGCGGTGCAGTAAAACATTCCCTTGAATATTCGAAGGCATGAACAGAGAAATTTTTGAACAGAAATTTTTGTCTCTTAACATGTCAATATCTGGTGGAAAAATTCACAGCCGCCTCCTTGATTGATGAGGCTTATTCCAAATTGCTACCTGCCTATTTACAAACCTTAATCATTCACCCTACTATACAGCGCCCCAATATGATTCTCTGAAAAACTTACTCTCCCGATATTAGTGCACTGTACACTCCATTCATTTTCACTCTTACTTTTGTTGATCATTGGATTTGTTGTTGTGGATAGCTCCACACCTCTATCTCTCATTGAAGAAACAAGAACCACTCATCCTTTCATGCTAGTAGATGGTCCAATCGAAGGTTGTGACGGTCGGGATTTCGAGCTCAAGTGCAAAGACAATAACCCTGTAATAGATACTATGTCAAAACAATTCCGCGTTTTGCAGTTATATCCAGACACTGGTATTCTGACGGTTGTCCGAACGGATATTGTTGATGATGGTTGTCCTGATCCTAACAAATTAGTTAACACCACCCTTAATAGTACTCTCTTCGATTATGCTGACCAAAGTAGTGAAAACCTTACTTTTGTATACAATTGCGCTGATGGGATTCCAGATTGGGTGCAAAGCGGCTCTGCATGTACAGGAAATAGCAATGCTACTGAGGGTTTCTACTTCTTTTTTTTTTTAGATAGAAGATTGAAATTCTATTAGATAACAGGGGAAAACCAGACTTATTCTACTGAAAACAAACACTACAAACAGGGAAAAACTAGACTTATTATGCAGAAAACAAACACTACATAAAAAACAAAACTATAGAAAAATAACACTGCAGAAAAACACCACTGTATAGAAAAATAACACTGCAGAAAATCAATCATGCAAAGGCAGAATTGAAATTCCAGCTCTAGTTGGTTCTCTTCATCTCCAAGATATGACCTTATGTGAGGCTTCAAGGAAAGGTTTTAACTTAAAAAACAAAGATTGTTTTGCGTGCATTAGAACCCTTGTGTGGGCGCAAAGGGGGAGTATGCCTCAATCGAGTGGACTGGGGTGGAGAAAACAAGGAGTCGCCACCTAATTTTATGGTCTAAGAATCATAAATATAGTGCCTTTATGTGGAAGGACTAGACTTACTACCAGAGAATAGGTTCAGAGTTTAGGTACGGTCGTGGGAAGGTGTTAGGCACCCAAAACCACCTAACCTGTGGGTTGGCTTCCACTCATTGTGTCCTACGTCTTAATCCTATTAAAGGCACATTCAATATTGCATTCTAACTCACACAACCACTAGCATACATCTAAGCATATAACATGGCATTTCATCTCAAACCTAACATACATTTATCATGCTTATCAACCATCACAAACCCTAGCATACATCTATCCATACATGTCATATTATCCAATCCAAGGCAGCAAACAAAACAAGGCAAAAAGGTAGGCATGGCAATAAATCTTCAATCATCAAAAGTGACCCAATCATATAAGCATAGTGTCCAAACAACAAACTACATGCTCATCATAAAAAAATGCATGTTCATATGAATGCATGACTTACCTCACTTACCTTACTACATCATAGCATCTATGGCATCAATGCATGGACACGTGAATGTATGTTCATAGCATCAAAGCAAGACGTAAAAGAAACCCTAATCTAGCATGTTAAAGCAAATAAGTATACAATCAAAGAAACAGAAAATAGAGACTTAGAAAGCATAAAAAGAAATCAAACAAAGGCATATTACATGAAAGGAACAAAGAAACAAAAGCAGCAAAATCTCGTATTAGAGTTTCTAGGCTTGAGTATGCATGTGCATACATAGGCCTTGTATGCAGGTCAATTGTATGTGTATGCATACTTCGAGCTTGTGTACACATGCAGAAGCATGCGCACGTAGACACGCCTTAAACCCTAACACAGCAACACAGAAACATAGAAAACAGAGTAGAACTTAAATCTAACAACTTAACATGCATACAATCATAAAGCAAAGAAAACCTAGGGTAAATAGACATGTTATAATACAAAGTAGCAAAAAAAAGTGAAGAAAAGCTTAGAACTCAATACCTCAAACAAGAAGCTTTTCGAGCTCGATTTTGACTGTTCCCTTTAGTCAATCTATTCACAATCAAATATAAAAGTGATTAGTAATCTTAAACTCGAAAGATCAAGACCGAAAAAGGTCCCAATCAAATAAAATTGACTTGAGGATGTTTGGTGAAAAATTCCCTCTTTGATTCACTATTTCTAGTGAATCTTAGGTTTTCCCTTAGGAGTTTTTGTATGTTTTGAAAAGGTGCAATGTATGGCTTTATATAGTGAGAAAATAGGGGTTTGGAATGGCTCCCAGATGATGTGGGATTCATTTCAAACCTCAACATTAATGCAGAAAAATTGCCTTTCATGGGTTTTTGAAACCCTAGCTGTGTGCACAGGTCCTTGCCTGCGTACGCATGCACAAGACTTACGTACGTAGACCGAGGGTTTCCTTGGCCTTTTTTCTTTCCAAAAATAGATTTATTTGCTCATAAAAAAGTATATTTTCCATTTTAACATCTCTTAAGTCAATTTGTAATTTGATTGGACCCTAAACCAACCTTGGGCCTTATAATTTTGGCATCATTAAGGAATAGGGACTCGAGTCGTAAGAGGTACAAAATGCAGTGTCTACAGATGCCCCTCTTTTGATTCGTGAGCTTCACTAATGAAATCAAAAGAATAAGATACAAAACATTTTGTTTTTATGTACGGCTCAGGCCCAACCCACGTACACGGCACATAACACACATACATGGGGCGGGGTGCAACTTTGCAGAGTTGGTTGGGATTCGTATGTCCGAATTTCCACCCTTGTTGCTTGGAAAATGAGCAACGACAGGTTCATTATCCTAGAACCTGTTTTGCCAATTGCAAGCAAAAGGTGAGTGACTCACTATCCTAGAGTCACTTAAAAAGAAAAACAAACAAGGCTAATAGCTGCAACTGCCAACCAAACAAATGAGGTGCTCTTACGAGCTGAAAATGATATATATTTGTGGTGTTCATCTGGGGCTCTTGTGTCAAACTTCTCCGGGTGGCTTGCGCCTTAGGGTAATACTTGTCTTTTCCATCTATATCTCTCTCTATTCTGATGAGGCTCTTGCCTCTGGGTGACCTTGGTCTCTGTCTTTATCTCTACCTCTTCCACTATGCCTGCATGTTCAATTCTCGTAGGATATGTGCACAAATTCTATATTTCGATTTGCTTGACTAGTGTGTGGCCCATGCTAGCATAGTCAATTCCTATAGGATATGTGCACCAGTAGCCTTGGTGTTCTGACCCACGAGTGAGTCTTGGATGAAGAATCCATTGGGAATGACGAAAGACTCACTGGGGAGTACGATTTGTTGAGAAGTTTTGGTGACTTATGGGGGAGCCTTCTTGGTATGTAGCTTATTGGAGATGGTAACTTGCTGAGAAGTGTGTTGGAGATTGTGACCTATGAGGAAGTCTTTAGTAATGTGTGGTCTACTGGGGAAATTTTTTTTTTCTTCATGGCTTGCTGGGGATCTTGTGTTGATTCTACTCATGAGGGGATCTTGTTTGTTTCATGGGGAAATTTCTTCACAACTTACGAGGGTTTGCCTTCATGCCTTGAACTTACGGGGGAGTCATTCCATGATACTGTACCTAACTAGGGTTTTGGTTGATGATCTAAACTCACGGGGGAGCTGCCTTGGTGACTTTTGATCCACTGAGGGATACTTTTGATGCCTTCAATCCATTGGGGATGCTTTGTGTCTTTTACCCAACTGAGGGTATTTCTGTCATTTTGGATGCATTCTTGAATTTTCTTTTACACTTCCTACCTCCCAAGAACCTACTGTGGATACTTGGAAATTATTTATTTATTTATTTATTTTTTACTAAACTACACATAATTTAGTGGAGGTCTAAACTACACGTAGTTTAGCCATCAGATGTGTTCCTGCTTATTCATTTTTTTCCAACGGTTACCAACCGTTTCTTTTCTCTTCATTCTCTTCCTCATCTCTTCACATTCTCTCTAACTTTCTAACTTCCATCTTTTCTCTCTACAAAACTCTTGACCTCTCTTTCACTTTCTTTCACAATTTGACTCCACACTCTTAAACCCTCTCATCTGAAACTCTTTTCCTCTCTGAGCCCTCTTATTTTCTCCATGGCACCCAAGTCCAAGAAAACCTCCTACGTGCTCTCTAGTGATGCATTCAACCTTACGCGTTGGAATGGAGCAGTGAAGTTGAATGAGTCCACTCCGTTGACATACAGGCCATAAGATCATCCTTCAAAGGGTGCTAGGACCAGATCAGTAAGTTTTTCAAACTTTTCTCATTTTTGAGTTTCTCTTTGATCTTCTATTTTAATATATTTTTGGATATGTAAATGCTTGGGTTTTGTTGTGGGATGGGTTTAGATGAAAACCTGATACTTTAGGAGGGGTAAGAATATGTTTTAGATGATTTTTTGATCGAAGCATGCTTGAAAATGTCGAAGAATGACCCATTGTCTATATTCATGACTACGTGGACTAGAGCCTGTGTATGCAGCTTAGACTCATGCGTGCACAGCCAGGTTTCGTGCATACATGGACTTGTTCATGTGTATGCGTATCTGTTCTTGAATTCATGCGTATGCAGTTTTCAACCTGCATACGCATGTCGCCAATCAGGAACCCTATTTTAACTCCTATTTCATCTACTTCTTATCCAAATGAAAATCTAACACCCTTTTTTCATCATTTTGTAGAATTTTCCCCCATTTGTAGGTAGGGGAAGCACCAACCGTGTGGCAGCATGGTATAGGGTCCTTATTGTAGAAACAAGGGTCTACATTCGTGTAGCAGGCTTCGAGTTGATCATTTGTTTACTACTGAAAAGGTCTGCTAGTGCTATTTTGGTGTAGACTTTGGCTGAGAGGTGGTGGGACACTACCCACACCTTACACATTGCTGACAGGGAGATGACTGTAACTCCCTATGATTTCCATCGCATGACTGGCCTTAGGTTCGATGGGGCTTTCATAAACTTGGAGGGTGAGTCAGGCATTCAGCTGGGCATAGAGTTGCTCGGTAGGAGGTACACCACTGAGACGATCCATCTTGCAAACTATTCATACTTGTTCATATCTGTTTCTTGCAAACTATCATCTTGCAAACTGTCAGCTATTCTTTCTTTCCAGCATTGGGTCGTCCAATACGGTCTCATTGCCCGTGGTGCGAATGTGGATCTGAAGAGGTTCTCCTTGGTCAGGGCTCATTTCAGTGGACTATATCTTCTGAAGAGGTGAGTTAGGATTTTGATGCCCCTTGTTATTTCTCTTGCATGTCTCTTAGGTTTTTTTTTTTTTTCCTCTTTAACCTTATGTGTTGATATAGGTCATTTAGAGTTCTTGGGCAGATGCTTCTCCTATTGTGGACCCAAACTTAGAGGTGGCTGCCATTGTCATCTCTGGAATTACTTAGCCCTTCAAGGGGTTGGCTTGAGGGTGCTCTAACTGGCGGAGGGGGTACGCTGCCAGTTGTTGGGTGAGGATGCCTCACAGGTTCCGATAGACCTTCTGCTGTTTATGCTTGCTCTGCATTCCATGATGGGTGCAGAATTCTAGTTAAGGAGGAGTGGCATCCCCTATACCCAGCAGTTTTCAAATAAGCTGGACTATGAGGAGTTCAACGACACTCGCCTCATGCCTTCCCTCACTCTTGTGGTATGTGTTCTCCTTTCTCATTCATTTCCTTCTCTCCTTTGCACTATTTCGCATAATGATGTTCACATGGGATACTCATATCCGGCTGTCCGTACTACTGGTGCTTCCATCAACCCTCATCACTTATCGTGGTTGGTTTATGTCTATAGTCTTGATGGTTTTGCTTATGAGTGTCGGTGGGCCGCAACACAAATGTCATGGGCTAACCTTTTCCTGAGGGTACAAGAGTAGTAAGTTCTTCTCCATTCATTCTCATCTCTTTCTTTTCTATCCTTGAATTCCAACACTTGTTCTTACACCTTTTTCTTTCAAAAATTCAGCCCACTGTACAGGAGCATGAGGAGCTAGTTTGCCTATCTGGGTGATGATGATGGTGGTGATGTAGAGACCATGCTTGGTTACCAATCGAGGAAGAGGCGCTTCTGGTGATCCTATAGTTCAGACAGATAGACACAGTCAAAGACATACAACATATTTCCCTTTTTTTTTTATTCTTTTTTCTTTTTTAGCATGTATTTCTGCATTTAATCCTTTATTTGAGACATTGGGTTGTGTAGGGGCATAATTTGTAATGGACCCTTAACAATAAAACTTGTAGAGATGTGGGTATATGGGCTAGGCACTAGCAATACGAACAACGAATGATGCGAGACCAACATGGATACTAACAGAATGGTTTTACCGAGTAGTTTTTATGAGGATAAAGGCCATCAATCTGGTTAGGTATTGGTAAGAGACTTTATAACGATTTTGGATCAATGTTTGTGAGGATTCCCATCATTTAGGTTAAGTGTTTGTGAGATGTATTTGTCCTCGGCTTCGTCCGAGGATCTCCTTTTCTTATTCTTCATCCCCCCCTTATGTTGGGAAAAATCTCTTGGTTATATAGTATTTTTCCTTTTCTTAGTTTTCGCCGTCCACTTGTCAATTATCGAAGCCTCTATGTACAGGGGATTGTCCCATCATCTGTATTTGCAGGCTTTATGTTATTTCCCAGCCGCCTTTGCAGGCTTTATAATAGTTGAAGTGACTGATACTTTAGGGTTTTCAGGTCACCTCACCATTAAAGCGGTCAGAATGTTGGTGAGATATATTCAACGAATGAGGGATATTTTCCCTTTAGTGAAGTCGGTGTGCCGATGACGTGTCATCCTCGGCGAGGCCTTTGGATGACCTGGGCTCTTTCCCATTGTCCTCGGCCTTTGCATTATCCTTGGCGCGGGCCTTGGGCCGCATGTAGTGGGCCAGCGTGGTTAGTGCAATAGGGCCCCACAGGTTGTATTTACGAATATCTTTTACATTTCTACTTTTATTTAGGATATATACTTAGTTTACAATTCATGGGGATGTTTGAACAATTTTTATGTAATTTTGCTTTTCTCAATCTGTGATGCTTGAAAATTTGAGCTTGATTGTGTTTTGAGTAGTCCTTTCAACTGTAGGAATCATGGGAGGGGTCTTGGTGGAGGAATCACATTCCAAATAGGAAAAGGAATTTGGCTCTGCCTCTCTTCTTGTGTACGCATACGAGTGCCTGCGTATGTGGGTCTTGACCATGTGTATGCAGCTTTGACCTTATGTACATGTGCCATGGGTCAGAAAAACCCTAACCTCCCTATTTAAGTATAAAATAGCCATTAGAGGCCTCCAAACCTTTACCAAACGTATTTCAAGCTTAGAAAATACTCTTTAAGGCTTTCCAATGGCAGATTTTTCTCCCTTAGAAGTCTTGGCATGGATCAAGAAGGTTGGCCCTAGTTTCAAAAAGGCTCTCATTCCTTTCGGTCTTTCTTGCATCTTCCTATATCACCAAATCAAAGTGGATGAACCTCTTCTTCATGCTGCTACCAACTTTTGGATTCCTACTCGGTATGTTTTTCAATTCAATGGTGTGGTGTGGAGATATGCTCAACTCTTTAAGAATTTAGTGAAATTATGGGTGAACCCAAAGTTAGCACTCTTATCCCCCCCACCATTGGCGAAGACTTTGCTGACTTAGCCTATGACCTTTTAGGAATTTCTCTAGTTGTGGCTCAGCAATGGTGCACACTTGATCATTTGAACATTCACATGGTTTTTGCATACTTCTCTCGGCTGACTATTCCTGTGACTGGCATGAGACGCTTTCACTATCTCAACGCCTTCCGTTTATGCCTCCTTGCGAGGTTCTTCTTGGTGCATGAAAAATATTGAGTAAATCAAAAGATATGTTTGGTGGTCAACAATCTGGACAAGGGGAGCCCTATAGATATGATTTTGGCTGATACTCTCAATGGCTTGGATGTTGTTCTTAGGGAGGAAGCAATTTTCTTTGCAGGGAGTCCTCTCCTTCTTCAGGTATAATCCTTAATTTTTGTCTAAATTCTCAACCTAGTGGGATTCTTCTAATTTTTGCATAGGTTGCCTTTCAGTTTTCAACCTATTAAGACTCCTTATATCGTCTTTGCCATATCATTCATTTTTTTTTTCTTTTGCCTATCTTTTTTTTCTACTCATGCTTTCTCTTTCTTTTCTTTATCTTTTCCTTCCTAGGTCTGTTCAGAATTTGATTGGCACCAATGAAATCGCCAATGTCAAACCGATTAGACCGATTCAAAGCTCCACTGTAGGTGCTGGACAGGTGGTCGGCAAAGATCTGAGCATACCGAAAGAGGTTGGTGCGGCGATCGGCGGCCATTTTTCACTCTGACGAGAAACTGCACCGTATCGGTGTGTATAATATATTTATATGCTATATAATTTATATATGTAGTTACTATAGGTTTCAGTAAAGAAAAGGTGAGAGTTTGAGAGAGGCAAGGAAGGAAGGAGGAGGAAGAAGGGGAAATGGCGCAAGAGAGAATGAGATGGGAAATGTAGGGTTTTTAAATTTTAACTCTACAATACCAAAACGACGCCGTTTAAGCATGATATTAATTTTAATAGTAGTTCCAAAATGACTTCATTGTAGTATTAGATTAAAAAAAAAAAAAAACTTGTAACATTGGCGTTTTATAAGCCCTAAAAATATTATATCCCTATACCCAATCAGTTTCCTACCTCTCTTTCTCTCTTTTCCCATTAGTCTCTCACCTAAGCGTCTCCGTCTCTCCTCTCTCTCCCTTCCCTCCTAAACCTCCGCTACTTGCTGTTAGTCTGCCACCATACTCTATCGCTTGATGCCATTGTTCTTGGAGTTTCACCCTCTCCCCTCCCTTTTGTTCTATTAGGTTTGTTTATATATTTTGCTTTTGATAGTTTTGTTTCATCTTTTATGACTTAGGTTTAGTTTAGTTTAGTTTAGTTTTTTTTTTTTTTTTTTTTGTGTGTGATTTGAAATGAGAAATTTTTTAGAGAGATTGTGAATTTGTTAGTATTTTGTTTGTTTTCTTTCGTGTATATTTGTTTTTTGTGTGGAATATTTGGGCTATCTAATGATTATGTTGTTGTTTGGGAGTGTTAATGCTATGTTTGGATCTTGAGAAAATTGAGGAATTCATCAAACTAACCTCACCGAACTGGCATCGTGCACCGTACCTTGTGTGGATCGGTTTTACTCATTCACTAGTGAGGTGCGGTCAAGCACTAGGGAAAATAGCACCTTATAGGTGTAGTGCTAAAAACACTCATAACCGGCCGCATCGCACAGTGTACAGGCCTACTCCTTTTTTTTTTTTTTCTTCTTCCCCAAATATGGCTATATGAGAGGCTTCAATTGCTACATCCCCCTACAGTTCCTCCTTATCAATATCTCCCTAAGCACTATCGTGACCATAGGTTCAAACATGCTAAGATGGTTTTTGATGGGTTCACTGAGTTCATGAAGCGCATTGATGTCACAGATATTCAATGGGTAGTGGAATGGTGGCGCATTTCAGGCATGGTCGACTGTTTCTTTAAAGACAAATGTGTTCCTTTGGTTGTGCTTCGCCGTTGCTCTTACTATTCCTCGGACCGTATTGCAAGACAATTTAGAGATCGACAAGGAATCCCTAGTGATGATGGTGTCTTTCATATCTCTGTTTTCACTGAGAGGGTCTTGAGCTGAATCTGTGAGACTTGGTTGAAGAGGATGGTGACTAAAGACATTCGTTTCCCTCGGTTCCTTCATCCTACTTCAGGCTACAAAGCTTGGCTAGAGGCTGACATGAAGGGAGTTCTCATGGATAAGAAAGCTTACAGGAAGTCCAATAAAAGAAAGAAGGCTGACTAACTACCTTGTTATGCCCCAAATTTTACTTTTCTACACTTTATGATTCTTAAGTTATTTCTTTTGAATTTAATAAAGGATTAGAATGTTCCAAATACCTTATGGAAACAATTTATTTCTTTTAATTTGAGCAATAAGAGAACCATCCATTTATTATCTTTGCTTATTGTCATTATTTTCCTTTTTCTTTTTTTCTTTTCTTTTTCCCATGCCATGTAATTTTTGCCCATGATGTCCTTACAGAAATTTTTTCCATGCCCATGGTTTTTTCTCATATCTTTTGCCTAGACTGCCCTTTTAGGTTTTCAATCTAGTAGGGTTCTTTTGTCTAGGCCGCCTTTTCGAGTTTTCAACCTAGCAGGCTTTTTTTTTTTTTCCTTTTAAATGTTATATCCTTGGAGCCTGTTCATGTTGATTGGGTGAAGCATCTCTTCTCCATCCAAATCTGTAATTCTTGTTGCGCCCCCTAACATGATTTTTTTGATAATAAAAGGCCCAGACCTTCTTGACTTCATCTTCCCTCTTAGACCAAAAGCTTCATCTCTAAGCACTTTCAAGACCAAGTCCCATTCTTTAAGATTTCTAGGTTTCACATTTTTGTTGAATGCTTTAGCAATCATCTTTTGATATCCTTGTGCATGGTATTGTGCCTTAGCTCTTTTCTCATCTATTAAAGCCAATTGTTCGTACCTTTCTTTTATCCAATCTTCCTCTAAAACATTGGTTTCCACTAGTACTCTTAGATATTGTATTTCTACCTTAATGGGGAGGATTGCCTTGCACCCATAGACCAAAGAGTAAGGGGTTGCCCTAGTCGATGCATGGATAGAAGTTCTGTAACCTCATAAAGCAAATGGAAGTTTTTCAGCTCAATCCTTGTATGTTACTACCATCTTGGCTAGGATGTTCTTGACGTTCTTATTGACTGCTTCTATGGCCCCATTAGTCTGTGGTCGGTATGGTGAAGACTTGTGATACTCAATGTTGTACAACTCTATGATCCTTCGAACCTCTCCCTCAAAGTGGGAGAAATTATCTGAGATGATCTCTTGTGGTAGTCCATACCGGCAAATGATGTTATTCTATGTGAATCGAGCCACATGCTTGGCTTTCAATACGGAGTCGGAGGCTGCCTCTACCCACTTAGTGAAGTAGTCAATCAACACTAGGATGTACTCATGTCCATTTAAAGCCTTTGGGGTTATCCTTCCAATCACATCTTTGCCCCAGATTGAGAAAGGCCAAGGTGAGGTCATGCTATATAACTCACTAGGTGATACGTGATTTAAGTTTGCATATGTTTGGCAGTCATGGCAACTCTTCACAAAATCTACACAATTGGTCTCCATTGTCTTCCAAAAGTATCACATTCTTAGGATTTTCTTAGTTAACATTCTTCCATTCATATGAGGACCACAAATCCCTTGATGAACTTCTTCCATAACCCCATTGATTTTCTTTTTCTTCAAACAACAGAGGTGTATACCATCATAAGATCTCATGTAGAGTTGTCCTTCACATAGGATGTATTGCATAGCCATCATCCATATTGAATGGCGTTTTCTCTTATCGGCACCGTCGAGATACACTCCCAATTCCAAGAACTTCATGATATCATAATACCAAGGAACCCCTTCTTCTTCTATAGCCAAGATCGAAGACTCACTTTTCCCTTTGTGTACTAGTTCATAACTATGCTCAATCTCTAAGGGTCATGTCCATACTTCTTCGGGCATTTCAACCATGCGGGCTAAGATAGCCAGGGCATCTGCAAATTGATTCTGAGCTCTAGGGATGATAGTGTATTCAATCCTCTTAAAGGTTTGGTTAAGTCCTCTAAATATTGTTGATAAGGCTTCAAATGTTCGTCCTTTACTTTCCACAATTTCTATGCTTGTGCTATGACTAAAGTCGAATCTCCAAACACCTCTGCTTCTTTTACCTCCAATTCTTAGAGAACTTCCATTCCGGCGATACAAGTTTTATACTCTGCCATGTTATTAGTCGCCTCAAAGTTCAATTTGACTGTCAAAGGCACATAGAATCCATCGGGGGTGATCAAAAGTACTCCTATTCCATTCCCATACTAGTTCACAGCTCCATTGAAATACATTTTCCATGCCCTTAGTTTGATGTCCAAAATATCCTAATTTGGGAAATCTTCTTTTCCATCATCTCATTTTCTAGGGTTCTCGGCACAAATATCTGGAATTGTGCTTCATTTGATCGTTTTCCTCGCCACATACTTCAAATTGAATTCTGCTAATAGGATCAACCATCTTGACAATCTTCCACTTAAAGCAGGTTTCTCAAATAGGTACTTCAATGGGTCCATTTTTGGCTACTATCTATATCTGGAATGGTAGGATGATGTGTCTTATCTTTTGCACGGCTCACACGAGTGCAAAACATGACTTTTCTATGTGCGTATATCTATTCTCATAATCATGGAATCTTTTGCTTAATTAGTACACTACTCTCTCATTTTTGTCATCGTCCTCTTGTGCAAGCATGCTCCAACTGCATCTCCTATGATAGAGAGGTATAGTAGTAATGACTTCCAGTGCTGTGGAGGCGTTAGGATGGGTGGATGGAGGAGGTATTCCTTGATAAGTTCAACATTCATTGTTCCATGCATGGGGTTTGTTCTTCCTTAGGAGCTTGAAGATGGGCTTATAAGTGGAGGTGAGTTTGGCAATGAATCGACTGATGTATTATAGTCGACCTAAGAATCCCCTTATTTCTTTCTTACTCTTGGGTGGAGGCATCTCCAATATGGCTTTGATTTTGGATGGGTCAACTTTTATCCCCCTATTACTTACTAAAAAACCTAGCAATTTCCCAGTTGTTACTCCAAAGATACACTTTTGGGGATTTAACCTCAATTTATACTCCTTGATCTTTTTGAAGAACTTTCTCAAGTTAATGATGTGACCTTCTCTATCCTTAGATTTCACGATCATATCATCCACGTATACCTCAACCTCATTATGCATCATGTCATGTAACCAAGCTGTGGCCATCCTTTCGTAGGTTGCTCCTGCATTCTTGAGCCTAAATGGCATTACCGTGTAGCAATATATCCTTTATTCTGTGGTGACGGTGGTCTTAGTTATATCCCTAGGAGCCATCTTTATTTGGTTAAAGCCTAAGAAACCATCCATGAAAGACATCAATGCACTACCAGCCGCATTATCCATTAAGACATCTATATGGGGAAGAGGGAAATCATCCTTAGGGCAAGCTTTGTTTAAATCTCTGAAATCTATGCATATCCTCACTTTTCCGTCCTTCTTTAGTATGGGCACTACATTGGCTATTCATTCAACTTGGTGTACGGGTTTGATGAACCCTACCTTCAACTGCTTAGTGACCCCTTCTTTGATCTTTAGATGCCATTTGGTTCTTATACGCCTCAAATTTTGCTTAATAGGTACCATGTGAGCATAAGTATCAATGTGGTGTTGAGCTATCTCAGGATCGACACTAGGCATATCTTTATAGGACCATGCAAACATTTCTTGGAATTCTGTGAGAAGCTTTTTGAGATCTTTCCTTTCTTTTTCATTTAGGGTTGAGCCAAATTTAATTAAGTGTGGATACTCATTATTGCCTAAATTAAGAGTTTCAAAAGTTGGTTCCATAGGTTCAATTTTTCTTTCCAATTGTTTATTAACTTCATTTTCAAATTCATTAGAACCATTTAAGTGTAGAATTTCAATATTGTGGGACACATTAAAATAAGCCAAATCAGAATTCATCTTATTAAAAATGTTGAAAAGTACATTGGAACTTGCATTACAAAATTTCTTTCCCTCATTCTTAGAAAACCAAACCCAAGTCCAATTATTGAGGCGCCTCTTAGTAGGCATGATGAAGGTAGAAGGATCACTTGGCTTTTCATTGGTGATGGTGAACACTTCCCCCTCCATCTTTAGCATAGCCCCCATTGCTTCAGCATTCATGTAGTCCAACCAGTTGACCTCCTCTTGAACTTCCTTGATTACCATAGTAGGTTTCTCCTTGAAAGTAAGCTTTTCATTGAAGAACATCTCCCAACTCGGATACACCTTTCCATCTTTACCTACCTAAAGTTCAGAAAAGCCATAAAAAAGAAATTCTCCTCTTTCCTTCACAAAGTTTCCATTAAGGGTACCAAGGTTCTTCTTGATTCCATTGCAGCCTTTAAAAAATCCCAAACTTTCTTTGGTTAGTTGAGTCTTAAAATTGGGGAATTCAGCCACCATTTTCCTTTTTTTCCTAGACCCATACCAGGCATATACCCCATTTTCTTCATCATTGTAATCACCTCATGGCTACAATATAGGAGCAAGTCTGTAGTATACCTTTCATCCTTCAATCCATAGTCAGCCATGTTCACAAACTCAAAACCACTCATTTAAAGCTCACTTCCTCCTTCTTCGAGTCCACAGACGGGAGCTAAGATCTTACCGTTGCCAATTATCACAGCAATACCTCCCTTTCATGGGATTTTCATCTTTTGGTGTAGAGAAGAAGGAATAGCCCTAATGGGATGGGGCCATGGCCTACCTAAGAGAAGGTTGTAGTTAGGAGTGATGTCCATCACATGGAATTCCACAATTGTTTCCAATGGACCAATCTTACAAGGAGCCTTGAAAATTCCCATAACCTTCCTTGACGTATTGTCATATGCCCTAACGGTCAAAGGAGAGGGGATGATCGTCTGCACATCTAGGCCAATAGTGAGAGCAATCCAAAAAGGGCATACATTCAATGTGGACCCATTATCAATAAGTACCATTGGAACCTTGGCACCCATGCACTCAATGGTGATTTGCAATGGCCTAGTGTGAGTGGCTCCCTCGGGAGGAAGTTCTTCGTCAGAAAAGGCAAGGAAAGGATGAGATGGAGATTCAACCCCCATGAGAAATAGTACTTCTTGTGGTGTGGTTTCTATGGATACTTCCTTTCCATTCAAGGCATTTAAGAGAGCACTGCGATGCTTGAAAGAAGCTATTAGCAAGCCCTATATAGAAACATGAGCTTGAGTTTTCTTCAATTGAGTCAAAATTCTATCTGCTTCCTCTTTCTCTTCTTTCCTTTTAGGCTTTATGGGCTTAGATCCGTCCCCCATGTTCCTACCAGGATGATCTTTCTCCAAAAAGAATGGTTTGTAGCGTTCCCCACTCCTAGTGATGTTTGCCACATTGTCCTCTATAGATACCTCATTTAATACCTAGTTAATAAACTTTAGTCCTTGATCTCAACGATGAGCTTGACATGTCTACAAAATATAATTGAAGTTATTTTGATAGTTTGGAAGTAATCACAATTCAAAAGTACTTAAATCGCTTTGAAAATGAATTTGAAAAATGACCTTTGCTCACTATTTTGACCAGAACTTTTTATACACAAAGTGTTATTAGGTGAGGTTTATTTCATTGGAAAGTAGACATCCTGGGCTTCAATTTGAATATAAATTTTGCCTAATATGGATTTATACTAAGTGAGTTATGACTGTTTGAAGTTGGATCAATAGAGTTGTCAAATTAGTGTTTTTATGGACACATACAGCATACACGGGCATGCGTACGCACATCATGTTTTAGAGGTCCAGAACTTTGGTTTTTGGGCCCAAAGCCTCCCTCTTTGATGTGACCCGGCCCTTAGACCATTTGGAACATCCAAAACCCTAAAAATAAGCTTGAAAACCCTAGTTTAAAGATATAAATACAACCTTATGCCTCCAAACTCAAATCCTAGCAAGAGAGAGTTGATTTTTCACCTAAAATTCTTCAAAGCTATTTTCTAACGCTGATTTTTCTACACATCAAGCACTAAGCACGTTTTGGCTTTTCAAAACCTCAATCTACTACTCATTAGGGCAGAAACTACTTTTTAATCCAAATCAAAAAACCTTTTTCTAAAAATCTTTTTAAGAACATCTTTTATTTTGAATTGTGGTTACCAATGAACTATTGAATATTTTGATTCCCTTGATTATCATTGAATCTTGTTGTGTAGGAACTAAGGGGCAAGTTAAATATCAACCAAGTTGTGTTCCATAAGCAAGGTGAGTCTCTCTTCATGGATCTTCCTTAATTTTGGTTTTGTATAACTTGCGTTCTTGTTGTTCATATTTGATTTATATGTTATATGTTTTTAGAAATATGTTTTGTTTTGTTTAATTTTGTACTGTTGTGTCTCATCATGATTCAATTGGAGAGTTGAATGATTTGATATATTGATGAACATGTTTTGATCATGTTCTTGTTTGTTGTTAGATCCAATGCACGTTTAGGAATATATTTTATTTTGTTTATCTTTGATAACCTTTTTGTTAGTTTAGGTTGTTTAGTTTTATATTAGAAACATGTTAGGTTTGGTTTGATTATTGTTTTATTGCTTGCTTTAAAACTGTGTCTGAGCATGTATGCATGCGCATACTTATGTATGCGTAAGCATACTTGTGCCTAGAAATGCAGATTTAGGGTTCTTGCAATTTTGATTGTTTTGCTTAGTTTTAATCCTCTGTTTAAGTCTTGTTGAGACTAGTTTTCACATGTTTAGGTCTAGGGTTTGTAGAATAACATATTTCACATGAATAGATTGATAGATTGATAATTAAGGTTTATATCTTGGATAATTCACACGAACATGCATATGACCATGAACATGCATTGATGCATGGTGTTGTGGTGCTATGAGGTAAGTGAGGTAAGTCATGCATAATTACATGAATATGCATTTGATTGGGATGATAAGCATGATGCGGTTTATGAACATGATGAATATGCTTGGTTAATGCCATGATGCTATGCTTGGATGTTTGGGATATGCTTGATGTTAATGCATTGTTGATGCTACTTTATTGTGATATGCTTGCTGCCTTAGATGAGATGAGATAGATGTATGCTTGGGTTGTGATATGCCATGATAGATGAGTGATTAGGTTTTGGGATGATTGATGCTACGTTGATTGTTAGATGTATGCTAGCGTGTGTGTGAGTATAGATGCAATGTTGAATATGCATTTAATAGGATTAAGATGAAAGACACAATGAGTAGAAGCCAACCCTAGGGTTGGGCAGTCTTGGGTACCTAACACCTTCCAAAGCCATACCTAAACTCTGAACCCATACTCTGGTAGTAATATCAAAGGTCCTTCCTCGAAAGGACGTTATATTCATGCTTCCTAGGCCATTGCAAAACTAGGTGGCAACACCTCGTTATGTCCATATCCTCCACGACTCTGTTTCTCAGTTCGGTCATTCCTTTAAGGAGTATCCCCCACACAACCACCGTATTTTTCAAGATCTCATCCTCATCATCCCATATCCCTTGAACTTCCACTGCATTAACTTCCATGGTCTCTATCAATTTCGAACAATCCCATTCGATCTAATCTATTTGCACCCAATTTCGATATGAAGGAAGAGCTTGGTGATAATGTTAGGATTTGGGAGAGTTCCATTGTCTATAAGGTCTTGTATTTTGTGCTTGAGGTGGAAACAATTATCGGTTTTATGGCCAGAGTTTTGGTGGAAGTGGTAATATTCATTGAGGTTCCAAGTAGGAGGTCTGGGATTAGGCATAGGTGTGGGATCTAGAGGTTTGATGAATCCTTTGGAGGCCAAATTTTCATATGCTTGGGTGAGGGTCATTCCTAGGTCGAAAAATTCATAGCGGGCTTTCTTGGTGCAGATTGGGTAGGCCAAGGTTTGTTGAGGCATGATAGCACTTACATTCACAGGATTGGGTGCTTTAGTAGTAGCCATTCCTCCCCCATATGTCTTCTTAATTAGAGGTTTGCTATCGCCTTTCTCCAATTGTTGCCTATTGATAGCATCTTTAATCCTAGTTCCACAATCACATAACTCCCCAAAAGTACTAATAAGCGATGACAAAAGCCTACTATTATATGTCGGAAGAAAATTCTTGATAATCATGTTGATTTGGTCTTTCTTATTTGGCCTATTGACCATCCTTGACGCCTTTCCCTTCCAACTAGTCATATATTTGGAGAACGTCTCCCCCACCCCTTGTTTAGTGGTCGCCAAGTCTCTTAAAGTCACAACAATCATGGTGTTAAAGATGAATTGATCCACAAACAACTTCACCAGTTCATTCCACACCTTAGTCTTGCTTGGATCCAAGCTATAGTATCATCTTGACGCACCTCCTATAAGTGAGAGGGGAAATGCATGCAAAGTTTACTTCTCATCCAATCTTTTCGTCTCAGCAATGCTTAGATACCTCTTAACATGTTCCTTAGGATCTCTAGTCCCATCAAACTTTTTTGCATTGGAAATCTTAAACTTTGGAGGTAATGCAATGAGAGTTTTTGAACTTATGCTCCCTATGCTGTAGAGACAATCATCCATCTCTTGGGCCTTGCGAAAGGCTAGTTGCATTTTTTCCATTTTTTCTTTCATGGCCACGATTTCCATGATAAGCTTCTCAAATTGCTTGTTCCTTTCATAATCGGCCTTATCTCTTTCATCCCTTCCTTCCCCTTCATCATCATCATGAATCTCCACATGTGTGGTCTTTATGAGCTTGGCTTCTTCTAGCTTGATGAGACAACCCCCCATCTTCTTAAGAACATTGCCTTGTTCCTCTATTGACTTGAATATCTTTTGTGCGATCTCATCATCAATTGGAGCGGCCATTGTTGCTTAAGACGATTCTCCTTCTTGAAACACTTCTTTTTGATGTGTGTCCTCAATCTTGACCAAACGCCTTTCGTGCTTTTCTCGGACCCAAATTGGAGTGGAGACGTGTTTACTTGACCTTGGTGGTGCAATGGTGCCTGAAAATAAGTCTCATCTTTATTAAGTCCATGTCCCAACTTAAAGGTTCTTTTTAACCTTAGATGTTCTTAGAGAGTCTTTAAATCCATTTTAATGAAGGCCCAATTACAAAGTCACTCCCTTTCCTCTCATAAAGCTTGCCTTTTATTTTATTTGGGCTTTGGTCCATTCACAATAATGCTCTCATCTTACTCTCATGGGCTTTCATTAAAATGTGTTTAGAGATTTTTCACCATTTGTCTCAAAATATGGGCTTACAATGTATTCATCACTTTTAGGCTCTTATTTTTCAGTTTATTATCATAATTGTTTTGTAAGGTTGAATTTATTCAACCATCTTGTTGGCTTTATTCCGTGCCAAATTTGCTTGTATTTTAGCATTTAGTAACCCTGTATTTAGGTGGGATTATTGTAAGGGTAGTGTGTGAGAGAGTGTGAAGAAATGTTCCTTAATGTGCAAAGAAGCAGAGACTCACGACTGGAACTCACGGGTGGCTCGTGAGTGCAAGTTGCCAGATGACAGTCACGTGCCAAGCATGCGGGAAGCTGAAGCATTATGCCAGCTGGTGCACTACAGGACAAAAGCCGCAGGCTGGCCAGGCAGTTAATTCGTAGCTGGAACTCGCGACTCAGACCAGTCGCAAGGCCAAGCCGCCAACCAGCCCTGTTTGGGAAAAACTGTCTCTTCGTATTCCAAACACTCACTACTATATATAGACCCTTATACCCACTAAATGAAGAGAGCTTCCAGAGAGAATTTTGTGAGAGAAACCCTAGAGAAAAACAAGATTGATTCATCCACAATCTTTACCTTAGAGACTCCTCAAATTTCTCTACTCTCTTCCTCTCCATTAATACATCCTTGAGAGGTTCTTGACCAAATATTTTTCTCACCATACCCATATTAGTGAGAAGGTTCATTTGGTGCTTTTGGGAAGCAGTTTGGAAGGAACTAATGTCTATTGGTTGATACTATGGTTGATAGCGGAATCCAGTAAGCTAAAGAAGAAATAGGTTCGGCGCAACCTCGTTGGAGCAAGAAGCTTGGAGGGTTTAGGTACACTAGGTAGATTAGGCTCGGAGAGTCTCCTACTGTTCATGTATCCCAACTACATTCTTTAGTGGATTATTTATCGCTTGGAGGGCGGTGGAGAGGTTTTACGCCGATAGCTTCGGTTTCCTCTTCAATAATACATCGTGTGTTGTCCGTGTGTTTGCATCTTCCTTTCCTTTATCTTTGCCATTTATTTATTGCTGTGGACGTGTTTATA